>OU964961.1:25026265-25088765 GCA_918808275.2 Dolichovespula sylvestris | reverse complement strand
TTTAACAAATTGAAGTATTGCACATTAAATGATACCTTGAGTATTGCATATTTACATAATTTGAATTATGTCGTTCTTATTTTACATATTATATATGTCATTATAATCATCTGAACGAATACAAATGTTATTTAATCAAACAATATTGTAAAATCTCTCATCTATTTATGAAATATAACAAATTTTTAGAGAAAATTTATTTCTCCTAATAGAATTTTTGAATCTTTATGAAACAATTGAAATATCAGATAATATATATACTCTCTTATTGATCATCTTAATACAAATCTGTTTCTAAATCAAATTATAGATAAGATGGAACTTAATTCATATATATATATATACTACACGAAATTGTAGATTAATGCCAATACTTTCTTGCACAGAGGTAGTTTACAGATATACAATACTTAAAAAAAAAAAATAAAAAAAAAAAAAAAGGAAGAAATAGCTTCATTTCAAATAAATTATTATTATTGTCTGGCAGTATTGTAATATTTTTTGCGAGCTAAAGAGACACATACTTATTTTATAATTACCTTGACCAGTTATATAATATTTTCATTTTATCATTGGTGTTAAAGCCGTTTCTTTTTCTTTCTATTATCATTTTTTTCTCACGATAAACATAAATTCCTCAAGATATTTTATATGTAACAATTGCTTTATAGAGTACCGATATATACATACATAGATATGTACGTATATATCAGTATATCATGTTGTCTTTATACATATACATATATATATATATATATATATTTATATATATTAGGTTGGCAAGGATGAAATTTGTAGTTAATAATGCCCAATTGCCTCTTTCTTTTTTTCTTTTTCTTTTTCCTACAAATTTCATCCCTCGGCGACCTGATATATGAAAAATGTTTGAACTTAGCATATATTGTTTATAAAATGACTTTAGACATAAACAAAATATAGATTACCTTTGTAGAGATTTACAGAAAAGATTTATGCGACTGTTTTTATTGTCGAATTAAGCTTCGTGCTCACCATTATTTATTCCTATAAGTGATTCTGTCTGTTCCGCTTCAAGATCCGGTATTCTTTAAAATAGAATAATTTACTATTTACTATTTAAAATAGAATAATTTTTTTTTTTTTTTTTTTTTTTTTTTTTTTAATAAGAATAAACAATTATTATACTTGTTATTTTGTTTATAGAAATTACATAGCCTACGTTACCTCGTAGATCTGTTCTTTCGACAAATCCATAGATAAAGTCTTTTTATTAAATCCATGACAGGGTCCCAATTATCATAATGGGATAGTATAGATACAGTCAAAAATGCTAATAGCATTGGAATGGTTCCTAAGTAAAAAATGCAAGGATACTCGACCTTTTTTAATAGAACATCAGCTATCATTGACATTGGCATTGTTAAACTAATAGCCAACGTTGCTATTAGTGACGATGTCAGGAAACAACCCCTGGTAATAAAAAAAAAAAAAAAAAAAAAAAAAAATGAAATCAATGAATATAACAGTCAAGGAAGTTGTTGAGAAGTTGCGGAAAGAAATAAGTATTGTTTGATATATGCATTTAATTTTACCATAGCCAAAGAACTTCACTTAATACAGTGCCAATTAATCCATTGATGATTAAAAATGTCCACTGATGAGTATCAGGCCATTCAAATTCTTCCCAGTGGCCATAGTGAAGAATAAAAAATAGCGGCCACAAGAGTGTTAAATTGAAAAGTCCCACGAATCCGAAAAACATCGGTATATTCATTTTATCTTCATGATCGACTTTTCTTTTCAAAAATACAATATATGCTGCATAAAAAAATGCGCTGACTAGAGCCAATATTATACCTGTCGGTACTCTACTACTTTCTATCGTTAAATCTGAAAGACCAACTAATACCTAAAATAAAAAAATAAAAAAATAGAAAAAATAAATAAAAAATAAAAATAATGTAACTGAGGAAAACAATTTTTTTTTTTTTTTTTTTTTTTTTTTTTTTTTTTTTTTTTTTTTTTTTTTTTTTTTTTAATTATATTATTATCATTTTAAAGGAACTTTCGTTTTTTTTTTTTCTTTAATCACAAATATACTTTCTATTCAGAAAGATATAAAAAAAAAATTTGAAAAACTCACTAATCCAAATATGCTAACGGATACAGCAACTAGTTTTGATAATGTAAATTTATCTCCTCCGTTACTTGGAAAGAAGGCAGCGAGGAATAGAGTGAATAAACTCGACGTAGAAGATAGTACTGTGACAACGCTAGCTTCTGTTTCAGATAATGCTATTTGATAAGTGTAATTTGCTAAGAACCACTAAAACGAAAATTCACAATGATGAATCATTGATTACAAGTCATATTATTTGTAATATAATTGTAAGACTACTTACAAATAAACAAAACATAAGTGCAATTTTAGCTACTTTCTGAACAGAAAATTTATTAGCTTGTCGTCGAGCGTGCTCCCCGGCTCTGATGCTCGCTTGATAACTTAATCTAGCTAGTAAAGCTTCCGTAGCATCGCTTTCCGACATGTGTCTGACTTCTGCTAATTTGCTAAATCTTACAGATCGAATGGAAGAATCGTCACTTTCTGTACCAGAAGAACGTTCGCAATGATCTGGTGTCTTTATCGGGACAAACGTTGGATCGCTCTAAAATAGTATTAATTTTAATGCAATTAACGTTACGCATTAAAAGTAACCATTAAATTCATGAAGATGCCGAATTATTCTTACCAAACTTGTATTAGCTTCTGTGTAGAAATTGTCATCTTCGACATTCGGGTCTATGAACTGAATGTAGGAAAAGAAAAATTAAAAAGTTTAAGTAAACGCTCCAATCGATAATATTTCCACAAAAAAATATTTTATATTTGTACTAATACCATATAAGTCGCTGGCCTATTACATTGATCCCGCCACGGAGGCCAAAAGCATAAACCAAGTAAATAAAGAGTAAACATTGATGTTTTTATATATGTACTAAAAAATGGTTTTTCGAAAGACGCTTCTCTATAAATATACTGAAATATAAATTTGAACGTATAGAGAATACAATTATCATCGCAAGAGGTCAAACAAATTGGAATAAAATATTTGTAATTATATTTATTAAATAAAAAAATCTTACTTTCGTCAATTCAGAGCTTGAAACCCAAATGATATCAACCAACAATAAAACCAAAAGTCCTAAAACAAGTCTTTGAGATTTATTCATCATTGCCGCGAGTCTATGAGGATCCTCCGTCATCCCCTGTTGTCTGCGTTGTCTTAATTCCACAGAACAACTCATCTTGAAAATAGTTTATACTATTTTACATTTAGGGGGTCATGTTTGTTTCAGCTGCTGGAATCGGATAATTGAAATATTAAAAATAAGTTATCGGACGATATATATATATACATATACAAACATACATATATATATATATTACCATCTAATATCGAATAAAGAACAATAAAAGAAGTATATACATCATTTATACATAGCGTACGTGCGCAAGAGATGCTTCTATCAAATATAACGCAATGCTATTAGTCTAGTTTACAAATGTGACATATGCGGAGTACTATGAAGTCCAATAAAACGAATTGAAGGATGAATACATCGGAGTAAACAAGGAAGTGTTTCAAGGTTTAACGTGCTCGATTATGCATTTATGTAATGTAAAAAAAAGAAAAAGAAGAAAAGGCAACATACGTTTAACATCAAATTACATTTGAATGTTTGCTGTATTATATAAAGACAATGAAACTGACATAATGTTAGATGGTATTGTGTATGTAGGGTAACAGGTGGAATAACTGTGTGTGTATATATACATCGCGAAGTTATACCGTTTCGGAATAACCTATAAAAATAAAAACCTCTTATATATTTATATACATATACATATATATATATATATATATATATATATATACACATAGATATAATAATACTTTCAATACGATGATCGAATGAATGACTAATGGATAATTAACTCACCGTAAGCCGATAAAATTTATTTTATCGAAAGACTTTACGATTAAAATCTATCTCATTAGAATATAAATTCTGTTTCTACATTTTCAAAACGAAAAGTCGCAACGCACATTTTACAGTATAACGATACGACGGTCACTCCTTTCACCCTATTACAGTAACAACTTTATATTTAACAATATTTTACGCGATTTCTCCGTACTTTCACTGTTATTTCAACATTTATATCTCGTTATCACGTAATGACAACCGTTCGTGGCCATATTAAATTTTCGGATGACGTTCCGTAGTTTAGTTTATCGCCTCGTTGGCGCTGTTTGCAGGAATATAAATTAAAAAAAGAAAATAAAAAATATATATATACATACATACATACATATATATATATATATATATACATACATACACACACGCATACACTGTATCATAGAAAAATAAAAATATATATAATGAAGTATATGGAATACAAAAATATGAATAATTATCTCATATTTCGTTACATGCGATTGTTTATGGAACGCACGACGCAAATAATCACGAAAGAAATTGGACTGCAACAAAAATTGTATTAACGTCTTTTTAAAAAAAAAAATTTTGTTTAAAAAAAAAAAAGAAGAAAAAAAAACAAAAAAAAAAGAAGTTTCAATTCCTCGACGATACTGAGATTTAAATATATTACCCGATTTTTCCTATATCTAACGAACGTATCCTCTCGATCCATAATTCTCGGTACAGATAGATACTTCGAAGTTCCTGGTTGCCGGAGCGACGTTCGACACAACAGATACTTCGATTATGAGAATGTATAAGAACATTGTGACCATTGTTATATCTTCTATCCATTAGAACGTACTTGCATTATCGTTTGAAGAAGTTAACCTCGATATACGTAACGATATAGTGATAATGGCAAACAATGCGCTAAGTAACGGTCGCATTCAACAACCGACAGTTTCGCAACGATTGAGAGATGACAGGACAAAGAAAGGTAAAAAAAAGAAAAACTACCCATAAGTGTATGTCTTTGTCGATAAGTAGAGATAACTCTAGAAAAATTCGAATGTTCGAAAGAAAAAAAGAGAAGGAGAATATTTAAAATGAAAAAGAATATTTATATTTAATTGGCTCGATCGAGTCGATCAATTACGAAATTTGATTTTGGTTTGATCTCAAGCGAAACGTTAAAGGAAGGAAGAAAAAAAGGAATTAATTTATTTTCAGTAATTATTATTAACTTGGATAATCGTCGTGTCGATTAAGCGATAAACGAATTATTAATTCTTTCGATTTTTTTTTTGTTTTGTTTTTTAATCATTGAAAATACTCTCATAATTACCGGCTCGATTTTATAAAATAAGTAAATTATTTTGTGTGTGTGTGTGTGTGTATGTATATATTGATGGAAGATGTTAATGCACGTACATACGAGGAATTAATCATTACATATAATAACATTTAGTCGTCGACATACCATCGATAGAAATTCGTAATTGGTTATTACATCGTTATTACACGAGACGCGAATACAGGATATGTAAAATTTTAATTGATGAGGAATTAACGAAATCTAATGGTCACAATGAATACGCAAATTATTTGAAGGTAAGCCATTTTATATGGGATTAAAAATTGTCTTCTTTTGCTAATGTTTTCGAGCTATTTTAATAATTTAATTTTTGTTTCTTTCACTAATATCACAACGCTTCGTTATTACGCTTATCACGTTATTTCGGATTACGTTGTATGGATTTGTAATTTTACTTTCGTAGGGTCTCATTCTGAGGAAAGAGGGTAAGGTTCAAGATTCTTTGGATTGTTTTCAAGCAGCTTACAAGGTCAACTCGACCAACGTTAATAACGTCAAACAAATAGCTAAATCGTTGTGAGTACTCTTTACTTTTATACTTCTTTACGATAGTAAAGTAACATAAATTTTATTTGTCGAAATAAATTTTATATTTCTTCACGTATTTTAAGAAGTATTATTTTTCTTTCGTCTTCTACTATTTTTTTTCTGACTTTACATCTATCTCGTAAATAAATAAATAAATATATATATATATATTTTTTTTTGCCTCTTATTCGCGATAATTATGTTGATTCATAAACTTCATTATCTACAGTATTTTCTTTTTTTTCTTTTTTTTCAGACTGATAATGGGCAGTCATAAACGCTCGATCGAAGCATATTTAGAAGCAGAAAAGACAACAGTTTTACCTGATTGGGATATACATTACAGTCTTGGTAATTAAATGACTTCTTTTAAAATTTTTGATCGTCGATCGATTATTTATTTATTTATTTTTTTTTTTCTTGATACAACACGCGTCGACTCTTCGCATTGTTCTTATCGTTACCATCGCGCGAATGGAAGGAAAATTTAATCAATCGAATCTCATTGTGTCTCTTTTGTTTTTTCGTTTCTCCTTTAGGAGAATGTTACGTCAAATTGAACCAATTGCAAGAGGCGAAGAAGCAATTGAAGAGATCGATCGAATTGACGAAGAATGAATTACCATATCTCGCGCTTGCGAGAATACACACGACGGAGAATCAAATAGTAGAGGCTAAAAATGTTTACATAGCCGCTTTAACGTACGTTCAATGATCGACGAACGAAAAACATTTTTTAACGATTTAATAAAGGATATTTTCGTTTATTCGTCGTTTCACGTTATCTATAATTATCTAAATTATTCGTTGAATTCTCAGTGGTAATCCGGAGAGCGTGACACTGTCAACGGAATTAGGTTTGTTGTACCTAAAAATCGGTGACGTTCAAAGGGCCTTTCAACAATTCGGAACCACTTTGGCTTACTCGTCAAATTGTTCGAAAGCTCTTTTACCAGTCGCCTATATAATGCAAGTGAGTCAAGTAACTGCAGATTTACAGGATAAATTGTAAATCGATTTTTGATCGATCGAGTATCTGGAGACTTATCGATTCGTCAAGGAATATTACGTGAATAATGATCTTAATCAATCGGATATAGCGTTGTTTAAAAAAAAAAAAAAAAAAAAAAAAAAAAAGAAAAAGAAAATAATTTCTCTTCGTCCTTAATTCACGCGAAATAATTATACTTTTGAGATTATATATTTGTCTTTAACGTTCGTCATTGCAGTATAATGATTTTTAAAAGCGATCATTCAAATTGCAATCTCCGAATATCTCGAAACGACAAATCGTATAACTATATAGTTAGACTGCTTTCTAATATTATTTCTCATAATAATCGGCTTATATATATATATATATATATATATATATATATATATATATATATATATAAGAACATTATTATACTAAGTTATATTCTACGTAGGATTGTTATAATAATATAATGGTAATTTAATAGGTAGAGAAATCAGACGCGAAAATGCATGGTAGGTATGTGTAGACGCATAGTAATCAAAATAACACAACCATGTGCGAACTTTTCCATTCCCCCATTAGATTGAATAAAATTGATGGAGAACAATTCCATGATGATGTACGTTCACGTATTGATGAACGGTATTGAGTTTCTTTCGATAAGTATATATACATGTACTAATGTATATATACTATGTATATGTACATTATTTGATTTCAGAAACATAACGAATACGATATAGCATTATCTAAATATAAAATGGCGGCTCAATTAATACCCGAATCGTCGGCACTCTGGAACAATGTCGGTATGTGCTTTTATGGGAAACAAAAGTTCGTCGCTGTGAGTAACACAATAATATATTTATTTATAAAAGAATCCATCGTAAAATAAGAATCATGAATGGAGAGGGAGAGAGAGAGAGAGAGAGAGAGAGAGAGAGAGAGAAATAATAAATAAATATATAAATAGTAATGAATAACGAACGTTGATATAATTTCAGGCAATAAGTTGCCTGAAGAGGGCACATTATCTCAATCCATTGGCATTTTTACCTGTTTACAATTTGGGTGTGGCCTTCCTTACAACCGGACAACCGGCATCGGCCGCGATTTATTTATGCGCCGCCGTCAATGCCGAATCCAAAAATCCGATGCCTTATCTTTTACTCGGACGTGAGCGCATTGCCATTATTATTATTGTTATTATTATTTCAATGATTTCATATAAATATCATAAAATTTGACGAGATGCCGTCGATGACTTCGCGTTTCTATTTTTTTTTTTCTTTTTTAATTTATTCGGTTTATCATCTCGACTTTTCTGTCGCGTTAAAACGGACGTTAGAAAAAAAATCGAAAGCAAAAAAAAAAAAAATAAAGAACGAAGAAAGGAAATTAATAAACTTTCGTACGTATGTGCAATATAAATAAATATTATAAATAAATAAATAATTGATTCGTCGTTGGTAAATTATAATAAATCTTTGAAATTTGGCGGTTATGCTTGTGTCAGCGATGTTAGATGGCGCGCATGTCTTACGCTTTAATATTGATCGTCCTTTGGGCTTGGCTTTTCTGTCAGACATTCGGTTATTGACTTTCGTTAGGTTAGCACCGTTTTTACGTATTAGCAGATATTTCATTCCTTAATTTTTACATTCAATTTGAATTTACTTTAATATAAGTGTTTTTCACAACAATTAAAACCTAACAAAATCAATCGTTAATTTGTTGACAGTGGCTCTAAAGCGACTCGATGATCTGGAAGGTTCGGTCAAAGCCCTGGACAAGGCTCACTCCTTGTCACCCCAAGATCCATTAATACTGATCAATTACGCTGTGATCCTTGAAGCAATGGGTAACGTTACAGAGGCATCGGACGTATTGTCGTCCCTGAACGACGTTATGGCCGTTATCGACGTCGACCCCGAGGTAATTACGATTTTTTTTCGATTTTTTATTCAAATTATTTCTTTCTTTTTTTTTTTTTTTTTCAAATTTATCCTACACGATCTCACGATTTTGTTCACCTTGCCACCACCCTTTAAAAACGCATCCTTCTCTTTTCAATAATAGATAGCACGAATGGCGAAGAGATTGTCGATGAAATTACAACAACAAAAGTTGTCTGCCGATTAAAGAAGAAGTAAAAAAAAAAAAAAAAATAAAATAAAATAAAATAAAATTATTACATGGTATGGAAATTTTCATATATGCGATACACCGAGGGGATTAACCGTGTTGTTAATTTTTTTTAATTTTTTTTATCCATTTGAGTACTGAATTATTTGAAGATTTTTATGCCCATGATATAAATATATTTTTGAAACAGCATTTTAGTTACAAAATATAAATATAAATATATATATATATATATAAAAGAAAAAAAAGAACATATAAATTAATTAATTAAATTCAGATGACCAGTCAGACTCTTCAAATGTACCTAAAGGATTAATATGAACAAGACGATTATTAGTAAGTTTGCAAGATAAAAAGAAAAGGATCACATCCTACTAGACACTGTTCTAATCCAAATTTTATTTGATTTTCAGTATGTCATTGTCTTTCTCTCTTTTTTTTGTTTCTTCTTTTCTTTCCCTTTTTTACCTTTTCTTTCTTTTTTCCCCTAGTATCCAGAGATCTACTTTACGATAACACAATATTATTTATGCTTAAATTCAGTTTCACATCGACATATGAATTAAGGGTATTACATGATAATATATTTAAATGTTATTCGATACGTTGTCCCTATTACATGGAATATTACGTTATATATTTTGGTGAAAGGATGGAGATAATATGAAAATAAAGTTTTTTACACATATATTATGATATATTTCATAATAATAATAATATCTATAATTTATACGTATCATTTATGCAATATTAATTTCATTAATATAGCTGAGAGAGAGAGAGAGAGAGAGAGAGAGAGAAATTAGATATTGGAAGTTATAGGTGTGTATATATATAATTCTGTAATATATAAAAACAGATATATATATCTGATATCAGAGAAGTTTCAAGAAGGTTCTTAAACAAGAGTTTCATATAAGCATTTTCTTTTCGTTCTGAGATAATATTCTGTTTTAGAGCAAGAGCATTAATTCCTCATTTTAAGATATTGTTTTGTTTAAAAACGAGAACATTTTGTCGGGAGAGAAGTCCTAAGACGTCCATTGAGTTAAGACATGTTTGTTCCGTTGTTTATATTTCATTAATAAACCTATATTAATCATTACAACTTCCTAGCTCAAAACCTGATTAATTCTAATTTAATATAATTTCTACATATATATATATATATATTTTTCAAGCAAATATATATGTATATTTTCAAGCAAATCGAAATATATATACAATAGTTATGATTTATTTCTTACAAACATAAACATTGTAAGATATAATCTAGAGAGTCATACCTCCATCCAATGTTAATAATATGTCGTTAAGTGTTCTATAATATACTTATTATAATTAATAAAGTATTTCATGTCAAGTGTTCAAATGCTTTCGTGAGTCACTGTATATGTTTCTCTTGAGAATAACGTCGAAACACGCGTCTATTAGATCCTACGTGTTCTTTATTAGTGGCTAGTGCTGGTGGCGGGTGGTGGGTGGAGTTGGGTTTCTCAAAAAAGAAAAAAAAAAAAAAAAAAAAAATATATATATATACAAGAAAAAGAAAACGAAGCGATTGATGCATTTTTTTTCGTTTTTTCTTTCTTTTGTTCTTTGCAGGTAATTACCACTTAGAATATCACATAGCGAGGAACTCGTATTTGCTCGATAAGTTGAATATCCTAATTGGTAGATGAAATCAGACGGGCCTATTGGCATTGTGGAATAATCGTACCATCATTAATTTGATTAATCGAAGAAGAGGAACTCCGAGAAAACGGAAACATGCGGGAGATAAATTTGTCCCGTTCAATTTGGTGGACGTACAGAGCTCATTTTATTTGCTGATGGTTCAGAGGACGGGCGAGAAAAAAAGAGAGACGATTTATCTAATGGGCGGGGGTGGGGCTGGGGGGAGGGGGAAAAGAAATTTAGTACGGGGGGAAAAAAAAGAAACCGATCGAGAGAAAACGAAAAAGAATATCAGAAAATGTTTCGTTTCTTTTTTGTTTGTTCGTTTTCGTCTTTTTCAAACGTAATTACGAAATTCGAGATATCCTGTTCGACCGCTTCTCGTATTAAATTTATCGATTAAATTTACAACGATGTTTTTAAATTTCTAACAATATATATTATATGTATTGTATATACGATACATTAGATTCGAAATATCGATAAACTTTATAACGATATGTATCACTTCTGATAACGTTCAGGAACAGTGCGAATATAATATCGCGATACGATGGTATCGTAATTTTGAAATAATTCGAATATAGGGAACTCGGAGAGATTAATTGTATTCAACGTTAACGTTCGAAACTTTATTTTATTTTATTTCCGTCGATGTACTGTAACGTGAACGACGAACAAAACGAATAATATTTCGTTGAATTTAATATCGATTTTTATCGGATATTATTATTATTATTATTATTTTTTTTTTTGGTTTTCTTTCTAACCGTTTGGTTGCTGACGTATTTTGTCGGACATATGCCAAAACTGCGGCACTAATCGCGCGTGTATGGGGAAGAAATGTAAAACACTTTTCATACAATAAACTCACTTGTATTGATTCATGACAACAAAAATGAAAAAATACCACTTATTTACATAAATTTGTTTTACGTGAGAAGAGCGCGATAGCGCTCCTCAGCAGTCAAACGGTTGATTATTACATGAAAATTAACGATACGACGAGAGAGGGTAGTGGGTGGGGTTAGAGGTCGATGTACCTACCACAGCACGGCCAGTAAACGGTAGAGTTTCGAGTTTTTCAAAGTTCATGCGATTTTCCCCGGGCGGCGTCGTTCGTACGTTCGAACAAAACTGTACCAAAATAATCGGGGGAGTGGGTGGGGAGGGGTTTATTTTAAGAATATCCGAAAATACGCTCGACGCTATTTCTCTCTTTCTCTCTCTCTCTCTCTCTCTCTCCCTCTCCCTCTCAGTCGAGTGTCGTTGACGAGTTTATCATGTTATCGTCAAAAAGTAATAACGTATTTTACGCGATAGCTCTAACGAGTCTGATAAGTGAATATCGATTTAAATTTGTTTTGTATTATCGAAGACTTCTTCCCTTTTATTTATTTATTTATTTTTTTAAATAAAAAAAAATAGAGAAAACGCGCGCAAGCTCGCTACGATCATCCATCGTGTAAAGTAGTAATTAAAAAAAAAAAAAAAAAAAAAAAAAATATCCTTTCGTTGTCTCGTGTTTTAACAGATGTATCGTCGATTTGGACGTTGAACGTGAACTATCTCGAAAGAGGACCGATATTTTCTGAGGCTTGGTATCCGGAAAATAACGAGAACAATGATCGTACGGCGTACCACGACGACGACGACGAAGAGGAGAAGCGTTACTTCCATAGGGACGCAGTGATCGAGAGAACCTTTCAAATACCCAACAACGCCGAACGTAAGAAATACATCGAGGATGGATCGAAGAACGACTATCTAATAGATCGTTTGGAACATTTGCGATACGATGGATCATCGTCGTCGGGTGATGGTGGCGGTGATGGTTACGTTTCTTCCGAACGCAAATTTTCGACGAATCAAAATTATCCGAGGCTTGAGACGTCCACGGTTTACGAGAGGGGAGGTAAATTATACGACGTAAATCGTTTCTCGCCGAACTACGTCGAACGAATTCGAAATAATCCGAAAGAATCATTATCGTCATCGTCGTCATCGTCATCATTATCATCATCCTCGTCGTTGTTGCCGTCATCAAGAGATTTAGAAAATTGGAATTCACCGGATAATTACTTGCGCCAAGATCCAAGCCACTTAGCCGATCGTCGTAAAATCGACAAGAGGATCGACCCGAACAGTCCCGATTACCGTACGATCCCTGAACGTTATTTCAACGAAGAAAATATTTTTCGAAGGGTGATGGTACACGACGACGACAACTACGACGACGACTACGACTACGATGATAATAGAAGGAAAATCGAATCGATGGTTCGAAACGATCCATCGTCCGATCGGCAATCGTCCAGAATGATTATAAAACCGTCGGTAACGTCGATGGGATTCGAATCGATCGAACGAGTTCCCACGCAGAGAAGAAGAGATTTACGAGAACGTAACGCGTTCCCAGGGATCTAGGACGCAATTCCTAGACAACGACGGTATCGTTATTTCAGAAATACGAACGACCATCCGTCGCAAACGCGAACATGGACGACGTCCGATATCGTCGGATCGGTTCGACGAAACATGAATGACATCGAAATGATCCCGACCAACGTCGTCGATTCGTTACCCACGGAAAATATCTACGTTCCGAGGCCTCAAATTATCAATTATATATTTTCGAAGGATTCCGCGATCGAACGTATCGAGAAAAAACCGATTACGAAGGAAATTCCAACGAGGGGCAACGACGACGATCTCTCGCGAGAGGAATCGAGCAAGGGAGGGGCAGGGAGGGAGGGGGAGGAGACGAAGGACAAAGGTACAAAAGTTACGTCGATCGAAATCAGCGAGGTACCTACTAGGCACAAGGTACGCCATCATCACGGCGAATGGTTGCGCGATACCTCCCGCGGACAAAATTAGCTCGACGCTTGCGCGATGCTGATCGATTTTTAAAGGGAATAAAGGCGTTAATGAAGTAGGATAAAATCCGGTTCGAACGCACCCACATGATTTGAAAAAAAAAAAAAAAAAAAAAAAAAAAAAAAAAAAAAAAGATTCAACTCCGATCATAAATTTTATTTTACCATTGAGACAAATCAAATTTCACAAGCTTGCGACGGTTAAAAGAGAATCTTCGTCGCTTTACGTCGATAGAGAACGACGACGACGATACTTTTCAAGATACATCTTCACTCGGAACGATACATTTATTATTATTATTAATATTATATATTTAACAGCGTAGAATATAATCTCTCTATAATAAGACTTTATCCCTACAACAATACACTTTTCATAAGTGAAGATTGATTTATTAACTACATATATATATATATATATATATATATATATATATATATATATATATATATATATAGAGAGAGAGAGAGAGAGAGAAAGAGAGAGAGAGAGAGAGAGAGTTAAGAAAAGATATTGATAAATATCAATGAGAAAGCAAACGATATATTAAATTTACGCATAAGAGGAAAAAAAGATTATCTTACGATTAATAATAATCTATTGGAATACTTTCATATGTTGTCTCTGGTCAACAACTTTTTAGAATATCGCTTGTTCTCTTGTATCCTACATAAGAATACTAGACAGACTTAATATACCTGGCTAGCAAGAAATTTGATAACGTTAAGATAGTATAGAGATAGAAGAAAAAAAAAAAAAAAGAAAATATTTCTAAAATTAGTAAAAACAAAAAAAAACGCGGTTGTTTTTCCACGAATATAATAAATATTTATAAACGAGAGAGAGACACGGGCCGTTCTTAAAAATGAAAGATATATTCATACTTTGGCACTGTCATTTTTAATCCTCCGGTAATATCTTAAAACTTAGAAAGGAATGCTTATACTATTTTTAATCTACTAATAATTACAATATCCCTTTGTTATTCGGATAGAAGAATAGATGAATTATCATGTTTCGATTTGCGATAAAATATCGTTCGGGGTTTTTTTTTTTTTTTTTTTTTTTTTTTTAATCGGAAGTGTTATACACGAAGAACGCGTGGGATATTTTTTTTCTTTACTTAGATGCAAAGGCAAGTGCATACAAGACAAAGCTGAATTGTACCCTCGTAATTAACCTAACTAACACTATTGGAACACAACTTCGTTTAGTGAATAATCTCAGTTAGCTATATCTAAGTCCTTACATTTTATTCCACAGAGTTCTTCCCTCTGTGATTCTTACTTTTTTTATTTTTTTGTTTATCATTTTTTTTAAATTTTTTTTTGCCTATTTAAAACAATATTATCTCATAAACACTTTAAGATCAACGTAATATACCCGTCTAATTGCATCCGTATAGGACATTTAAATTCGTTTCCATTGAAAAATATAAAACTGTTTAATATTTTAATCTTTTCTCTTTTTTTTTTTTTCACAACTATATTACCATAAATCTTACTGTGATCCTTGAAACTTGTTTTTCAATATATTCATATGCCGGCACTATTAATCATGTAAAGATTCTGATATATATCTTTAATATTAATTCTTAATCTCTTTGAATGATTTTTCTCATTTTGATATATATATTTTTTTTTTTTCGTTTTTTTTTCTCTTTTCTTTGTTTTATAAGTTATTAGATAAATCTTGTTTATCCGTTTAGGCTCGTGAATATTTTTTACACACAATTTTTTTATCTAATTTCAGTAAACACGGTTCCCCATTAAATA
Source organism: Dolichovespula sylvestris (assembly GCA_918808275.2). Classification (NCBI taxonomy): domain Eukaryota; kingdom Metazoa; phylum Arthropoda; class Insecta; order Hymenoptera; family Vespidae; genus Dolichovespula; species Dolichovespula sylvestris. Next base: position 25,073,437 of record OU964961.1, on the reverse strand, counting down.
CTAAGTTAATGCGTCGAATGTTTTCTTTCATTTTCGACAAACCGTTTATCCTGGTAATATCATTGATATAATGATCTTCAATCAATTTCTAATCTTAAGATATTTTTGTGACATTACATAAATACACGAATTATTCTTATCCTGGGACACGTTTATAATTTAACTATCTACGAATTATAAATAATACGTACTTTATTTATACGTACGTTTTGTATGAAATGACGTTCAACTTGGTAGAAATAAATTCGCTCAACTTCCCATAAGCATTATCAAGATTATCGTTCTCGATCACAATGTCGAAATTACCTGGCTGTTCACCTGTAACACGAATTATGAATCCAAATTATAAAATGTAATTTTAATTGCCATTCCTAGGACAAACGCCAGGACTGTATTAATTCTTTACATACCATATTCCAATTCCGTCCTGGCAATGGTCAATCTTTTTAGCAAAGATTCATCTGTTTCGGTCTTCCTTCTTTTCAATCCTCATTCCAATTCATCTATAGATGGTGGTTTTATAAAGACGTACAATGGATTCAAAGTACTGCTTTTGATTTGTTTGACCCCTTCTATTTCTATATCCAATATACATATTTTTCCGGTTTGTTGAACATTTTCTACGGCGAGTTTACTAGAAAGGAATATTAAAATTTCATTCCTTTCAGCCCCCCTTTCTAACTTAAATATAATTCGTCTCGCTTACGCGAAACAACTTAATATAGCTTACCTGGTGCCGTACAAGTTACCGCTGTAAGACGCAGTTTCAAGAAATTCGCCGTTGCCTATCTGTCTTTGCATTTCCTCTTTATTTGTAAAATAATAATGTTTACCGTTCTCTTCGCCCGATCTAGGATTTCTAGTCGTGTGCGATACGGAAAATCCAAATTTATCTGGAAACTCTTCCAGCAGACGTTTCAATAATGTGCTTTTACCGCTCCCTGAAGGGCCGGCTATCACTAACGGACGAAGATCTTTTTGCAACATCTTAAGCGATCCTATAAAATGATACACAATGATAATATACATATATAAATGCGAAAGGGTTAGGTGAAAAAATTAAAATCAAACGTACAATAACACCACACGATGATCTTGAGCAATGAAAAATGTATCAAAACATTATATATGTAATAATATATATATATAATAATATGTATCAAAAGAGAATTTTGTTGTCAGTGTTGTCAACGTAACAAAAAATACATTATCCACGTATATATCTACTAAGCGTTTATAATAATGTAGATATTAAAGAATATTAAAGAAAATGTCGGACTTTTTACGTTCGACTCTTTCTTTTTTCTTTTTTTTTTTTTTTTTAACAATCGAATCGATAACAAATGACGTATGTGAACTTACTGTTACACCACTCGCAGACGTTCGTTCGAAAGATAGATAAACGGTAGTTAGATGAATGTAACCTATAGGGGGGAAAAAAAAAGAAAAGAATGAAAGAAAATTAAATCTTACGAATCGAAAAAGTACTACGTAATGTCGTTGCGTTGAGAAAAAAAGAAAAAAAAATGAAGAAGAAGAAGAATCGACGAATCGGAAAGGACGAGTTCTTTTTTTTTTCTTTTCTTCTTCTCTCTTTTCTTTTTTTCTCCTTTGATCTTAGAAAGATATTAATCCAGTACTACCGGCCGCCGTTCGTTACGTTACACCATTGCAGAGAGTATATCGGTGGTGATGGTGATGGTGGTGGGTAGAACCAACGATGCGACGTCAGCCAACTGAGATGTTATAAAAACACGCATGCGCGTTTTACTTTTCGCAAACCAGAGGATTATCTGCGATTCGTTCATCAATTATTTCTGCGATCGTACGTGCGTACAGATGTCAGGGTGAATACAGGTATTTATACCTGTGTGAGATCGCAAATCATGTGGGTGGTGTAATAGGAGTTCCCTCGTAAAACCCTCCCCCTTCCCCTCTGTTTTCATAACGATTTATTCAAGCCAACAACGAGACCGTAAATACTTAACCAATTTAGACGATCGAGTAATTTATCGTCGTCAATCATTTTTGTTTTTTTTTTTTTTTCTATCAAGAACACTACGTAACATAAGATTTAACCTAAAAAAAAAAAGAATCGAGAAATAAAAAGCTCGTACAATTGTGGAACACTTTTCAATTGTTCATTCATCTTCGGTAAAACATAACCTGTATATATATTTTTCGCTCGATTATCTTAGATGTAATATTACTTTTACTGCGTACACTTATATTTATTGGTAGCGATATAAAGCGGGGATTATTCTCTTGTGCGGGAGATACCATTTACTAAAAGAAAAAAAAAAAAAAAAAAGAAAGACAAATAAAAGCGCTGAGAATTTTGTCTTATGGATAATGTGAAAGCAAAATCGTGTTTCGAATTTTATTGAAGTAATATGTAATATATAATTATTCGTTAATTGTCATTTTTGACCACAAATAATCGACAGAATCTTGCTTTTTTCTTCCCCCCCCCCTTTTTCTTCTCGTATCGCGAATTTATATAACGGTTGTTATAGGTATTAATTATTGTTCACTATAACGTCAATGAAAAATTTGCTGCCGCGCAAGACCTAACCTGTCTCAGATTCTGACGCAGGCCAAATTCAACACCAAGGCATAAATAAGCGCGACGAAGAAATGTAAATAAATACCTTTGAGCATAGAGAGTCGATTTTTAGCGTACGTATCTAGATTCGTTCAGTCGTAAATAACGTCGTATAATTTAAACTTCTACGGATGACTTATAAATTTGTATCTCAGAATAACTCTATCCTTAGCAATAAAAGAAAAAGAGAAAAAGATAAAAAAATACATAAAATATTGTCTTCATATAGGATTAAACGAGAGATTGTGTACAACAATAAAAAATAAAAACAAAGTAACAATTGCAAATATAATATCTATTCGGTAAATACAACAGTAAGAATAATCTAATTCGTATTATAATTTCTTTCATGATGTGTAATACTTCATTATTATTATTATTATAATTTCAATGATTTCATATAAATATCATAAAATTTGACGATGCCGTCGATGGCTTCGCGTTTCTATTCTTTTAATCTTTTTTATTTTTTTGATTTTTCCTCTCGAATTTTCTATCGTATTAAAATGAACGTTAGATAAAAAACAAAAACTAAAAAAATAAAGAACGAAGAAAGGAAATTAATAAACTTTCATACGTATGTGCAATATAAATAAATATTATAAATAAATAGATAATTGATTCGTCGTTGGTAAATTATAATAAATCTTTTAAATTTGGCGGTTATCCTCGTGTCAGTGATATTAGATGGCGCGCAAGTCTTCCGCTCTGATATTGATCGTCCTTTGGGCTTGGCTTTTCTGTCAGGCATTCGGTTATTGACTTTCGTTAGGTTAGCACCGTTTTTATGTATTAGCAGATATTTCATTCCTTAATTTTTACATTCAATTTGAATTTACTTTAATATAAGTGTTTTTCACAACAATTAAAACCTAACAAAATCAATCGTCAATTTGTTGACAGTGGCTCTAAAGCGACTCGATGATCTGGAAGGTTCGGTCAAAGCCCTGGACAAGGCTCACTCCTTGTCACCCAAAGATCCATCAATACTGATCAATTACGTCGTGATCCTTGAAGCAACGTGTAACGTTACAGAGGCATTGGACGTATTGTCGTCCCTGAACGACGTTATGGCCGTTGTCGACGCCGACCCCGAGGTAATTACGATGTTTTTTTCCATTTTTTATTTAAATTATTTCCTTTTTTTTTTTTTTTTTTTTTTTTTTTTTTTAAATTTATTCTACACAATCTGACGATTTTGATCACCTTTCGTCCATACTTTAAAAACACGGGAATAAAAGATATGAATATTTTTTCAAGAGAGACGTAATAATAGAACCGTTGTTTTTCTGTGCTCGTTTTTTTATTCTTTTATTGTTCCCATTTTTTTTATTTTTTATTTTACATTTCTAATCTTCGATTTTATATTTTCTTCTTTCATCGGAATATTGTTCCGCATAAAATCGTTACGCGTTCTATCGAGTTGAAATTCATTGTAATCAATAGACAAAAGTTTATTAACAGTAAAATATAATATCTTTCATTTATGTAATGAACATATATATATATATATATATATATATATATATATAGCATGAATATTTGTTAATAGTATAATACCTCGCGCAAGAGAAGGATAAAATTAAATAATGATTCCTTTCTATTTTAACTTTTCTTTCGGCTAAATATTTCCCTTGTTTTTTATGATGCGACAAATTTTTATGGTATACTTTGAATGGTTTCAAAAGAGGTAAGCACCCTGTATATATTTATATATATATTTATATATATATTTATATATATATTTTTATATATTTTTGATGATACTTTGAATGGTTTAAAAAGAGATATGTTATGAATAGTTTATATATTATATACATATATATTAGATCTACCGGAAAGTTCGGTCTGTTTTTGGAATAAATATATTATATTACACCTTATAACTAACAATTATCTTACATACTAGTACTTGATATAAACTACTAAACAAATAACAATCAAATAGCAACTTAACAAAATTTAACAACTAAAATTATTAAATATCTAAACTGACTACAGGAGGGAGAGAGAGCTAGTTCCCTGACAATGGGCTTCCGGTACCACATACACACACACACATTCACCTCCTTGCAGATTCACACTTCCATTTTCCATTCCACCCCCACTCTTTCTTCCCCTCTTTTCTTTCCAGCTCCCTCATCCACCACTCACCTTCTCCTCCTTGCCCCAACACCATCAATATTCTCTCCCACCAACTCTCTCATCCTCCTTGATCCTACATTCTCCTAACACATGCTCCAACGTCTCCTTACCCTTCCCCGCACATCCTACACCACCTGTCCTCCTCTACCTCCCCCCAATACCCTGACCCTCTCACCTCATTGTTCATACTCAATCTCACCACCCTCCTCCACCTACTCTCCCCCACCAATAAACTTTGTTAAATAATGTAATTGTCATTATTATTAATGATACTGTTAAGTGTTAAAAATAGAGGCACACATGCAACAAAAAAACATGTGCTTACGTGTCGAGATTTGCGATAAAAAACGAAAAGAACTTTTCGATAGATCTAATATATAATAGTATGATATTATGTTGTATGTTATATCGACGACCTCCTTTATCTGAAACACCCAGTATATCTCCGAGCTAACAAGAGAAAATTTGTTTCCTTTCAGATATCCGGTGCATGTGAATTAAAAGGGAGATCGGACGCAATGCTGCGAGGTTGCTTTCGAGAAAAGATTTTGTATCGCGTCGAGCAATATTTCGAATCTTGAACAATTCATTCATCGACTTCTTTCGTCAATGCAATGTAACCGTAGATGATCTCATCGAATTGGAAAATTTTTCGTTCGTTTTCAAGTCATCCGACGTCAACAAGGACACCGATTGTTATTGCAACGGTTTCCTTAGAGATTTGTCATTGACTTATAAATTATATCACGTTTACATCGCCTTAGTAGTCTGTTTATTTGGAATCTTATCAAATATGTTAAATATCATTGCATTGACTCAGAAGGAGATGATGACAAATTCGATGAACAAAATTTTGACCGGGTTGGCCCTGGCCGATATGTTCGTTATGATCGATTGTATTCCTTTCGTTGTTTATATTTATTCGATACTGCCAAGGTACAAAATCTTCCCTTACGGATGGACCGTCTTCATTTTATTTCACATGTACTTCTCTCAATTCTTCCACACAATCAGTAACACCCATACCATTACCTTGGCTGGTCGGAGATACATCGCTTTAAGGTAATTCCTCCCTTACGATTGTTTTTCCTTGTTTAGTCGTTTATTCGCCGGTTGCATCGACGTCAAAATTGCCCGATCGAAATTTTGCAAGAACCAGTTTTGGCTCCGGTGTTAACCGTCAATACATCTTATCCGTACACATCGGATGATAATTTGTTTTTCTCCTTGCTTGGACATAATTTTTTAACTTTTTTGATAGTAATAAAAAAAAGTAAAATATCCCGAAAGAGCTGCTTCTCACTTTTCCATATTTGAAAAGGGTTAACAACCAAAAACTACTGCGTAGAATCAATCGAACTTTTTCATCAAGCTAACCTCGCTATATCGGTGGTCAAAATATATAAGGATTATGCGACTTTAAATGTGAAGTTGGCTGTAAAAAAATACAGTAAAAAAAAAAAAAAGAAGAACAATAAAAATTACGGGAATAAACGAAACGACATACCGAATCGGAATCTTCGCGTTTCTATTCTTTTTTCTTTTTTTTGTTTTAATTTTTTGCTTTTTCCTCTCGACTTTTCTGTCGCGTTAAAACGGACGTTAGAACAAAAATCAAAAGCAAAAGCAAAAAAAAAATAAAGAACGAAGAAAGGAAATTAATAAACTTTCGTACGTATGTGCAATATAAATAAATATTATAAATAAATAAATAATTCATTCGTCGTTGGGAAATTATGATAAATCTTAAATTATAATAAATCGGTATTTTTCACGTGTCAGTGATATTAGATGGCACGCATGTCTTCGGCTCTGATATTGATCGTCCTTTGGGCTTGGCTTTTCCGTTAGGCATTCGGTTATTGGTTTTCGTTAGGTTAGCTCCGTTTTTTTGTATTAGCAAATATTTCGTTCCTTAATTTTTACATTCAATCTGAATTTACTTTAATATAAGTGTTTTTCACAACAATTAAAACCTAACAAAATCAATCGTTAATTTGTTGACAGTGGCTCTAAAGCGACTCGATGATCTGGAAGGTTCGGTCAAAGCCCTGGACAAGGCTCACTCCTTGTCACCCCAAGATCCATCAATACTGATCAATTACGCCGTGATCCTTGAAGCAACGTGTAACGTTACAGAGGCATCGGACGTATTGTCGTCCCTGAACGACGTTATGGCCGTTGTCGACGCCGACCCCGAGGTAATTACGATTTTTTTTTCCATTTTTTACTCAAATTATTTCTTTCTTTTCTTTTTTTTTTTTTTCAAATTTATCCTACACGATCTCACGATTTTGTTCACCTTGCGCCCACCCTTTAAAAACGCATCCTTCTCTTTTCAATAATAGATAGCACGAATGGCGAAGAGATTGTCGATGAAATTACAACAACAAAAGTTGTCTGCCGATTAAAGAAGAAGTAAAAAATAAAATAAAATAAAACTATTACATGGTATGGAAATTTTCATATATGCGATACACCGAGGGGATTAACCGTGTTGTTAATTTTTTTTTATTTTTTTTTTATCCATTTGAGTACTGAATTATTTGAAGATTTTTATGCCCATGATATAAATATATTTTTGAAACAGCATTTTAGTTACAAAATACAAATATAAATATATATATATATAAAAGAAAAAAAAGAACATATAAATTAATTAATTAAATTCAGATGACCAGTCAGACTCTTCAAATGTACCTAAAGGATTAATATGAACGAGACGATTATTAGTAAGTTTGCAAGATAAAAAGAAAAGGATCACATCCTACTAGACACTGTTCTAATCCAAATTTTATTTGATTTTCAGTATGTCATTGTCTTTCTCTCTTTTTTTTGTTTCTTCTTTTCTTTTCCTTTTTTACCTTTTCTTTCTTTTTTCCCCTAGTATCCAGAGATCTACTTTTCGATAACACATTACAATAACACAATATTATTTATGCTTAAATTCAGTTTCACATCGACATATGAATTAACGGTATTACATGATAATATATTTAAATGTTATTATAACGTGATTGTGTCTTTGTTGTCTTCGATAATATTTGAAAGTTATTCGGTGAACCAACGTTTATAATGAATATTTTCACACGAGGTATGTGAGTTTGTGTGTGTATATATATAGGGTGTTTCAGCTAAAGAAAAGCCGTCCACATATTTCTTTTGTTTTTTATGATGCGACAAATTTTTATGGCATACTTTGAATGGTTTCAAAAGAGGTTTGTTATGAATTGTATATACATAATTTGAATAGTTTATATATAAACTATATATATATATATATATATATATATATATATATATATATATATATAGAGAGAGAGAGAGAGATAGAGGTTGTATTTTATTTCTTAAATACATATAAAAAAAAGGAAAGAGGAAAAATTCGTTAATGACAAATTCCTAATTTAGCGTCGTGGTCATATTTAATCATCGATACTCGACAATGTCCAAGTAATTCATGTCCAAATAAAAATTCCAGCGGTTTCAGAAAATATAGATTGATCTTGTGAGAGACACATGAAGAAGAAAATTTGTGTTACAAGACTGACAACAATATAGGATGATAAAGGGAAGTGGAAGAAAAACAAAAAAAGGAAGAAAAGAAAGAAAAGAAAAGAAAACAAAAAAGAAAAAAATATAGCAAAAAAAAAGAAGGAGAAAAGAGAGTGAGTGAGTGAGTGAGTGAGTGAGTGAGTGAGTGAGTGAGTGAGTGAGTGAGTGAGTGAGAGAGAGAGAGAGAGAGAAAGGATTCGTTATAACGCAATTTATAAGCCGTCGAGTCAATCGCGAAAGAAAATCCCAGCTTTTCCTATCAAATAGAAGCTTATTCAGATTTATGCGGAATACAAAACAGTTTATTAGGTATTACTTTGCGCGGTCCTAACAAAACATGATTTATTTCTTGATGGCCGAACGAGCTTTTGATGTTGCCGTCTTACCTATTATAACCATCCTCTTACTCACATTGACGTGTCTTATCCGTCACGGAGTTGTATTTTAAACGTCGTGTTGTGTCGAATAACATTTATGTACGAACAGGTCTCTCGCTCGTGTATCATGTACACACACACACACACACACACAACACACACACACACACACACACACGCTTTCTTTTACGTATATGTGTATGTAGATATGCAAAAGTAAAATTATAAAATTAAAATTATATAAACGCATTTCGTATTTTAAACGTAAAAATTGTATATATACATTGAAAATAAAATCATTTTTCTAAGCGTTAAACGAGCTTCATAAAATAATGTTACTTTCTAACGGGTGTCGGTTATAATATTAATTTGAAAAGAAATTCATACAAAATTCGATTAATTATAGTAAGTGACACTAGGAAAATTAAAGTTTATATATTTTCAGATAAATCATGGGATGCGATGTCGGCGCTCGTACGAGACACAGGTCATTAGATGGATGCCGTATATATCCGGCGCTCGTACGAGACACAGGTCATTACAAGGATGCCGGATATATCCGGCGCTCGTATCGAAATGGTTAAACGAGAGAAAGCAATCGTAAACGAGTAAATTACCTTAATTCGGATGTATCTCCACACAGCCAAGATAATAGTGTCGGTGTTACTGATGGTGTGGAATAATTGAGAGAAGTGCATGTGAAATAAGATGTAGACGGCCCATCCGTAAGGAAAGATTTTGTATCTTGGTAGTATCAAATAAATATAAATAGCGAAAGGTATATAATCGATCATCACGAACATATCGGCCAGGACCAATCCGGTCAAAATTTTATTTATCGAATTTGCCATCATCTCCTTCTGAGTCAATACAATGATATTTAACATATTTGATAAGATTCCAAATAAACAGACTATTAAGGCGATGTAAACGTGATATAATTTATAAGTCAATGACAAATCTCTAAGGAAACCGTTGCAATAACAATCGGTGTCCTTGTTGACGTCGGATGACTTCTAAATGAACGAAAAATTTTCCAATTCAGTGAGATCATCTACGGTTACATTGTATTGACGAAAGAAGTCGATGGATGAATTGTTCGAGATTCGAAATATTGCTCGACGCGATACAAAATCTTTCCTCGAAAGCAACCTCTCAGCGGTGCGTCCGATCTCCCTTTTAATTCACATGCACCGGATATCTGAAAGGAAACAAATTTTCTCTTGTTAGCTCGGAAATATACTGGGTGTTTCAGATAAAGGAGGTCGTCGATATAACATACAACATAATATCATACTATTATATATTAGATCTATCGAAAAGTTCTTTTCGTTTTTATCGCAAATCTCGACACGTAAGCACATGTTTTTTTGTTGCATGTATGCCTCTATTTTTATCACTTAACAGTATCATTAATAATAATGACAATTACATTATTTAACAAAGTTTATTGGTGGGGGAGAGTAGGTGGACGAGGGTGGTGAGATTGAGTATGAACAATGAGGTGAGAGAGTCAGAGTATTGGGGGGTGGTAGAGGAGGACAGGTGGTGTAGGATGTGCGGGGAGGGTGAGGAGACGTGGGAGCATGTGTTAGGAGAATGTAGGATCAAGGAGGATGAGAGAGTTGGTGGGAGAGAATATTGATGGTGTTGGGGCAAGGAGGAGAAGGTGAGTGGTGGATGAGGGAGCTGGAAAGAAAAGAGGGGAAGAAAGAGTGGGGGTGGAATAGGGAATGGAAGTGTAAATCTGCAAGGAGGTGAATGTGTGTGTGTGTATGTGGTACCGGAAGCCCATTGTCAGGGAACTAGCTCTCTTTCCCTCCTGTAGTCAGTTTAGATATTTAATAATTTTAGTTGTTAAATTTTGTTAAGTTGCTATTTGATTGTTATTTGTTTAGTAGTTTATATCAAGTTATAAGGTGTAATATAATATATTAGTATAATATATATATATATATATTAGTTGTGTAAGGTAGCTTTAGTTAAATGTAAGATAGGTGTAAGTGTAGACATAAGTGTGGAGGATGAAGAGATTGATGGGTGGATTGTAAAAGGTTTGGGTACGCTCTTTTGGAAAAGCGCCTTCAAACCCTGAGGGGATGAATAAAATGTCTATCTAATAAAGTTTGGTGATGGTAACAAAAATTTGTATTTTGTTTTATTAGATAGATATAATATATATATGATGTACTTATATATAATATAATTAAGCAGTGGTCGTTGAAATTCAATAAGCGTTCGATTCGATATAAATTAAATCATTTTGATATAATTGGACGTTTTAAAAATGTTTAACCTCGATGAAAATTCCACGATCTCTATGCTGTTAGAATAACGTACTGCTCGTACATTTTTATCTACATATTTGGTGATTATATTTGGTGATTATATTTCGTCTTTACTTTTTTTTAATGATTTTTCGTTACGAGTCGATCTAACGCATTTCGCGTAAATCTCGTTCAACGAATTTCAAAACCATCACTTACGTTATTATCGTACGAATAAACTTTACCCAATGATAGTCGAACGACGAGACTGTTTTTTCCTTTTTCGTAACAATTCAAATAGAAAAATTGTAGGCGCGACGTTAGAGGGTCGTGTAATCGATAAAAATATTTTTCCATTGGTCGATCTCGTACGACGATACTAACTTACGCATTGTCACATTATCACGCATCGATGAAACTTTCGTACACTGATCGATGATGGGTAATCGATAAAGTTAAGAATAACGCAAAATTTTATCAAATACGTTTCCTTAACGATCCGATCCTTACCGACCTTCACCGATCCTCACCGATCCTCACCGATCCTCACCGATCCTCACCGATCCTCACCGATCCTCACCGATCCTCACCGACCCGATCCGATATTTACCGATCTTTACCGATTCGATCTGATCCACGATAATCATTTAACAAATTAAAAAAAAAAGCCATTTGATATCAGTCTAAACCCAATCGCGATCATATTTATGCGTATCCAATCAACTTCCGCTTGTTCGTTAACTCTGCTCAATGTTTCGTGGTTAGTTTATGAAAGCTCGGTCTTATTTGAATACAAATGCACACGACGTCCAGATAGTTCTAAGATAATATTTTATTAAATTCCTTCCGTAGAAAAGGAAATACTGTTCTACGGTGAAACTTAATCGAAGAGAAACAATTAGCGTCCTTTCTGTATATCCTACGCGATATTAAACGTCTGTCTATAAAAATTCCTTGTAAACCCCATTGTTTGCCGCGAACGTTATAGTCTTGTTAATTTTATTTTATTTTTTATATTTCGAACAAAAAAAAAAGAAAAAACAAATCGAATCGTTCGGTCGCCCGTGGAACGTCGATCTCGCTCGTTTAAATGGCCGAACAAATTTTTGTATATATATATATATATATTCTCACAAAACTTTTCTTTCCTTTTTTCTTTTGTTCGTTTTAATTGATCGATCGCCTAAACGTCGAGTCGAGAAGACGATCCGCCGAACCCTTCGCTATCGTTACGATTTGATATCGATTACGATCGATCAGAAAAATTGACGAGATCGTGCAATTGACTCACCTCAATTGATCGCCCCCTTCTCCCAGAAGATTTATTTGCGATTTGGTAAAACGGAGACAAACGCACGATTTTATATTGAGTCGTAATGTTCGATCCAGAAAACGTCCCTCCTTTTTTTTCAAAAAAAAAAAAAAAGAAAAAAAAATAAAGAAAAATAAAAAACAAAAAATCAAAGGATTACACGATATAACAATTCACGACGACGCATAATTTTTTTTTCTTTCTTTCATTATTATTCTACTTTTCTCCGTCACTTTCTTTTTCTTCTTCTTCTTCTTCTTCTTCCTCTTCCTCTTTTTCTTCTCCTTTAAAACGTACGAAGTCCGAAATCCAAATCGGAATCGGGAACATTGGTTGCGGATGGTTGCGGCGTTACTGTTGAAAATTCACGAGGATATCTCTCGCACCCTCTGCTTCCTGATTTTCCTCTCCTCTCAAACGGACTGCAAGGAGTCTGCGCGATGTTGGAGATAACACGCAGGTCAGGACGTGAGAGAGAGATAGAGATGAGGGAGGGAGATTTCAGATCTCTTTTAATATAACCCCTAAATATCCGAACGTTATATAAAAGAAAAGGGGATGGTGGTAAGTGGATATCGATCGATCGATCGACCAATCATTTTCAGCTTTGTTTATGCTCTCTCTCTCTCTCTCTCTCTCTCTCTATCTCTATCTCTCTCTGTCAGTAAATATACAGGTACCATAGAAAGGTGCAAACATTTCGGTTAGCTTAGAACTAACTTAATGAAATAAGTTTGATGATACACCGTCATGTTTAATACTGCGCAAACGTCGATTAACGAAAATTAATAACGAATAAAATTATCGATCGACCTGCTTATCATCGCGTTAATATTCTCCTTTTCGTCACGTGTTCCTAAGAGATACCTTTTTTTACAATTTTTTACTCTTTTTCCTTTTTAATTCAATGTTATTTTATTTTATTTTATTTTATTTTATTTTATTTTATTTTATTTTATTTTATTTTATTTTATTTTAATTTTTTAAACGTTCGTTCGTCGAACAATTTTTCTTTTTCTTTTGTAATCGTATAAGCTAAACACACCGTATATATCACGATTTCGTTTGCAAATAGGAAAACGAATAATCCGACGTTTCCTCAAAGGTACGACGATCGGGATTATTTTCAACAAAAATAGAAAAAAAAAAAAAAATAAAACGAAAGGGCGAATTCAAAGGACGAATGCGTTGCAATTTCGTGTTATCTCCGGATAGTCGTATCTCAATTATCTCTCGTCCATGAAACCCTCGGCATACCCAATTTAATCCACGATATTACGTCGAATATACGACCGCGATGGTAAAAGGGGAAAGAAAGGAAAAGAAGAGAAAAAAAGGATTATTCGACGAAACGAGTAAATTAATTTTTTTCGTATTAAATTATATTTCGAAACGTTTTGAAACGTTCTCGAGTCGCAAGAAAAATTCGTATTATTAGGATTTTCCTACGTACACTTATCTTCGTTCATAATATTTTCTTTCGTATATTTTTTTTATTTTTTTTTATTTATTTTTTTTTATTTTTCTTTTCCTTTTAATCGTCTTTCTCTTCCTCGTGACCACCGATTAAACAACAGATTTATCTGCGATCGACAGAGAACGAAGACGATATTATTTTCTTCTTCTTTTTCTTTTTCAACTTCGTCTATCTATCAGAATAATTTTCTCTCTAGAACGATAATATATAAAAAACGAGTAAATCGTTTCGTTGAATCCGACGTTATGAAACTTTATCCCCCTTTATGGTTATTAGTACGTCGGAACGAACACGAAATGAAATTAAAAAAAAAAAAAAAAAGAAAAAGAAAAAGAAATTTGATGAGATCGTCGAATCGTATCTCTACTACCACAACAACAATCCCCACGTAATAAACTTAAGTTTACGAATTACAAACACAAAATTGATGTTCGTTCGCGGGGCGCATTATCATCTATCATCTAAATCCCTAAGGAACGAAGCTTTTCATTAAATTATCATACATTTTTCGAGAGGAAGAAGATAAAAAAAGAAATAAAAAAAGGATAGATGGATAAATAAATAAATAAATAAATAAAAAAATAAAACTATACCTTTGTCGATCGCTTACATTAGATACAAATAAGTCGATGATTTCATTTGATTTCATTTCTAATATTAATATAATATAATATATATATATATATATATATATATATATATATATATTTCCAAGTGTTTCCACACAACTTTGAAGAATGAAATGAAAAATCTAAAATGATAAAATGAATGATTAAGTCAGATTAAAAGTCAGACCCGATAACGAAAGAGACGTCTCGAGATATAATAAGAACTCATGATCCCTGTAAATGTTCCGATTTATAAATCGGTGATAATGAGATTCGATCTAATCGGTCCATTTAATTTATCCCGATTTATTTTGATAGTTCTCGTTCGTGAAAATGTCGTCGCATAAACGTCGTTCCTAAACGCCCTCCCCCCTCAACCCCCTTTTAATACGCATCGTTCACTTCTCGTATTTGGCTAAGAACGGAAAGGAAAATAAATAATATATATATATATATATATATATATATATATATATATATATAATAAAAAAAAAATAAATAAATAAATAAGAGAGGAAAAAGAAAAATTGTATATACTATGACGATAAGACGGTGTCATAGGTTAAACGTATTATCAACGACTGACATCGCGATTCAAGAAAATACTAAACGCTCGTACAACGTATGTACGTGAACGTATTTACGCTTTTACGTTCGATTATTTTTTCCTCCGGCGTTCTTGTTTTTCTTCCCTTTTTTTCCTTTTCTTTTTTTTTTTTTCCTTCGGATCTTTTTCCCTTAAGCCCGACAACGCTGGACATGCGTATATATCTACTGTAATAATTTATTATCGATTGATAATCGATACTCTTCGTCAAGTAATTTAAATTTTATTCGATTGAATTTGATTCGATTCGATTCGATTCGATTCGATTCGATTCGATTCGATTCAATTCGATTCGATTCGATTCGATTCGATTCGATTCGATTCGATTCAATTCGATTCGATTCGATTTGATTCGATTTTAGTATCGTTCGTTTGTTCGTACGTTCGTACGTTTGATTTTTTGTAGATGATATAACTAAGATAAAAAACAATCACGGTCCTTTCCCTCATCGAAAATACTATCACGTCGTTTTATAAAGTGATATAGAATATAAACTATTCATAACATAATCTCTTTTTAAGCCATTCGAAGTATGAGAAAAAGAAAAGAAAACAAAGAAAACATTTTTAACGGCCTCCTTTAACTGAAACACCCTGTACATAGAAATAACTTATAATCCCTTTAATCTCGAGTTCACTCTCAGAACGTTTCGAAACTCGAGGTTTATATAAGATCGTAGAGACTTACGATTCAAAAATTCGAGAAGTTCTTTCTACCTTGACAAAATTAAATTAAAACAATAAAAAAAAAAAAAAAAAAAGAAAAAAAAATTAAAAAAGGAAGGAAGGAAAGAAGGATCTCTCTCTCTCTCTCTCTCTCTCGCTCTTTCTGTCTCTCTCTCTCTCTTCATCTCTTTCTTTCGCTTCATCTTATTGGGTTCGAAAACCCGTTTAAAAGTATCCATCTTTGGATACAAGAAAAAAAAAGGAAACAAGGGTTGAGTATAATCATTTTTATATGTATTTTATATGCATGTGTATATATATATATATACATACATATATATATATGCAATTTTATTATATTATTTGAATTATATAAATTTTATTTTTATATATGTATATATACATATATGCAAATATTTTTTATATTTAAATATTTCTTATCTATTATTTCATTTTGATAGTTCAATATGTTACACTTTTTATGTAAGAAGATTTATATATATATATCCAATTTTAATATATTATTTTAATTATATATATTTTATATATATATATGTATATATACATATATGTAAATATTTATTATATGTAAATATTTCTTAGCTATTATTTCATATCGATAGTGCAGTATGTTAAACTTACTTCAAAATCGCATGTACAAATTTGGAATAATATTTATACGTGTATATACACTATACATATACGTAAATATTTCTTTTTCGCTTTTCCTTGTTAATCCAACAAATGCAAAATTGTTACGTATTACAAAGGGTAACAGAAAGAAAAAAAAATAACAATAAAAAGAAAAAATACGAGCTTAACGGTACGTGAGATACAGGTGAGAATATCGCTTAATTCTATTTAACTGGAAAACACGATAGTCGATGAAATGTGCTACGTGCTTGTCATGCTCCATACTCTAAAAGACTAGAAGGAAGAAAGCCTTTAGACTTTTCATTGGGAGGATCGTTTAATTATCGAATATCTACGATAAAGGTTATATCGAGAAAATAAAGCTACACCGATACTTCCCATCGATCTTCCCTATCTCTTTTACAAAAACAACAACAACAACAACAACAACAACGACGACGATAATAATAATAATTTTAATAGAGATTCAGTGCAATACAACTAGTCCGAACGTTTCGTTAATTCGAATTAAAAAAAAAAAAAAAAAAAAAAAAAAAAAAGGAAAAATAAATGAAATCAAAATGGAGCATAAAAGAGAGGACGAAAAACGAAACGAAAACAAAAAAAAAAGAAGGAAAAAATACTTATGTTATTTATGACTCGCATAATATCAGCGACAAAATTGAGTGCGCACGATTTTCGATGCAAACGTTAAATTAACGTCGAATGCGAGAACTATATCGGGGGGTAAAAATAAATATTGAACAGTGCAAAAAAAAAAAATAAAAAGAAAATAACGCATCGCGAAAATTCGTTCGTTATTCGTTTTAAAAAATGGACACACACACACACACACACACGTACGTACGTACTACATGCATAAATACATACATAAATACATATTGAGAATAATGATACACAACATACTAATAATATGTATATCGGATGAATTAATGAATCTGATCGCGCATCGAGTTAGTTAATATCGAGACTGTATCGTGTGATAAAAATTGAAAAATGCAAAAAAAAAAAATAATATAAATGCATCGCGGAAATTCGTCTGTTTGTCTACTATAATATCTAATAATAAATAATATCTAATATTTATATCGTATTAATTACTGATTTGTATGTTTGTCGTTTTACAAAATACACACACACACACACACACATACACACGTACATACATATAGAGAATAATGATACAACAGACTAAATAATATCTATAATACCTAACAATAAATAATATCTAATATCTATATCGTATTAATTAATGAATTAGATCGCGCATCGAACCAGTTAATGTCGTTTAAAGCTACATAATTACTATGTCTATGCATACGGATAATCGGAAATGTTTGTATTTGTAATAACGAACGAGAGCATGATCGCGACGGGGTCTCGCTACGTAGATTAGCTCTGTTTGCGTTTCTCGCAAATTCCGTATCAGTAACCATGTCACCTCTCTCTGTGACCTATGTTAAAACGTGGTATATATGTACGCGAAGCGAGCTGTCGGCCATCCAATCTCCGATCGTCGATTCCCAAGTGAAAATTATATCCGTCGAAACTTTAGTTTTTCAAATCGGACGAAGTTAACGAGAGAGAACGGTCGGTCGGTTCGAAGAAAAGAAAGAAAAAGAAATTACGCCATGAAGATCTTTTACCTCGTTTATCTTTTCCTCGTTATTTTGACCTGTTTTTCCTTCACCAATGCGAGTAAGTATCAATCATCCTTTATACATACATACATACATAAATACCTACATAAATACATACATACATACATAAATACATACATACATCATACATACATACATACATACATACATAAATACCTACATAAATACATATATACATCATACATACATACATGCATACATACATGCATGCATACCTACATAAATACATACATACATACATACATACATAAATACATACATACATACATAAATACCTACATAAATACATACATACATACATACATCATACATACATACATATATACATACATACATACATGCATACATACATACATACATACATATATATATATATACATACATACATACATATATATATATATATATATATATATATATATATATATATATATTATTCTCCATATATCTCTATTTATGAGCCGCGTCGGAAAAGTTCGTGCCAATTTCGAAAACTTTGCGGAGGATCACAATTTTAGCATACATTTTTAAAAATATTATTATTATTATTATTATTATTATTATCAATCATTAATAGTCCTTCAAAACCGATTCTTCCAAAACGTTATTACGTTTCTGATCGAATTTATTGATTTATTTATTTTTTTCTATTCCTTCTTGCGCCCCCCTACCCGTCCTCTCTCTCTCTCTCTCTCTCTCTCTCTCTCTCTCTCTCTCTCTCTCTCTCTCTCTCTCGTTGCGCGCAAACGCGACGCGAAAGAAACGTAAAGGGAAGAGGAAAAAAACGAAAGAGAGAGTAGACAACGAAAAAAAGGAAAAAAAAAACAACGTAATAACTCGTAATATACGCGTAAGCAAACGTTCGTTCGACGTACGATACGTGTAATCTCTTGGGTAAACAAAAAAAAAAAATAAAAAATAAAAAAGAAAAAAAAAAAAGATGAAGAAGAAAAATGCACGAGTCGTCGAAGCGAAGAGATAAATTTGAAGAGAAAAGAAAAAAAAAAAGAAAAGGGAGAAAATAATTAATTGTTATAAACTTGCTTGTCGTTTCTCCCCCTCCCTCTCGCTCTTCCCGCTTCCTTCCTACCTCCCTCCCCCCCCTCCTCCTCCTCCTCTACCCCGTTAAACGACGTTAAACAGAGAATACGATTATTTTTAGGTTGCACGGAGGACGAGTGCAAAGCCGCTTGCAAACACGTCGGCAATATTCCTGGCGGTAAAGGTGGAAAGTACTGCGTCGATGGTGCGTGCAGATGCGCGACCGTACGTCCGTAAATGATTGATAAAATAGCGAGCTTTATCAACGGCTCGGATAAGCCATCAATGTGTGTTTACCAACAATTCCTACGATCAAGAGGTGGAGATCCGTTCGTCCGTCTCTGTCGTTTGTCATTGTAACGGCCACGGCCTTTCTTCCTCCCTCGTTCTATGTAATTTCAAATACAAAGTGAAATCGATTTAATCAACCTAAAGCACCTGTTAGTAACTCACAACTCCCTGGCACAGATTACGATCGTTCATTAATAATTGTTTACGTAGATGGATTCGATGGATAAAACTTGGTAAAAATCGAATAGGTAGGTATATATATATATATATATATATATATATATATATGTATATATATACGCGCGTGTGCGTGTGTGTGTGTGTGTGAGTATACACACATATATATATGTATATATAATAAATACGATTCGCTAATAACGAGACGCAAAAGTATAACAATTTCAATGATCAAGACCTTCTACATTTCCCATAATGTATCTCACCGAGAAATACGAGTGAGCATCCTATTAATCCGATAAAAAGTCCAAGAAACGCCAAGGAGTAATGTTCCAACGTTAGCTTCTTCTTTTTCTCGCTCAATGCCAATTTCATTTTCTCGTCCTCGACGAACAAAGGATACGTCATTTCCTCGTACCAAAAGTTAATAAATCCGAACTGTTGAATCCTAAGTAACAACGCATTGATCCTCTCCATATAAGGTGAATTTAATCTGATCACGTACGATAGCGTATAAGTTACCGGGCACTCCTCGACAACGTGTACCAATTTGTTACCGTCGTCGTCGTAATAAATGGAATAATTCTCGAGCTTGATCGACGTAAATCTACCGAGCGCTATGACGCTCCTGTCGAAGGCGACGAAATAATTCGTTGGTTTGTCCGAATTCAATACCATCATTTTCTTTCGCAATTTCGTTTCCAACGGGTCCGTACCGATGAACGTGTCCGCCTTCAAATTCAAATATTTCGTAACTATCGTGTAATTCGAATCGGCCACGCTCTCGATCGTCCTTATCTCCGGATATCTTACGGGTTTGCTCAGTGTCCACATAAGCCAATTGTTGTATAGACCGACTATAACCAGTCCGAACAATAAAGAGCTACATAGAAATATTCTAAGTGCCGGCGTATAGGCCCTCTCGAAGGGATAACATAACGATACGATCAATTCGGTGAAACGAATCACGTAGGGATGTATATCAGGTGGAGAACGATCGTCCTCCTCCTCGTCGTTTCTCCTCGAACCAGCTTTATCCTTTTTAAATCTCTTACGTTTGTCGTCGCGCGAACGACGCTTACCACTGCACAGATTCCGATACGTTCGCCCGAGGTTACAGGTTATAGGTTTGTCGTTGCGAAACGAATAGCTCAAATATTTCAATGTCATCCAGAATATCGTCACTAGGACGTTGTAACACGCCAGGGTGAGCCAGAGATCCTTCGTGAACGGTAAAAACGGCATATAGGATTTTGGCAAATAGCCCATGGTTGGAGCGATGAAGCATAACTTGTCCTCGGCTATCGACGCCGTAAATTGATAGAAATAAGAATCGTTATAGGCTTTGACGAAGAGACTCGTCAAAACGATCTCGCTCCTGTGATCCTTGATATCCAACAACGATTCTTGAAAAGGATCGATCTCCGAGTCCTTGTCCAACACGTTTACGTCGAAGCTCGCGTTCAAGCTACTCTCCAACGTTCTCATCACGTTCGCGTCCAATTTCGTGTAACGTACATTGTTGTTCTCGTCGATCTCGATGAACATCATCATCGATGGAAATATGGTTACCTTTATCGGATAACCGTTTACGTTCTCGAAATTTTCGAACAAATTTACGTTTCCCGGCGGAAGAATGGAAGTCGTCGTCGTCGTCCTCCTCCTCCTCCTCCTCGTGTCGTTAACTTCTCTTCCCGTGGGAGAAGAAAATTTGTCTGCTACGTCGAAACACGACTCGTGTACTTCACCAAAACCGTTTCTCGTAACGTCGAACGGACGATAATACAAGAAACAACGAAACCCATCGGCGATCGTAGTAATCAAAGCTCTATAAACGTTGAATCTCAACCATAGCTCGTCGAAAACTCTCTTCCACGTATCCCTTGGCGTTTCCTCGCCAACGAATACTATCAGGTACTGATCGTTCGGTTTCCACAATTTCTCGTTCAAACGTATCAATAGATCGAGATCGTTGAAATTGTAGATCGGCAGCAACCAAGTGACGCGTCCAACGTTCATCCAGTTCGACGTTGATAGGAAATCATTGACGCTGATTCGATAGCCTTGTACGAAATCGATCATAGACGTTCGATGTAGCAGCGACAGGGCTACGTTTGATCTCGTATCGGGTAAGAGCAACGATACCACTGATGGTTGAAATTCTTTCGAATTTTTCACATAATTCAACGTACGTTTGAAATTCTCCGTATTCTCTATGGTCAATATCGAATCGGCCAAGTAATTACTCTTCAGGATATCGTCGAATTTCGTTTCCATTCTCGTTGGCATTAACGTCAGGCAAATGATCATTCCCGTGCGAATAAACGTCATCCCTTTTGATAGGAATTGTTTTTCGTATCGATTCGACGTTCGGCTCGTCGACGAACATATTTTTATTCTCGAATGGTCCAAATCCAAAGGACGCATGTTATCTTCCGGATCCTTTCCGTTCAATCCTTCGATCGTTCATCTGTGTATAACATAAAAAAAAAAAAAAAAAAAAGAGAGAGAGAAGAAAAAAAGAGGAGAGTATATAAAACGTCAAAGAAATCCTATTTATCATAGAAATTTTTTGGTTATATTAGGTCGAATGAAATGAAGTGAAATGAAAAAGAAAAAAGCGCACACACTATCAAAGTTTATCATTTTTAGTATTTCATTATTATTATTATTATTATTTAAAGTTTATTTTTATTATTATTATTTTTAATTAAGAAGTATCGTTAAAGAGCACGGAGAAGAATCCTCGATCAATTTTCATCGAGCCAGTGCGTACTTGGAAAGAATTTGAAAAAAAAAAAAAGAAACATAATAATAACAATAATAATAATAATAATAATAATAATAATAATAATAATAATAATAATAACGGGGAAAAAGAATCAACGACGAAAAATTCTGATAGGAAAAAAAAAATACAAAAAAAAAAAAGAGAGAGAGAGAGAGAGAAAAGAAAAACGGATCCCCGAACTAATTTCAACGTCGAATTTTCACCTTCGAGGGCCAAAAATAAAAAAGAAAAATAAAAAAAAAAAAAAAAAAAGAAAAGAAACGAACTCGCGTCGACCGCAATTTGCACGCGAGCCCTTCGATGGATCGACAAATATTCCAGGAGCCAATAATAATAATTCGAGTACTTTACGATATTCCGATGACGCCTAAGTTGGTAAATCATTTACTTGCTTACTTACTTGCTTACTTGCTTACGATTAGGACAAATAATTGGACAAGAATTTTCGTAGCTTACATACGCGTTTAACTTCAGGTTGTACTTCGTCCTTCCTTTTTTTCAAGTTTCATCAAGTTTACATTGTTTGCACGTGTCCTACTCGACGAACGTAACGTCGTACTGACTCCGACCGACTCGTTAACTTCGAAAAAAGAGAGAAAAAAAAAGAGAGCGAGCGAGCGAGAGAGAGAGAGAGAGAGAGAGAGAGAGAGAGAGAGGGAGAGAGAGGAAAAAAAGAGAAAAAATAGAAAAAAAAAAAGAAAACGGGAAGAGAGTTACGTTGGTAAATCGTCGTGGTTAAGGGTAAACACGAATATTTACATTTGTTCACTTCTATTTGACGTCTATGTAAGCTGACCAAAGAGACAGAGAGAGAGAGAGAGAGAGAGAGAGAGAGAGAGAGAGAGAGAGAGAGAGAGAGAGAGAGAGAGAGAGAGAGACATGTAAACATATCCGTCTTCGGTTAAACTCGTGCTAGGATTAAACCGGAAGGGCTCGGTCTATTCAGAATGAGATAATGATCGTACGAGTGTATGGGAGAATAATGTTAAGGATCGATTAAAAAGTCAACCCAACTCTCATCATTTAGATCGTCGATTGATACTTATTATTTTATACGTGAAATTAAAGCAAAAAAGAAACTCGTCGTGTGTTGTTGTTATTATCATTATCATCATTATCATTACTATTATTATTATTATTATTATTATTATTATTATTATTATTATTATTATTATTATTATTATTATTATTATTATTATTATTCAGGATAAATATACGTAAATTAAACGAACAAGACGATCGTTCGGATCTTATCTTTTAAATAAACATTAACGTTGGTAGTTCAAGGATGACTACGTGCAATGGACATAATCATAGTAGCGCATAAATGAGTAAAGGTTAGGAAAGAAAAAACAAAACAAAACAAAAAAAAATAGAAAAACGAGAAATATTCGATAAAAATCTCATAATTCTTTTTCTTTCTCTCTTGAGAGTGCACACACACACACACACACACACACACACACACACATATTTGTTATCTTCGATCATTGCAATGATGTAATTAAATCGATACTCCTCTAAAAACTAACGATGACCCTCTTACGTATTTACAAATACAAAATCAATAATCGAACTCACGAAAGACTTATGTTATAAGGAATAATCGATTATCGATCGATATTAACAATCCTTCTCGTTTATTCGATACCGATCAATATCACGTAACAACGTCTTTTTCTTCCTTCACGTTCTATCAAATAACGATGGGAACGAACGAAAAAATAAATAAATAAATAAATAAATATATATATATGTATATTTATATATATATATATGGATATCATTTACTCGAGTAAGTTTCAAAATCAAATAATTCCCAACGACAATTATCTCGTAAGAAACAAAGAGGATTATCATATAATTCGAAAATTCAACTCGAATGGTAATACGATCGAGCGGACTCTAACGTAATTAAACTCTCGCTAAAACTATAATTATGCTCTGACTCGTATCGTGAATTTCGAAGATTGAGAGAGAGAAACTAATGGAGTTAAGAGAAGAAACTTGACGAATTGAAAGGCTGCGTACAACTCGTATCCAATCGATTCTTCCTTCGTTTAAACATAAGAGTATAGTTGGTCTGTTTTCAGAAAAAAAAAAAAAAAAGAAAAAAAAATAGTAGCGAACGACCTAAAAAATTCCAAAATTCGAATCCCTTCGTTCGGGGGGATAAGGGAGAGGGAGTGGGATGAAAAAAAAATATTTATCTAATCGTTAAATAATAACGATTGCGAGGAGTGCTCGTTCGATCTATCGATCGATAGATGGAAGAAAGAGGAAGATGAAAAAAAAAAAGATGGAGCTAGAGAGAGAAGGAAGAGAACGAGCTATTCTTTAAACGAAGGAGAAAAAGTATAGATTACTGCAACTACTACTATTATTAGTACTACTATTACTGTTACTAATACTACCACCACTATTCGTGTCCTTAGATCGAATTTAATTAAAGTGAGTGGGACCTAACGAAAGAACACTTTCTTATCATTGACATAACACGGTCCATGAACATCGAAATATCTATCGATATTATCGATATATATTTATAATCGTATTCTTATATATATATATATATAAATATATATAATAATCGTATATATTATAATCGTATTCTTCACGAATACGGTTCCTTCATTTTCGAGAATGCACTTGCTGCGTTGTCTATTTATATGTTTCTCTTGACAATAACGTCGTAACACGGATCTATTAGATCATACGTGTCCTTTATTAGGGGGCTGGTACTGGTGGCGGGTGGTAGGTGGAGTTGGATTTCTTAAAAAAAAAAAAAAAAAAAAAATATACAAGAAAAAGAAAACGAAGCGATGGATGCATTTCTTTTTTTTTTTTTTTTTTTTTTTTTTTTTTATAAAAAAAAGGGACGACAATATTTATATTTCTCTCGACTATAACGTTGATACGTTTATTAGATCGTACGTGTACTTTACGAAGGGTTGCGGTGCGGCGGGTGGGGGTGGGTTTGAGGGTGGGTTTGGGTTTCTTAAAAAAAAAAGAAAAAAAGAACGAAACGATGGATGCATTTTTTTTTTTTTTTTTTTTAATAAAAAAGGGACGACAATATTTATATTTCTCTCGACTATAACGTTGATACGTTTATTAGATCGTACGTGTACTTTACGAAGGGTTGCGGTGCGGCGGGTGGGGGTGAGTTTGAGGGTGGGTTTGGGTTTCTTAAAAAAAAAAGAAAAAAAAGAACGAAACGATGGATGCATTTTTTTTTTTTTTTTTAATAAAAAAGGGACGACAATATTTATATTTCTCTCGACTATAACGTTGATACGTTTATTGGATCGTACGTGTACTTTACGAAGGGTTGCGGTGCAGCCGGTGGGGGTGGGTTTGGGTTTCTTAAAAAAAGAAAAAAAAGAACGAAGCGATGGATGCCTTTTTTTTCTTTTATATATATATATATAAAAAGAAGAAAGGGACGAAAGGTGAACACCTCTGCGTATAGACGTAATTGTACATCGTTGAATCTCTTGTTATCACTTGACATTAGATCGTTTTGTTCCAACTAAAGAGAGAGAGAGAGAGAGAGAGAGAGAGAGAGAGAGAGAGAGAGAGAGAGCGGAAGTGATGAGAAATAATTGCACGCGATAATCTAATCGAATAAATCTCTCGATCTATCACGGTAAAAAAAAAAAAGTAAAAGAAAGAAGAAAGGGAAGGAAAGGAAAAAGAAAGGAAATTACATTTTTTCTTTTCCTATTAACAATTCCCACTGAATTAACGATCTCGAAATAACGCTTCGATGTATATATATATATATATATATATATATATATATATATATATATATATTCACATATATATATATATATATATATATATATATTCACATATATATATATATATATATATTCACATATATATATATATATATATATATATATATATTCACATATATATATATATGTGTGTGTGTGTGTGTATATATATGTATGTAGATTGTAATATTGGATTTGATCGAAGACGAACGTCGGAAACGTTTAACGAGGTAGGGTTGAAGAGTCAATAAGAGTGACGGGGTAGAGAGAGATAGAGAATAAAAAAAAGGAAAGAAAACCGAGCACACATCGAGTCGAACTATCGTCGTGTAATAACGAAAGAAATATATAGAGAAGGAAAGAGAGAGAGAGAGAGAGACAGAGAGAGAGAGAGAGAGAGAGAGAGAGAGAGAAAGTTTGTGCGTGTGTGTGTGTGTACGTGTGCGCGTGTGCGCGCGCTTAAAGGATATTTCGGTAAACAGAAAAAGTTTGCGAATAAAAAAGCGAACGACGAGCCACGGAACGAATTATTATCAACAAATTTTCTTCGACGGTGAAGACCGAAGACCTGCGATTAAGATCCTCTCTCTCTCTTTCTCTCTCTCTCTCGTCTTCGGATTATTTCAACGGTGAACGTCGAAAGAAGAGATGTACCTCGTACGTACGAAGACGTTCCTCGAAATCGTCCTCGTTATCGCGATAACGCGAGCGAGACTCGATCAATGTTACGAGATTCCCAAAAAAGGGACGCGAGTGGAGGACGCGAGAATAAAATTTTGGATCGATTTGATCTGTCAGGGTTTAGAGACTAGACGGGTCGATCTTTACGGTGTATCGTTTAATCGATCGATTCGCCTCGAGAACTTCTTCGAGGATTTAGCGCGCGGTATAAATCGTGAAGGATGCAACGTTACGATACGTCTGAGGAGATACGAGACAAACGACGTTAATGGCGACGACGATGATAACATCGATATATCCACGCTCGACGGTACGTCCTCGATGGATTATTCGTTAAATACTACCGGAGAAGATTTGAAAGTTATCGATTGTTTGGACGACGATATGAAAAGAAGAAAAGGAGGAGATAGAAAGGACGTAGATATAAGAAGAGAAGGAAGGAACAGTTTAACAAACGATCTCGACTTATGGTCGTTGCGCGTTATACTGATAAATGACGAACTTTCGTTGGAACGAATCCTTGATGAGGATGATGACGACGAGTCAGCGAACTATTGGATGTCACGGGTATACTTCATCGTAATGATAATCTCGGACGGCGTGGATCATCACGTCGATGATGGATACTTGGCGACCGTCGAACGTACGTTAAAGGTTCTTTGGTTCCGACGACAAATTCTAAACGCTTTGGCTTTTCTACCCTATGCAAAAAATGGATCCGACTTAGCGTACGCCTACGATCCGTTCTTTCCGAACGACGAGAATTATTATTACGACGGTAAGGGTTCGACACATCCCTCAATTCAAACTTCGCCTTTAATCATTTCAACTCTTACGATTAGTACCGTTCGTTATTACAGAAAGAGGTAAACTCGAGTCGATCAACGTAACATCGAGGGATGACATATTGAAACGTTTGTCTCAACTGAATCATCTACGTACGGAAAATATGCACGGTTACAGATTGAACGTCGGTCTGTTTCAACAATTTCAAAGTTTAATGAAAACGAGAGACGAACCATCGCCCGGTTCCGTTTACGAATATTCCGCTGGTTACAACGGCACGGACGCTGTTATAATGGGTACCATAGCGAGATACATGAATTTTACGGTTAATGAGATCAATCCGAGGGATCGTATTAAATTCGGACACGAATTAACGAACGGCACTTACGTTGGTACCTTAGGTAAGTATCACGAGTCGAATGTGTTTTTCTTTTTTCTTTTTTTTTTTCTTCGATCGGGGTCAAAGTGGAATTTATACAAAAAAAAAAGAAATTAAAAAGAAAAGAAAATAGTTTTGCAATTTTTAATCGAATCCGTTACAAGATATAGATATACATATACATATATATATATATATATTTTTATATATATATATATATACACATACGCACGTGTAGTTATTTTTTGTTTGTTTGTATATAAACACAGGTGACATTGTGTACGGTAGAGCGGACGCAACCTTCGCGTCCTACTTCGTAAAGCCCTATGGCAAGGGTAATAATAATTTCGAATTTACAAGCCAAACGGGATATGACAGCATCTGCGTGATCGTACCAAAGGCACGGAAAATACCTAAATGGCTTAG
Source organism: Dolichovespula sylvestris (assembly GCA_918808275.2). Taxonomy (NCBI): domain Eukaryota; kingdom Metazoa; phylum Arthropoda; class Insecta; order Hymenoptera; family Vespidae; genus Dolichovespula; species Dolichovespula sylvestris. The sequence goes on along the minus strand of OU964961.1, from coordinate 25,045,146 downwards.
AATACATCACATGTTCGAAACGTCCGTTTGGATTTGCACGATAATTTCACCAATTATTATCTACCTGATGTGCTACGCTTTATTGTTATTTACGAGTCAAAGGTAATCCCACGCGCTCGGTACGAGGGCTAAATATCTCTCCCTCTCTCTGAGCGTCACTTAAAAAAGAAAAAAAAAAAAGAGAGAGAGAGAGAGAGAGAGAGAGAATGAAAATGACAAAGACGAAGACTGACTAAACGCAAAGAATTTTTTATGAATGACACGAAAGCGTCCGACATCGTTCAAACGAGATAACGATCGGTAATGGCTTTGGCCAATGGCAATTGATTAACCCTCCTTATTTTGAAATATATTCCCCTCCCCTCCATCCCCCGGACGTAAACGGTGAATCCCTCGTTAAAGGGGAGAGGGAGAGAGATACGATGGAATAATAAAATATAAATACCTATATAAATTCTTAAAGGGGGAGGGGCCGAGACACGATCGATCAGAGGTGTAGTAGTATCATTTTTATTAATTCTTACACCAACGAAAACCTTCCACGTTTATTTATCGTCCATTGGTATTATAAGTATGTATACGTTCTCTCTCTCTCTCTCTCTCTCTCTCTCTTCTCTTCTCCTCTTTCATGTGTTTCTTCTTTATGTTTTTTTTTCTCATTTTTTTTGTTTTCCTTTTTTTTTTTTTTTTTTTTAGAACAAAAATTTACGATCACATAAAAATCGCATACAAGGTATTCCTATTCGCCGTTGGTTATCCAAACAAATTGCCGTTGGGTTCCTGCACAGAGAGAATACTATTGTCCACGCTCTCGATGATCAACGTCACTATGGCAGGACTATTCGTTGGATTATTGTACAAAAGTTTTTCGAACGACGTATATTACAAGGACATCGATCTTTTGTCCGAATTGGACGACACGGAATTGCCAATCGTATACATGAAATACAATTTGAGGGACGTGTTCGACGACGAATCCACCGCCGCCGGGTCTTCTTCTCTCGTTTTCATGAATTTGAGGAAAAAATTCAAATACGGCGCGAGCGCGCTGCACGACCTGACGCGTTTCAGAAACGCGAGCGGATTGATAAGGAGGAAACATTATTATCTTTTGGAGAAGGAGATGGTCAACGACGATCTGTCGCCGAAATTACATCTCGTCGAGGAGTGCCCACGTAAAATTATTATTAATTTTTTTTTTCGATTGGATCTTTCTTTTTTTTTTCTTTTTTTTTTTTTATTATTATTTATCCGAATTAAAATACGCCAATGTAATTTTCGACTTGTTTTCGTCCTTTCTTTCTTTCTTTCTTTCTTTTTTTTTTTTTTATTTTTTACTTTTTTTGTTCTTTGCAGGTAATTACCACTTAGCATATCCCATAGCGAGGAACTCGTATCTGCTCGACAAGTTGAATCTCCTTATTGGCAGATTAAATCAGGCGGGCCTATTGGCATTGTGGAATAATCGTACCATCATGAATTTGATTAATCGAAGAAGAGGAACACCGAGAAAACTGAAACATAGGGGGGACGAATTTGTACCGTTCAATTTGGAGGACGTACAGAGCTCATTTTATTTGTTGATAATCGGTCTGTTGCTATCGTCGATCGTCTTTTGCGACGAGAGAGGATGGTTCAGAGGACGGGCGAGAAAAAAAGGGAGACGATTTATCTAATGGGTGGGGGGGTGGGGCTGGGGGGAGGGGGAAAAGAAATTTAGTACGGTGGGAAAGAAAAGAAACCGACCGAGAGAAAACGAAAAAGAATATCAGAAAATGTTTCGTTTCTTTTTTGTTTGTTCGTTTTCGTCTTTTTCAAACGTAATTACGAAATCCGAGATATCCTGTTCGACCGCTTCTCGTATTAAATTTATCGATTAAATCTACAACGATGTTTTTAAATTTCTAACAATATATATTATATGTATTGTATATACGATACATTGGATTCGATATATCGATAAACTTTATAACGATATGTATCACTTCTGATAACGTTCAGGAACAGTACGAATATAATATCGCGATACGATGGTATCGTAATTTTGAAATAATTCGAATATAGGGAACTCGGAGAGATTAATTGTATTCAACGTTAACGTTCGAAACTTTATTTTATTTTATTTCCGTCGATGTACTGTAACGTGAACGACGAACAAAACGAATAATATTTCGTTGAATTTAATATCGATTTTTATCGGATATTATTATTATTATTATTATTTTTTTTTTTTTGGTTTTCTTTCTAACCGTTTGGTTGCTGACGTATTTTGTCGGACATATGCCAAAACTGCGGCACTAATCGCGCGTGTATGGGGAAAAAATGTAAAACACTTTTCATACAATAAACTCACTTGTATTGATTCGCTACAACAAAAATGAGAAAATACCACTCATTTACATAAATTTGTTTTACGTGAGAAGAGCGCGATAGCGCTCCTCAGCAGTCAAACGGTTGATTATTACATGAAAATTAACGATACGACGAGAGAGGGTAGTGGGTGGGGTTAGAGGTCGATGTACCTACCACAGCGCGGCCAGTAAACGGTAGAGTTTCGAGTTTTTCAAAGTTCATGCGATTTTCCCCGGGCGGCGTCGTTCGTACGTTCGAACAAAACTGTACCAAAATAATCGGGGGAGTGGGGTGGGGTGGGGTGGGTGGGGAAAGGGGTTTATTTTAAGAATATCCGAAAATACTCTCGACGTTATTTCTCACTGGCGGGTTTAAGCCTATCTCTCTCTCTCTCTGTCTCTCAGTCGAGTGTCGTTGTTGTGATCGTCGACGAGTTTGTCATGTTATCGCCAAAAAGTAATAACATATTTTACGCGATAGCCCTAACGAGTCTGATAAGTGAGTATCGATCAAAAATTTTCCTCTATTATCGAAGGCTTCTTCCCTTCTTTTCTTCTCTTTTTTTTCGATAAAAAAAAAAAAAGAATCATCCACCGTGTAAAGTAATAATTAAAAATAAATAAATAAATAAAAAAGAAATCCTTTCGTTGTCTCGTGTTTTAACAGATGTATCGACTATTTGGACGTTGAACGTGAACGCTAACGACGATCGACGTAACGACGGTTACGATCTCGAAAGAGGACCGGTATTTTACGAGGCTTACTATCCGGAAAATAACGAGAACAATGATCGTACGGCGTACCACGACGACGACAAGGACGACGAAGAGAAGCGTTACTTCGACAGGGACGCAGTGATCGAGAGAACCTTTCAAATACCCAACAACGCCGAACGTAGGGAATACATCGAGGATGAATCGAAGAACGACTACCTAATAGATCGTTTAGAACATTTGCGATACGATGGATCATCGTCGTCGGGTGATGGTGGCGGCGGTGGTTACGTTTCTTCCGAACGCAAATTTTCGACGAATCAAAATTATCCGAGGCTTGAGACGTCCAGGGTTTACGAGAGGGGAGGTAAATTATACGACGTAAATCGTTTCTCGCCGAACTACGTCGAACGAATTCGAAATAATCCGAAAGAATCATTATCGTCATCGTCGTCATCGTCATCATTATCATCATCCTCGTCGTTGTTGCCGTCATCAAGAGATTTAGAAAATTGGAATTCACTGGATAATTACTTGCGCCAAGATCCAAGCCACTTAGCCGATCGTCGTAAAATCGACAAGAGGATCGACCCGAACAGTCCCGATTACCGTACGATCCCTGAACGTTATTTCAACGAAGAAAATATTTTTCGAAGGGTGATGGTACACGACGACGACAACTACGACGACGACTACGACTACGATGATAATAGAAGGAAAATCGAATCGATGGTTCGAAACGATCCATCGTCCGATCGGCAATCGTCCAGAATGATTATAAAACCGTCTGTAACGTCGATGGGATTCGAATCGATCGAACGAGTTCCCACGCAGAGAAGAAGAGATTTACGAGAACGTAACGCGTTCCCAGGGATCCAGGACGCAATTCCTAGACAACGACGGTATCGTTATTTCAGAAATACGAACGACCATCCGTCGCAAACGCGAACATGGACGACGTCCGATATCGTCGGATCGATTCGACGAAACATGAATGACATCGAAATGATCCCGACCAACGTCGTCGATTCGTTACCCACGGAAAATATCTACGTTCCGAGGCCTCAAATTATCAATTATATATTTTCGAAGGATTCCGCGATCGAACGTACCGAGAAAAAACCGATTACGAAGGAAATTCCAACGAGGGGCAACGACGACGATCTCTCGCGAGAGGAATCGAGCAAGGGAGGGGCAGGGAGGGAGGGGGAGGAGACGAAGGACAAAGGTACAAAGGTTACGTCGATCGAAATCAGCGAGGTACCTACTAGGCACAAGGTACGCCATCATCACGGCGAATGGTTGCGCGATATCTCCCGCGGACAAAATTAGCTCGACGCTTGCGCGATGCTGATCGATTTTTAAAGGGAATAAAGGCGTTAATGAAGTAGAATAAAATCCAGTTCGAACGCATCCACATGATTTGAAAAAAAAAAAAAAAAAAAAAAAAAATTCAACCGATCATAAATTTTATTTTACCATCGAGACAAATCAAATTTCATAAACTTGCGACGGTTAAAAGAGAATCTTCGTCGCTTTACGTCGATAGAGAACGACGACGACGACGATCCTTTTCAAGATACATCTTCGCTCGGAACCATACATTTATTATTATTATTATTATTATAATTATTATAATAGTTATTATTATTATTAATATTATATTTATAATTATATAATTCTTTGTAACGGCGTAGAATATAATCTCTCTGTAAGAGACTTTATTCCTACAACAACACACTTTTCATAAATGAAGATTGAAGAGAGAGAGGGAGAGAGAGTTAAGAAAAAAATTGCCTTCACATAAAATTATTTGTATGAAAGTAATAAAAGTATTTACAAAATACGACAAAACTTATCGAGCAAGATTATCTTCTTTTTATGATAAGTGTGCGCACATAATGATTTACTTGTTTCGAAAGAATATATATATATATCATAATTTCGAAAGATATTGATAAATATCAATGAGTAAGCAAACGATATATTAAATTTATGCATAAGGGAAAAAAAGGGTATCTTATGATTAATAATAATCTATTGGAATACTTTCAAATGTTGTTTCTGGCCAACAAATTTTTAGAATATCGTTTGTTTTCTCTTATATCCTGCTTAGAATGCTTTGACAGACTTAATACATCTGGTCGTCAAAAAATTTGATAACGTTAAAATAGTATAGAAATGGAAGAAGAAAAAAAAAGAAAAAAGAAAATATTTCTAAACTTAGTAAAAACAAAAAAAACGCGGTTGTTTTTCCACGAATATAATAAATATTTATAAACGAGAGAGAGACACGGGCCGTTCTTAAAAATGAAAGATATTTCATACTTTGGCACTATAATTTTTAATCCTCCGGTAATATCTTAAAACTTAGAAAGGAATGCTTATACTATTTTTAATTTACTAATAATTATGATATCCCCTTGTTATTCGAACAGAAAAAGAAATGAATTATCATGTTTCGATTTGTGATAAAATTTCGTTCCGGGTTTTTTTTTTTTTTTTTTTTTTTTTAATAGGAAGTGTTATAAACGAAGAACGCTTGGGATATTTTTTTTTTCTTTAGATAGATGCAAAGGCGGGTACATACAAGACAAAGCCAAATTGTACCCTTGTAATTAACCTAACTAACACTAATGGAACACAACTTCGTTTGGTGAATAATCTCAGTTAGCTATAAATCTTGTTTATCCGTCGAATTTCAGTAAACGCGGTTCAGCATTAAATACTAAGTTAATGCGTCAAATGTTTTCTTTTTAATTTTTGATAAACCCTTTACTCCGGTAATATTATTGATATAACGATCTTCAATTAATTTCTAATCTTAAGATATTTTTTGTGACATTACATAAATACACGAATTATTCTTATCCTGGGACACGTTTATAATTTAACTATCTACGAATTATAAATAATACGTACTTTATTTATACGTACGTTTTGTATGAAAATAATATGATAATTTTAAACGAAAGCAATTTCTAATACCTGTTTTATGTACCGACGTTCAACTTGGAAGAAATAAATTCGCGTAACTTTTCATAAGCATTATCAAGATTATCATTCTCGATCACGATGTCAAAATTACCTGGCTGTTCACCTGTAACATGAATTATGAATCCAAATTATAAAATGTAATTTTAATTGCCATTCCTAGGACAAACGCCAGGATTGTATTAATTCTTTACGTACCATATTCTAATTCCGTCCTGGCAGTGGTCAATCTTTTTAACAAAGATTCATCTGTTTCGGTCTTCCTTTTTTTCAATCTTCGTTCCAATTCATCTATAGAGGGTGGTTTTATAAAGACGTACAATGGATTCAAAGTACTGCTTTTGATTTGTTTGACCCCTTCTATTTCTATATCCAATATACATATTTTTCCAGTTTGTTGAACATTTTCTACGGCGAGTTTACTAGAAAGGAATATTAAAATTTTATTCCTTTCAGCCCCCTTTCTAACTTAAATATAATGCGTCTCGCTTACGCGAAACAACTTAATATCGCCTACCTGGTGCCGTACAAGTTACCGCTGTAAGATGCAGTTTCAAGAAATTCGCCGTTGCCTATCTGTCTTTGCATTTCCTCTTTATTTGTAAAATAATAATGTTTACCATTCTCTTCGCCCGATCTAGGATTTCTAGTCGTGTGCGATACGGAAAATCCAAATTTATCTGGAAACTCTTCCAGCAGACGTTTCAATAATGTGCTTTTACCGCTTCCTGAAGGGCCGGCTATCACTAACGGACGAAGATCTTTTTGCAACATCTTAAGTGATCCTACAAAATGATACAACAATGACCATATATATATGTGTGTGTGTGTGTGTGTGTGTGTGTGTGTGTGTGTGTGTGTGTGTGTGTGTGTGTGTGTGTGTGTGTGTGTGTGTGTGTGTGTGCGTTGATCCAAGATTCGTCAAAATGTTTGTTTTAAGTTTAACGAATTCAAACAAACGCTATCAAACGTAATGTTATCAAAACGTAAAATATGGGATACAAATTGTTAATCGGATTAAAAGATCTAAATATTCTGCATACCTATGTTATGAACGTTTAACAATCTCATGCAATAGAATGGCTTTGTATATCGTGACGAACAAAGGAATCTTAACGTAAGACGAATCATTTTTCTTTTGTTTCTCTTTCTTTTTTTTTTAAACACTACTACGTATTTCTCACTTTATAACATTAACACGATTAGTCTTTACCGGATCACATATATACATACATACATATATATATATGTTTCACATGTACGAAGTTAAAACTTTATCATCACACCCTTTTTATAATATTACGGAACATAACAACCGCAAAAAATCCATACGAAAAATATAAAATACCCACGTTTTTCTTTCTGTCTTTCTTTAATACCAAGACAAATTAAAGATCAGTCAAAAAGAACGAAAGGGTTACGGGAAAAAATTAAAATCGAACGTATAATAACGCCACGCGATGATCTTGAGCACTGAAAAATTTTCAATCATGTTCCTTCGAGATGGGCAATAATATGTATCAAAAGAGAATTTTGTTGTCAGTGTTGTCAACGTAACAAAAAATACATTATCCACATATATATATATCTACTAAGCGTTTACAATAATGTAGATATTGAAGAATATTAAAGAAAAGGTCGGACTTTTTACGTTCGACTTTTTATTCTTTTTTCTTTTTTTTTTTTTTTTTCTAACAATCGAATCGATAACAAATGACGTATGTGAACTTACTGTTACACCACTCGCAGACGTTCGTTCGAAAGATAGATAAACGGTAGTTAGATGAATGTAACCTATAGGGGGGAAAAAAAAGAAAAGAATGAAAGAAATTTAAATCTTACGAATCGAAAAAATACTACGTAATGTCGTTGCATTGAGAGAAAGAGAAAAAAAAAAGAAGAAGAAGAAGAATCGACGAATCGGAAAGGACGAGTTCTTTTTTTTTCTTTTCTTCTTCTCTCTTTTCTTTTTTTCTCCTTTGATCTTACAAAGATATTAATCCAGTACTACCGGCCGCTGTTCGTTACGTTATACCATACAGAGAGTATATCGGTGGTGATGGTGATGGTGGTGGGTAGAACCAACGACGCGACGTCAGCCAACTGAGATGTATAAAAACACGCATGCGCGTTTTACTTTCCGCAAACCAGAGGATTATCTGCGATTCGTTCATCGATTATTTCTGTGATTGTACATGCGTACAGATGTCAGGGTGGATACAGGTATTTATACCTGTGTGAGATCGCAAATCATGTGGGTGGTGTAATAGGAGTTCCCTCGTAAAACCCTCCCCCTCCCCCTCTGTTTTCATAACGATTTATTCAAGCCAACAACGAGACCGTAAATACTTAACCAATTTAGACGATCGAGAAATTTATCGTCGTCAATCATTTTTGTTTTTTTTTTTTTTTTTTTTCTATCAAGAACACTACGTAACGACCTAAGATTTAACCTAAAAAAGAATCGAGAAATATAAAGCTCGTACAATTGACGAACACTTTTCAATTGTTCATTCATCTTCGGTAAAACATAACCTGTATATATATTTTTCGCTCGATTATCTTAGATGTAATATTACTTTTACTGCGTACCTTATATTTATTGGTAGCGATATAAAGCGGGGATTATTCTCTTGTGCGGGAGATACCATTTACTAAAAGGAAAAAAAAAAAGAAAGACAAATAAAAGCGCTGAGAATTTTGTCTTATGGATAATGTGACAGTAAAATCGTGTTTCGAATTTTATTGAAGTAATATGTAATATATAATTATTCGTTAATTGTCATTTTTGACCACAAATAATCGATAGAATCTTGCTTTTTTCTTTTTTCCCTCCTTTTTCTTCTCGTATCGCGAATTTATATAACGATTGTTATAGGTATTAATTATTGTTCACTATAACGTCAATGAAAAATTTGCTGCCGCGCAAGACCTAACCTGTCTTTGATCCTACGCGAAACGTACGTCACACCTTAACGAAGAAGAATAAAAGATCAATAAATAAATGAGAAAGATCGAAAGATGTCAGTACATTTTACTAATAATACCAATATTCTAACGATTAATTAGGTCATGCGCAATATATATATATATATGCACATAAATCGAACGTACGACTTATCGACCGTCGTTAAGGAAGATTCCAAGCGATTATTTATAAAAACGTCGAAGAGGTGGAACTTTGGAAAGAGACGGCCGAGCTATATCGTTTCGTCTACTTTTCTAAAAGAAAAAATACATTTAGCATTTTATCCCGATCATTGACACATCAATAATGGCAAACGACACGTCCAACAATAATAAATTGGATTGGTTAGAAATAAGAGAAGTTCAGGGTAATGAGTATTCCATTGGACAATTACCGGAATCTACGAAGGAGAAGATATTTCGTAAATTTCAAGAAAATCCCTTCGTACCAATAGGTAAACATAACCTCTCTTCAAACTACAACATAAATCCATTCGATATTTAATTATAAATTTTATCTAAAGTTTTTAGAAAATGTCATAGAAGTTATAATTATCGCTTAATAACGTTAATAATAGCTATATCATATCATGGCAAACTAACAGTCGACGTTTACCCGAACCATCGATCTAATATTTTATTTTTTTAAATGTAAATAAAATTTCAGGTGCGCTTTCCACAGTGTCCGCTCTCTCTTACGGATTATACAACTTTTATCGTGGTAATTCAAAAATGTCACAGTACATGATGCGCACTCGAGTCTTCGCTCAAGCCTTTACCTTCGTTGCCATAATTTCTGGTTTTATATTGACGCAGGCCAAATTCAATACCAAGATATAAATAAGCGCGACGAAGAAATGTAAATAAATACCTTTAAGCATAGAGAGTCGATTTTTAGCATACGTATCTAGATTCGTCCTGTTGTAAATAACGTTGTATAATTTAAACTTCTACGAATGACTTATGAATTTGTATCTCTGAACCACTCCATCCTTAGCAATAAAAGAAAAAGAGAAAAGAATACATAAAATATTATCTTTATATAGGATTAAACGAGAGAATGTCTACAAAAATAAAAAATAAAAAAGAAAAGTAAAAATTGCAAATATAATATCTATTCGGTAAATACAAAAGTAAGAATAATTTAATTTGTATTATAATTTGTTTCGTGATATATAATACTTCAATAAATGTTCCAGCAGGAATGAAAAGGTTGCAATAGAAACGCATTTTTATAATCACATTTTACGCTTTATTCGAACGTTCATTAATTCTTCATATCTTGAACAACGTAGAATAAGTAATTTAGTTATCAAAATTTGACATTTGCTAATGGAGTTATTAGGCAAGACGACGACATATAAAAATAATTTCAAATATTTCAACCAACATGATATAGATCCACGTCGACTAATTGTGACATGTTTTACATAGCAATGATATATTGATACGTCTACTAAGTAATATTGTGTATTTATATGTATATATGTGTGTGTGTGTGTGTGTGTGTTTATATATATATATATATATATATATATATATATATATATATATATATATATATATATGTTTAGAAATATATTCAACGATGTGTAAGATACGTAAAATATATTTTCTTCTAACACACACATATATATATATACATACACACATATATTAAAATTTATGACTGATCTTTGTTTAAGAAGGACCAGCGATGCTTCACACCAATAGAACTTAATTTGTACATACTATTATTGCGTAGTGATCGAGTATGAAGATTATTCGACGTATTGCCAGAAACATTGCTAGGTATAGTACAAGAAATGTCTTGTACCGAGAATCTCTGTGTACTATACAAACCGGATGGAATAGATTCTGAAAGGAAAAAAAAGAAATTTCTTAAATAAGTAAGATAAAGAAGCCGCCGTTTAGAAATACATGGTTAATAAGCCGCTTTGTCGTACTACTTGTAAATTTTACCTATCAATGACGTTTCATCGTACAAAGAGCCTTGTCTATTATTACAGAATAGGGATATATCATTGTCCGTCGATTGTACTCGCTGAATTGTTTGCCCTGCAGTTTTCCATCTACCATGATCTTTCGAATGACCCGTTAGATATTTCAACCATTCCATAGCTTCTTTGTTCGATTTCAATACTATTATAATCGTTTTTTTGATACCATCGATATAATTCGTTATTAAAAGTTTTCTAGACGAATGTTTCGAGTATTGAACGATGGTTTCCTGGACAAGATAATGAAAATATTATTAATCGTTTCGTCTTCGGAAATTATCGATATATACGCGATACGATTCGAGAAGGTACGATTCGAACTAACTTTGTCGATGGGTATATTATGAATCACATTTTTCTCTTCGTCCTCCGATTCTCTAGAAAACCACGTTTTAATGGAAAAATTACGAAGACGTGCCCAATACTTTTGACCATTTATATCGATTATGCCCGCATAAATATCCGAGTTAATGCATTCCGGTTCGACTGCCAAGCGACAACAAAAGTATCCAAAAAGTGGTAACGTACAATTCTTGTTTTCTGAAAAGGGTATTAAGGGACTTTATTATACAGATACTTGAATGTATGACGTAAGTACGCAAAAAAAATTTCCTTAATTAATGACGTCAATGAAATAATTGTATGTCCAATCGTACTAACGCATGCCTTATCATTACCGACTATACAGACCTTGGATATTAAAATGTGTATGTAATTTATATCTCAAGGGTATGTCCAAAGATCTGTCGTATACATCTCTCATATACTCTTCTAATCGCAACCAAGTTATTGATGTTAGTTTAAAGCATTAAAGAAATATTGTCTCACCAACATGATTTATAACAAGATCATGCGTTCGTACGCCATTATCTGTTTCTTCTATAGTCAGTTTGGCGGAGGCGGCTAGCTCGAAGCGTGGACCTCTACAAATATAATAATGATGATAATAATAATAATAATAATAATAATAATAATAATAATAATAATAATTTTTAATACTATATAAATCTTGGAAGAAAATCAATTTCAATGATAATTATGAACAATAGATTTACAATTGGGCAGGATTGATATCTCCGTTCAAAGACGCGCTCAATCTTTTACCGAGCGTTTTGGATATCGACGAATGTATCGTTTTTGTAATTTTCAATGGTGTACTCGCGATGCTAAAGTCTTCCTCTAGCATGCAGCTGTAAATTTCCAATTTCAGCTCGAACTCCGCCGGTACGTTATTACTGTAAAGGAATATATAAGATAATGATCACAAAATATGTATTACGATACGTAAAACGATGGAGTAATTCATTTAAAGTTACTCACAATATCAAAGGATCGACGAAGGTAATATCCGTATGCGTTCTATCAATAGGACAGAGTAAACTTGTATCGCATATCTCTGTACCTATACGAGCCATACAAAAAACAGCAAATCTTCTATAATCACCACGATTTTTAAAATGATCCAAATCTTTCCACATCAACGGTAATCTAAGCTCGGAAAGTGAAACGGTCGCCGTACTTTCTGATGGCCTAAACGTACAATTAGCGTTCGTGTTACTCTTTGACGCCTTACAATATTACCGTGCGTAAACAAACAAATAACACAAGCAAAGAAAGAAAACGACATATAATATTATACTTGGACGAAATTTCGGACGAATGCCTTTTGCGACGTTGCAATTCTTTCAGGTACATTGACATTTTTTCATTCGATATAAATAATGCTCGCGCCGCTTCCAAACTTTGTGTACGATGACGAGCGGCTGCCAACAACTTCGCGGATCCATCCCTGATTTGAATTTCTACGCCTACCTTTCGTTCCAAGTCACGTTCCTAAAATAAAAAAAAAAAAAAAAAAAAAAAAAAAAAGATCTCATTTCTTTATGGAACATCGAAACACAATCCTTACGCTTACGGTACTTTTAAATTTACGACGAAACAACGTGGTACTTACAACGTTTTATCAATAAAATTTTGTTAAATGAATTCGCAATAAAAACACATTACCGTCTTACCGTGGCATTTCTCACGCTTCTCACGGTATCTCGCCTTCGTACTCGAGTTTGATAATCGGTCAAACGACGTAAATATATGTTTTCCTTTTCCGAGGCATCGTAATTCGATTTGGACGTTGACGCTATTCTCTTTCCGCGCGTTATTATTGGAGCCATCTTGACTTTCACGACACACGTTCGTACGCACGTACACAAAATTGAAATTACGTCGACAAAATATAACAGTTTTCCTCCTCCATGATGCCGATCGGTGGTGGGGGGGCAAGCTAGAGTTTCGACGCGATTGGTCGAAATTGGTCACGTGACTTTAAGGGAATTCGCGACGTACATAAAAACGCGCGTCGAGATCGAATCAAATTTCAATACACGCACGAGTTTCGTGAGAGGAGGAGGGGAAGGTACTTCGCGAGGATAAATCGAGAAGTAAAAGGATAAGAATGAATCGATCGATGGATAACAATAAAAAAATAATTGAGTTGCGTTGATAACTCATGAGGACATTTACTTTAAGTAAAATCAAATACATACGTATGTATCGTTATATTCTTTGTTTTTTCCCCCTCTCCCTCTCTCTTTCTTTTATAATCATACTTTAATTATACAATCAATACGTTAGTATTCGTTTTTCATGGTTATATATACACGCATTTAGTAATAAACGTAATTTTTTTGCATAAATGTGAAGAAGCATATAATTGTAACACCCAAATGGAAAGTAGAAATAATATCTATTACAAATTACTCCATCTCTAAAATATATTCTCCCTTACTTCTTGTCCTTTTCTTTCTCTTTATTTTTATCCTTGTCTTTGTCCTTATCTTTTTCTTTATCTTTGTCTTTATTTTGTTGCAAGGAACCGACCGCTTGTAAAACGGTTTCGGACTGTGGATCGACACCCGGTAAATTTTCTAAAACCGATTGTAAAAATGCGGCATCGGACATAACGGCACTATAATCTTCCTCCACCTCCATTGCTTCTTCTTTCTGCGTTTCAATTTCCTCTGAAAGTACGAATAAATTCGATGTAAAGAAAAAAAAAAATCAATCGAAGGAGTTGGACGAATACTTAAGCATTCATTTATTTATTATCGTATTTATATCAAATATCTCGAGACTTACGTTGATCTTGCATCGACATTTGCATCGCGAAAGCGATCTGTTCTTCTTCCGACATATTAGCAAAGTCGGGTATATTCGTGCTAGTAGGAGCGGTGTTGTTCTCGGCAACGGTAGACGTCGTTTCCTCGGCCCCTTCGAGGGACATCGCCAATGCTCGTTTCAGCATTGCCTCCTCGTTGGTTACCTCCTTGATAGTTTCCGGTTGTTTGTTTTGAACATCCTCGTTTACCTGCGCCCGACGAGCTTCGTCCTCCTGTCGTTGACGTTGTTCCTCCATGGAAACGCGTAAAGCCTGGAGAACAAAAAAAAAAGAAAAAAGAAAGAAAGAAGAAAAAAATTAAATTAAATTAAATTTATAATTCATCAATCATCATCCGTCACATTCTCTCCAATTTATATTTACGACGCCGTAATTGGACGTTAACGTTGATAATACGAATTGAATAATAAGCGTACCAGTGCGAGTTCGGGATCTTCGTTAGGATCAACGCCAAATTCAAACGCGGCTCCGCTCATTCCAGCCCCACCCATTCCGTCTTCTCCTTGAATTATCGGAGAGGAGATCAAGGCATCGGACAAATGCGGACCGGGCGGTACCGTGACGAGGTGGCTGCCGGTTCCATCTTTACCGTTCAGCGCGTTAATGAATGCCGTCAATACGTCGTTGTTAATGCTCTCCTCGCCGAAACTTATTATATCTACATTGACCTTTTCCTTCTTGAGTCGTTTCGCTAGTTTCACCAATTCTTTCTCATCTATCTGTACCGGACTCCCAACGAATGCTACAATTCGCATTTTGTGATTCTTACCCTGTCGATGCTTTAAAGCTAACTGTACGTGAAAAAAGCAAAAAAAAAAACAAAACAAAAAAAGATGAATCTAAGAATTATGCGAGCCTTTGATTTTTTTTTCTTTTTTTCTTTTTTTTTTTTTCTTCGAACACTTACGTGTGCAATTCTAATTCCTGTGATTAAACATAAATTGCCATTCGGTTGAACCTGATGAAGCTTTGAAAGTATTCTACCGACGTCGCTGGTGAGGGTCGCCAAAACTTCAACGCTGAAAAGGCCAATGAACGTTGTTATTATAACCGGCAATGAAATTTTTTTTTCTCGCCGTCGTTTTGTTTACAAAACCAATACGTTGTTTATACTCACTTGGCAAGCGTTATAAGACCGACATTATTTTCTGGATTTGAACGAGTCTTCGAATGACATACCAAATTTACCGCATCCTGTTGTGCCTGCAGACGAGTTGGCAAAAAATCTCCGTTTCTCATATAATCGCTGTTATCGACGCTGTTAAGAAAAATTTATATATATATATATATATATATATATATATATATAAACAATTTCAAATTAGATCGTTAATACATATTATCGAATAACAATGTACGGTACATTGCAATGAACAAATCAGAAAAATATTAATGTTTTTTTATTAAATTTCTTGAAAAAAAAAAAAAGTAAGAAGAAAAGATAATACAAAAGCGAAAAGTTTCGATAGTTCTAATGTTCGAATATTCGAGATGTACTTTAAATCGTTGGTAAGTTCGAAATTCTCTCTTCAAAGTTTGCATTGTCATCTAAGAGACCATCCTATATATTTACGAATTAGATTATCATTTTCTGCGGGATATCTCTGACATATATATACGTATATCTTTTTTTTTTTACTCGTAATAGGAAGAAAAACTTAATGTCTCGATCGAACAAACGTCGTGCTACGTGTTTTTTTTCTTTCAAATAATTTATCGTAACTCACCATATCATTGTACTTTCCAGCACCATCTTGTAAAGATACACCAATCCTTGCCGTTAAACTATTCACTGTTTTCACAACCTCACCAACTTATTCACGTTATAATATTCCGTCGATCAACTAAAGAACCTAGAGATGTATCCTTCCATTAATCCGAATTCGGTCCACGTTCGATTTATTACATTGGTAGGACTGAAGGGAACTTAAATTTGTCGTTTTCCCTTAAGTTGGTAACGCTTCGTCCATCCTTGTATACCGGCTTTTATTATGCATATATATATATACACACATAAAAAATGATTAAATTTGATTAATACCAATTAATACGAAATAATGAATATACACGGTCGATTTTTATAATGAATTACATGAAAAAATAAAATTAAAGAACCGATCGAAAAAAAAATTTGTAACGTTTTACAAAGAATTTTTTCTTTATTCGTACTTATACTTTTTTTAAAAAAATTTGCTTACTTACATCGTTACGTATGTTTTTTGTTTATTTTTCTTTTTTATTTTAAAATAAATTTCTATTTCGTGTCTGTCAAATCGATTGTTTTTTTTTTACCCTTCGGTTTGTACCTTGTAACGTAATTCTGAAGATAAATTCATGATTGTAACTTGGCCGGGAAAAAATTTAATTTTTATTGTTTATACTTTTTTGTCCACAAAAAAAGATATATATATATATATATATATATATATATATATATAAATATATATAATATATTGAAATTTGTTTATTATCTAACAATCTGACACGATGGTTCTACCAACGTATATAATGTTATTACTTTATTTACATTTGTATTTATGTAAAGGAGAAAATATTGTGTTAATTATTGCCGATGATTTAGATCTAGTTTTAGACGGGATGGTAAGGATATAATTTGTAATAAATATCAAGAATATTGTTTTACATTTTATTGATAATATCTGATCAATTTTATAGACCCCGATGAACAATACGTTAAATCTTATAGGAGGTAAAGGTGCAACATTTTTAAATCAAGTATGTGTCACAGTTTGATATCATTTGTTATATCTTAATATCGACGATCAAAGATAATATCTATTGACAATTTGTTATAATTATTCCATTGTATAGTTCGTGGCATCGCCAATTTGTTGTCCTAACAGAGCTTCCATTCTAACCGGTAGATATCAACATAATCACTTAACGGTAAATAATTCTATTTCTGGCGGTTGTAGCAGTATCGAATGGCAAGAAAGACAGGAGCCCAATACGTTTGCGGCGTATTTAAAAAATGAAATGAATTACGTTACGTTCTATGCTGGAAAATATTTGAACCAGGTGCAAAACGTATTATTTATTATATTAGAATTAAAGTTAAGTTTACTTGTGTAAGCGTGAAATGTAATTTGAATGTAATAGTACGGAAGCAAAAGCGTCGGCGGGGTCAATCATATTCCACCAGGTTGGGATTGGTGGGCTGCGCTCGTTGGAAACTCAAAATATTACGATTATACCTTGTCTATTAATGGTACAAAAAGACAGTACGGAGATAAACCCGAGGATTACCTCACGGATGTGATAGTAAGTCAAACGTCGAGAATCACGGATACATATTACATTAGTTTATTACAAGAAAAATATACTGTACGTCAAATCAATATTATTCTATTTTTAGGTAGACTTAGTTAGGGAATTTTTCAATCAATATAACTCCAACGATAATCCTTTTCTGATGGTACTGTCACCTCCTGCACCTCACGCACCCTTTACGCCAGCTCCAAGACACGTCGACAAGTACAAAGATATAAAGGCCAAGAGAACTCCAAATTTTAATACTTTGACTCAAACGGTACATATCCGTTTTCTTTGTTTTTCCTTTTTTTTTTTTTTTTTTTTATTATCGTAATGATGAACTTATAACGGAGAAATTTATTTCAGGGTATTTTTTATTAATTATTATTTACGAATAGGATAAACATTGGTTGGTCAGGAGAGGGCCGTCGCCTCTTCCACGAAAGATATTACCAAAATTAGATGATATCTATAGGCGAAGATGGGAAAGTCTTTTGGCTGTCGATGAACTTGTGAAAAGCGTACACGACATGTTAGAACGGAAAGATCTATTGGAGGATACATATATCATTTTTACATCGGACAATGGATATCATATCGGTAACGGATATTTAACGTGGAATGATTGGTACGACGAAGAACTTCTTTTTCTTTTTTCTTATTTTATTTTATTTTATTTAATAGGACAATTCAGTATGCCAATAGATAAACGTCAACCGTATGAAACCGACATTAGAATTCCATTACTGATCAGTGGCCCTGGAATAACCCACTCGACTGTAACTAATCCAATTAGTAGCGTAGATTTATTCGCCACGATATTACAGATAGCCGGCTTGGAACATCCCTCGGATGGAATATCTTTTTTAAGAAAAAAAACATTGTCGAACGATCGAACAGTTTTGATAGAATACAGAGGTGAAAAGTCAAATAATGAACCGAACACCGGATGTCCTAGCGATGACGATTTAAATCTCGCCGTAAGTAAGATTGTAAAAAAAGAGAGAGAGAGAAAGAGAGAGAGAAATTTAGCGGTTTTTTTGGGGGAGAAAAATTTGAAGCTACAATGAAATTTTTACTTTTCGAAGCTTTGCAACAAGGAATTGTCTTGCAAATGCGAGGACGCCGCAAATAATACTTACAGTTGCGTAAGACGCATCTCTCCGTTCCACGATAACATTTTTTGTATATTCGAAGACAACGAGGTAATTTTTGTTTTCCCTCGGATAAAAGAAAATAATTTTTCACGAGCTTAGTCGTTCTGTCGTTAACTACGTTAATTTATTTTTCATAGGGATACATCGAGGCTTACGATCTAACGCAGGACGATTATCAAATTAATAACATCGGCTATAGCATGAAACGCGAACATAGATATAAATTTAGGAAACGTCTTAAAAAGATGGT
>OU964961.1:25006265-25021265 GCA_918808275.2 Dolichovespula sylvestris | reverse complement strand
CAAGAGCAAGAGCAAGAGCAAGCAAGCGAGCAAAGTGATAGCGGAAAATACATTCCACTTCAATCTCTGTCTACGGCTCGTTTCTCCCTCTCCCTCTCCCTCTCCCGAACCTCTGCGGTGTAAGGTTTGCCTCGGCTCGTATTTGTCGCGGAAATAATTAATTAACAGCCTTCATTCACCCCCCCCCCTCTTCTCTTCCTTTTCTCCCGGCATCGTTCTCTTCCTCCGTTTTACCCTCTCTTTCTCGTCCTCTCTCTCTCTCTCTCTCTCTCTCTCTCTCTTTCATTCTGTTGTACTACGCTGTCTCTCCCACTCCAGCATACCTCCTCCTCCTCCTCCTCCTCCTCATCCTCATCCTCCTCACACCCCCTTAACCGTTTCTCGTTTCTCTCCTTCCCCGCCTCTTCCTTCTTTTCCCTTCCCTTCCCTTCCCTTCTCCTCTACTCTCAACCCCTCCTACCCGACCCGTTTCTCTTTCTATCTCATAACTGCGCTTGTGCCCCTCACCACTGCTAATGCTCGACGAACGCCTTTTGCCTTCTACAACCCTTATTACCGTGTCGCAGCTCGGTTAACGCGAGAGCAGCAAGTTAATGAAAAGCTCGTGCAAATATAGAATTTCTCGTAAAAACTACAAATTACTGCGGCGGCGGTGGAGGAGGCGGCAGAGGTGGTGGCGGCGGTGGTGATGATGGTGGTGGTGGTGGTGGTGGTGGTGGTGTTGGTGGCCGTATAGCCACTCTCTCTCTCTCTCTCTCTCTCTCTCTCTCTCTCTCTCTCTCTCTCTCTCTCTCTCTCTGTCCCTCTCTCGTAACGTATTCACACGCGCTTTTTCTTTTCCCTAAAAATTGCTCGGCGAGGCGGTTTGAAATTAAAGAAAGAGAGCCGGGAAAAAAAAGAGAAACATTAAAAAAATAGAGAAGGACAAACACTGAAAAAGAGAGAGAGAGAGAGAGAGAGAGAGAGCCAAAGGCGACATTTTTTACGTACTCCCCTCCCCTCCCCCCTCCCTCTCACTTTTGAGCGGCCGCGGTGATTTTCTCCTCTCGCAGATCTTTTTGAATGATTAATTCCACTCCGAGCGAGATTATAAATAGCCCCATTACGACGCCCTTTTCGATTTCGATTTCGATTTCGATTTCGATTTCGATTTCGATTTCGATTTCGATTTCGATTTCGATTTCGATTTCGATTTTGAGAATCCTTCGGGGAACGGTTATGGATTTCTTTTTTTTTTTTTTTGTCTAATGTGTTCTTCTCCTTCTTCTTTTCTTCTTTCTTTCTTTTTTTCTTTTTCCATTTCTCGCTTTAAGGACACGACAAAAGTGTTATTTCTAACAACGATATTGAATGTGCGAAGGCGATTGTCGATGGATATTAAATTTTATTAAAAAGACAAAAAAAAAAAAACGATAGAAAAAGGAAAGAAAAGAAAAGAAAAGAAAAGTGAACAACGATTTTACGGTTTAAACCGAGCGAGCAATTTTTCCAGGAATATAGTAAATTGAAATTAGAAGATTGTCGATGGGATATTAAATTTTATAAAAAACCAAAAGGAAACAATATAAAAAAAAGGAAGAAAAGAGAAGAAAAGTGAACAAAGATTTTACTGTCCGAAACGAGCGAGTAATTTTCGTATGAATATAGTAAATCGAAATTAGAAGGTCGTCGATGGGATATTAAATTTTATAAAAAACAGACAATAAAAAAAAAAAAAGACGAAGGAAAACAAAGAACAGAAAAGAGAAGAAAAGTGAACAGAGAGATTTTACTGTCCGAAACGAGCGAGTAATTTTCGTATGAATATAGTAAATCGAAATTAGAAGATACGTCAGTATTCGGATCGGATAAGCAAACGATATTCGTCATGGTCGTCATCGACAGCGACAGCTACAGTAGGAGCAGTAGCATTAGCATTAGCAGTAGCTGTAGCAATAGCAGTAGCAGCATTTCGCCTCGACATCGTTTCCCGCATTATATTATTACACCCGTGGTGCTGTTTTGTCAGCTTAAAACCAGAGGCCATTAGCAGGTATTATTTTAGCCGTGATCCGCTGTTAGCGAGAACAATGGCGCCGGTACGCCGATGTCCCACGATATTAAATGAAGCGAAGTGATACATTTCGAAAGGGGATAGACGAGCAAATAGGGATGATACCCTGGAAGTAAAACGGGGGATGAGGGAGAGAGGGAGGGAAGGTAGGGAGAGGGAGGGGGGAAACGTGAATCGGAGCAAAAGTAGAATAGAGTCGAAAAGAGGGAGAGAGAGAGAGAGAGAGAGAGAGAGAAAGGGAATAATGGGGAGATGGGGGAGGGGGTGGTAGGACGGGTGAAAGAGAAAGAGAGGGATGTGAAGAACGATGGATAGAGGGGAGGAAAGGAGGGGAGGACGGGTGGCGGGAGGGGGTTGGAAAGGGGAGGTGACGTAGAAAGAGACCAGGGACAACGAAGTGGTAATGTGCAACGGGAGAAAAGGGGGGCCCAGTGCGTATTACGTTACGCCCCTGGCCTGTGTAAATACCACAGCGCTGTAATCTAGAGTTAATGGGGTGCTCTTCTGATGCGAGAGTGAAAGAGAGAGAGAGAGAGAGAGACAGAGATAGAGATAGAGATAGAGAGAAAGTCTATCGAGTACTTGGACGAGAGACGAGAACTGCTTATTGCGAATGGAGCTTAACGACACCGCGTGTTACTACTACTACTACTACTACCATTACTATTAATACTACGTGCGCGATGATGATGATGATGATGATATGATGATGATGATGATGATGATGATGATGATGAAAAATTTCGTGAATTCACGAATAGTACCCATGAATGTGATATTGTTTCTTTTCTCTTTTATATAAATGTTTACGGTATCGGTAAAGATCCGTATTAACGAAAGTGACAAATCGCACGATATATATATAACGTAAAAGGTTTTTAATAGAAAAATTATACTCGAGGACGATTCGCGCGAAAAATACGCGTAACATTATTATATATATCGTACGTACGTACGTATCGAGCTTGAAATGGTATCGAGATTTGAATTTTATTATTTTGACGAGGTCGCGTTCTACCCCTCCCCTCTATACCTACACCCTCGCCCTCGCCCTCCCCCTCCACCCATGCGATTCGTACGTCTCGCGGCGGTTATCATTCTGTACCATCCCCGACGGCGGTTGTAAAACTTTATAGGATTTTAATTTAATGTATATTAAATATCGTCTTTATACGATGAAAAACGTTCGAATAAAATAAAATTTGAATTATCGCAAATCGTCGGACAAGCAACGTACGTACGTATGTTATATCCATTTTTTTTTTGTTCAAAACCATCGAGCGTTATTATCTTCAATGACAATGGTATAAAAGTTGGAAAGCCGGGTATTTATCTTCTCTCTCTCCCCCACCCTACCGCTACGATAACATCAAACGCACGATAATAATAATTGGATAGAAATCATCGAGGTAGAATACCTCGGCGCGTTGATATATATATATATATATTTATATATAAATATATTATATAGGTATGTGAAATATATATATATATATATATATATATATACATATATATATATGTATATAAACGGAAGCAATGAGCACGGATAATAATCAGACGAAGCATCTTGAATCGTGCGGTATCAATGTATGTCGCTCTCTGGATTCTGCCTCTGACAGCGCAATTATCTCGCCTCGTTTGTGGTTGCGGTATCAACCCCGACCCCGACCCCGACCCCGACCCCGACCCCCACCCACCCCCACCAATCCTTCTACTGTTAACGCCATATCTCAAATTAACGCTCCTATCGCATATACCGTATACCATAATGCTCGTGCGTTGTCAGATGATACTTATCGCACCCTTCACAGTCAATTCCTCTCCCTTTCTCCAACTACCCACTCCTCACACCCCCGAACCGTCCCGTACACCCCCCACCCTCCCTCCCTCCCTCCCTCCCCCATATACCGGCTACACTCCTGAACCGGTTAATGAGATACACCCTCATGATTTTCGCTAATCTTTTCATTCATTTTAGATTTTTTTTATCGCTGATGACCATTCTTTGTTTCTTTCTTTTTTTTTTTTTTTTTTACTTAGATCCATATATGTGTGTGTGTGTGTGTGTGTATGCATGTATATCTATGCAAATTAAATCAGTATGATCGGATCGGATCGGATCGTATCGTTTCGAGATAAAGAGTCATTCATTTGAAGATTTGTATATATCGAATTTCTCTCTCTCTCTCTTTATTTGAATCTCTCTCTTTCTAAAAAGATTTGTAGAATATTAATTAAATTACGCATACATATATTATTAATACATATACCTCCCCCCCACACACACACACATATATATATATATATATATATATATATATATGTACACATTCGTTAAATCAATATACTAAATGGATGAACAAAATGTATTCTATACGTATGACTATAATCGATTAAAATTTCATTTTGATAATAGTTCGAATATATAAATATAAAAGAAGATACATACAATAATCTTATTTTGAAGAATTATTCTCTCGTATGATAGATCAAAAGATAAACGTCTATGTATATGTATATATCTATACATATTATACATATACATATATACGTGCGTGCGTGTTTGTGTTTGCGCACTCGTGCGTGTGCGTGTGTCCATGTGCACGTGCGTTATATTTAACGTTATCGTCCAACTATTCCGCGTCATGTGTTCGATCGAAGGGTCGAATACCTGTCGAGACTATAATGTAATCACGAGAAATCAAAGAGAACGCGTAATCGTCAAAGCGAGAAGTCTTGCTCGAGTAGATAGAGACATTTGCTTGTAATGTCGAAAGAGAAGATTCGCGAGGGGTGTTACTAGGCAGGAAGCCATGTTTGGTTCCTTCTTTGATTATAGAAATGTCAGAGAGGGTATTCCCATTTCGAAAAGCATTGGGAATCCTTGTTTGAACCGTCGAATAAAATGACCCTGCAATCAACATTCGATCGAACGTTTTTGCGAATCTTTTTTTTTCTCTCTTTCCTCTCTCTCTCTGTTCTTTTTTTTTTTTTTTTTTTAATTCTTTCTTTTTTTTCATTCTTCCCTCGCACGTACACGGACGTCGATGACGTCATTGGCAAATCACGAATAACGCGGATGATATTTTAACGAAAAAACCATTGTAAATGGTTCGTATTTGCAACGGTACGTATTACAAGGATCGAAAAAATTTTCGTTCGATACTTTGCTTACGATTTATCGAACGGTGCGATACAATCGTTATTGTCCATACGATTTTTCAAACGATTTCAATAATGATACTTATTTCTATTTTTTTTTCTTTGTCTCATTTTACGTTCACTTAATCAAGATATTTCTTAATAATATGTTTCGTTAAATCAATCGGAGATTGTAATGGAGCAGACGAAACGAAACGAAACGAAACGAAACGAAACGAAACGAAACGAAACGAAACGATCGAATTCTTTTGGGATTAGTTCGGCGATCCGTTCGATTAATGACGATCAAATCGCTTTACGAACGTTCGTTCTAGAAAATGTCGTCGTAGCGAAGGTGGTATTTGAAAAATTCTTTTCTATTTGATTTTTGTTCTTCTTCTTTGTTCCTTATCGTATCTTACTCGCCACCACGAAAGTAGATATAAATATTTCACGTGGAAAAAAACTGTCGAACGAAACACCGGCGTTAGGTTAGGAAAACGGTTGATAGTTGAAACACGAAGAGAGAAAGAGAGAAAGAGAGAAGAATGGAGATGGCGATGGAGGGGAAGGAGGAAGAGGTGGTGGAGGCGGAGGTGGAGGAGAGGGAGGAGGTTGCCCGGAGAAACGTTTTAAGACCTTAAATTCACGATTTATATCGTGTGCAGCAACACCGGCGGCCAAGGCTCGGGCGATGACAGCTTCCGAATCGGTGGCAACCCTTCGTTTCGTGGATGCTATTGGTCGTCTCTAGGGGTGGTGGGTGTGGCCCCTGGTATCCATCATCCCCTTTTGCGCTCGGCAACACTTCCTGGAATCCCCTCTACTTTTCCGTCGTCTCTACGGAATGTGCAGCTTTACCCTCTCGAAGGAGTCCTCTCGAGCCTTCCTGCCTGTCCGCTTGCTTGCCTCTGCCTCCGTTTCTGCTTCTGCTTCTGCTTCTGCCTGCTTGTCCGCTTGCTCGCTTGCTTGTCTGCTTGTTTTTCAAGGAGTGGGGGCTCCTACTGTACCACTTTGTACTCGAACGAAGACGTAGAAATGGACCGACGAATAAAGAAACTGAGAGTGTATCCGTTTATACGATATGGATAATCGTCCGATACCATCGGTACTTCATTGCCTAACCTTTCTTTTTTTTTCTCTCGCGATAATTTTTAATAACGGATACTAAATCATCTCCTTTTTTTTTTTGCGCGTAGATACGTACGTACATATACGTCCACGCACATATGTGCATATGTGTGCGTAAGTTCGTTTCTCGTTCCTCTTTTTATCATATTCCCTTTCCTTCCCCTTCTCTCCTTGCTCGTTCCTTTTTTTTCCTTGTTTTTTTTTTTTCTTTTTTCTTTATCGGTTTTGTTTCTTTTCTTTCGTTTCGTACTTAATCGTACCTTACGAATCGACGAATGGTAAGTTGAATTTGAATTTGGTAAAAGTACAGTGCTAAGAGAGCAGAAGTAATGGGACTGATATAGGAAATGGTTATGGGATTGTATTATAGTTAGCGGGTATGGGGTTAACAGGGGGGGGGGGATAATGAAACGGATGTAATCGAATGAAATCTTATGGATATTTTTTTTTTTTATAATCGCGATATAGAATTAACGAGGCAGTATCGAATTAGAAGTGATTAGTGTTTTCGATAGAAGATCGTAGAATATAAATTGTAGTACGTCGACGTACGGAATTACGTAAGTAGTGTAATAATAATGAGGAAGTAAAGTAGGTTATATTTCGAACGATACATTTTAATAGAAAAGAAAAAAAAAAAAGAAGAGAAATATAAAAGATGCGATTGAATGGATTATTATAAATAATTATTATAATCGCGTTATGGGATTAACGAGAGAGAGCATCGAATTAGAAGCGATTATTGTTTTCGATAGAAAATTGTAAAACGTTGACGTACGGAATCACATATCGAGTGTAATAATAACGAATAAGTAAAGGATCATAATTCAAAAAAAAAAAAAAAAAAAAAAAAAAAAAAAAAAAACGAAAAAAAAAAGCAGAAAATTTAATCGGATAGTACGGAACTAGGTGTACGATTTTAATTTCGTAAAAGAGTTATTCGAATAAAATGACGATGGGCGATCGTTTGTTAAGGACGATTTCAACGAATAGAATGTTCGTACAAAAATTTGAAGAGAAAGATTCTCTTTGATTATTGCCGCCGATCTTTTTTTTTTACTTCCACCACCCTCACCCCCACCCCTACCCTCAATCTCCTTCGGTAAGACGCAATCTTCGAAAGGATACAACGGTTGACCCTTTATGTACATATATATATATATATATATATATATATATATATATATATATATATATTTTTTAAATATCGTCTTATTATTTGGATTAACGTGTAAAAACGTGACGGACGTGTACGTACATATGTACCGTATTAGTATATGCTTTAGGGACGGTAATAACAAAGGGCCGTAAAAAAAGGGAGATTAACGATTAGGGTCGAACGATCCCGTCTTGCTTTCACACGGAACGAAAACTCTCACAGAATTCTTTTTTTGTTTTTTTTTTTTTTTTTTTGTTTTTTGGAAAGAAGGTGTAGAAACCTTTTTCGCGATAAGATGAAATCTCTCTCTCTCTCTCGACATCATCCTCGGCCCTATAGTAATCACCCGCTAAGACGAGTTTATTTATAATAATCCATTCAATCGCATCTTTTATACTCTTTTCTTTTGTTCTCTATTAAATTTTATCATTCGAATTATAATCTAATTTACTTTCTCATTATTATTACAATCGGTACGTGATTCCGTACTTAAACGTTCTACAATTTTCTATCAAAAATATTAATTACTTCTAATTCGATACTGTCTCGTTAATCCTATACCGTAATTATAATAATTATTTATAATAATCCATTCAATCGCATCTTTTATACTCTTTTCTTTTGTTCTCTATTAAATTTTATCATTCGAATTATAATCTAATTTACTTTCTCATTGTTATTACAATCGGTACGTGATTCCGTACTTAAACGTTCTACAATTTTCTATCAAAAATATTAATTACTTCTAATTCGATACTGTCTCGTTAATCCTATACCGTAATTATAATAATTATTTATAATAATTCATTCAATCGCATCTTTTATACTCTTTTCTTTTGTTCTCTATTAAATTTTATCATTCGAATTATAATCTAATTTACTTTCTCATTGTTATTACACTCGGTACGTGATTTCGTACGTCGACGTTCCACAATTTTCTAAGCGGGAGAAAAAGACTATTAATAACGCTTCCGGTGGGCGAGGGGTGGGGGTAAAGAGAAAACGTAAGGAGAGGTAAAACTCGTTGTTCGACGAGTGAGAAAAATTATATTGAAAAATAAAAAAAAAACGGAAAGATTACAAAACGAGGGAGTGGAAGGGATGGATAGGAGTGAAACGCCCTAGATAGGGAGAGAGAGAGAGAGAGAGAGAGAGAGAATAGTAGGGTTAAAACGAATGGAAGTTAAAGAATATAAGTAGACGATCTTCGTTACTCACTTCGACTCCGATGTATATTTCGTTCTGTTAGTAAAGAGAGAGAAAGAGAGAGAGAGAGAGAAAAGGAGAGAGAGAAGGAGAGAGAGAGAGAGAGAGAGAGAGAGAAGGAGAGACTGCAGTGAAAAAAGATGGCCGGCTTTCCGCGAAAGATTTTTCTTTTCTCTCGTCGAACGCAAGCTTTGCTTTAAACGCTCTCAGGTTTTTACTTCTTCCTCTACTTTATCTTCTTCTTTTTCTTTTTCTTTTTCTTCTTCATCTTCTTCAAAAAGAACCACCGGATGGATGGATTCTCATCGCGAAAACACCCGTCGGGATTTCACGCGTCGAGTCGCATTACCGGATCCTACGTCGAGATGGAAGGATTATAACGCGTTGAGGTAGGTCCTATTCCGACGAGAATAGAGAAAATGAAGAGGGAGAGAGAGAGAGAGAGAGAGAGAGAGAGAGAGAGAGAGAACGCAGAAAACTATACTATTTCTTTTTAACGTCGTATATAAATATATATATAAATATATATATGTGTGTGCGTATGTATATATATCTCGAGGAAACGTCTACGTGATGAAAACAATTTTTTTTTGTAGGTTTCATTTCGAGGAAAGCTTTGCTATTAAATTAAAAAACTAACAGAAAATTCGAACGTTACGAATTAGATTTATATTCGAGATAAATAATATAAGATATATATATATATATATATATATATATATGTATGTATGTATGTATGTATGTATGTATACATATCTCGAGGAAACGTCTACGTGATAATAACAATTTTTTTGCATATTTCATTTCGAGGCGAGCTTTGTTGTTAAATTAAAAAAAAAAAAAAAAAAAAAAAAAAAAAAAAAAAAGAAGAAAGAAATTCGAACGTTACGAAATAGATTTATATTCGGGAAGACAATGAAGTTTAACAATGGCTTTTTTTATAAAGGCCAGTAATTTACATATCATATATGTAACTTAATATATTACTCTACTAACGAATCACTGTGCAACTTAATATATACATAAATATATATCGTTATATCAAATTAGTATACAATTTCGTACATTATCACTACAAATTGTTATATAATATTCTATCTGTTATATTACATAATATTATATCTTTTCTCAAATATAAATTAGACGCTTTTAATATCGTATTATACGATAAATATCAATATAAAGTAATATTATAACTTTCTTCCGTTGTACGACTTTTCATACATACATACATATCTACGTACACGCAGCAGACACAAAAGACTTCATTCATAGCGACAGAGAGTGCGAGAGAGAGAGAGAGAGAAAGAGAGAGAGAGAGATAATGATCGTATAACACATTAATAATATTTTTCTTTTTTTTTTTTTTTTAATTCTCTATAAACGATCTGGAATAAAGTCTAGGAGTCACGTGCATCAGTTATGAGAAGACAAGGGCCTCTCCCACTTCATCCCTCCATCCCCATCCCTCTCCCTCCCTATCTATCTATCTATCTATCTATCTATCTCTATCTCTATCTCTGCATTTGCTTGTAATTCGAGAGGTAGAGAGAGAGAGAGAGAGAGAGAGTAGGACGACGAGACACCGTCGTCGTGCTGTTGCCCTAAATGGTTCTACGGTGCTCGAAGCAGAAAGCGTATTGGCGAGGGTGGCATCGGTGGCGCTATCATGGCGCTCGAGGCTCGTGCAGCTGACGGCTCAATTATCGCAGCGAGGGTCTCACACAGTCACGCCTGCGACGGAGCCACCACCCCCGCCCTCCTCTTCTCCCACTCCCTCACTCACTCTCACTCACTCTATCTCTATCTCTATCTCTGTCCCCCTTCTTTCTATCCCTCTCCCTTCCTCCCTCTCCCTCCCTCTCTCTCTCTCTCACGCACACACACACACACACATATATAAATATACATACACAGAGTGATAAACGCACGCGTATACATACGTACGGTGAGAAACAGAAGGACAGACAGACGGATACACACAGAGACACTTCCTGTCTCTATCTTTGTCTCTCTATCTTTGTCTCTCTCTCTCTCTCTCTCTCTTCATTCTCCCTCTTACCGTATTCCCGTACTTTGTCCCAGGATCCTTGAAACGGCCCAGCCCCAAGCTCATTGTCCTCCAGCTATTAACTGCCTCCTCTCTCTCACTCTCTCTCTCTCTCTCTCTCTCTCTCTCTCTCTCTCTCTCGTCCAATAAAGGACTCATTGCCTTCGAATGCTTTGACTCCTGTCACGCGATCGGGTGCTGCTGACTGCTCCATTCGATGTTACTCCGAGAGACCAGCTAATCCTATTCGATGATTTAAGGGCTCCACGCCTAATTCCCTCTCTCTGTCTATCTCTATCTCTATCTCTATCTCTATCTCTATCTCTATCTCTATATCTATGCATATACGTCACATTCGTGAACGTGGATATAACCGATGAGAAGAATGCAAGCTTCTTAAAGACTATGCATGATCGATGTTATGATTACGTATATACGTACATAGGTATTTGTTTTGTCTCATCACTCTCTCCTCTTCTTTTTATGTGTGTATCTACGTATACGTCACGTCGTATTCTTATCGTAATAATAACAATAATAATAATAATAATAATAATAATAATAAAAAAATGTTTAACGTTGAATCGCAGGGATGTCAATGTTTATTATCGTGATCGACGATCACGGATAAATTTTTGATAGAGATATAGGACAAAGTTATACTATTGTATAGTATGATGGTTATTATTATTAGAGGATTCTAATAATCGTTAATAATTTTGTCTAATAGATTTAATTAGAAAATATATTAGGATGGGTAATAAGTTCGTAGCGTTTTTTAAATAAAAGTCTTCGATAAAAACGCTACGAACTTATTGCCCAATATAATACATTAGAAATTTGTACTTATACGAAGTTATAATATTGCAAATCGGTACCTTACGTACTTACGTATTTTACTTACGTACGTACGTAAAAGGTATGTAAATAAGTTTACGAATGTAGAATTGTTGACACGTAATAATCGGCACGTATCGATGACGATACGAGTTTCTTTTTTCCTTTCGTTATTTTTCATTTTTTTTTTTTTCATCGTCATTTCCGAATTGAAAATCGAAGCGAACGAAGGAGACTGATTTAGGGCGAGTTCAGCACGAACGTATCGATATGCGTTTAAAAAAGAAATGGGGGCTTATGTTATGCGTCGTCGTATCGTCATTAAAAAATAGAAAGAAATTGAATGTCGAGCGAGAGAAGGGTGTGTCTAAGGATATACGGTGCTCTGGTTACTTAATATTTTTCAATGTCGTTTCGCCATTAAGGTTGAATATACGAGACTAATTTTTAGGCTCGGTTGGAGGGGGGGGGGTGGCATAAGGGGGAGGGGTTTACCTTGTAAGACATTTTAAGGTAACACGATCTTGCCTCACTTAACGATCTGTTAAAAAGAACGACGCTCCTTAGAGTATCAAGAATGATTTAAAATAAACGACAAAAAAAAAAAAAAAGAAGATAAAAAGTAAAAAATTCCAAGTTCCGAAATAAATTTACGCGACCTGAAGGAAAAAGAAATAAAATAAATAAATAAATAAATAAATAAACGAATATAAACGAATAAGCGTACAAAAAAGAAAATAACATTTCACGTGTAAAGAGGGGAATAAGAACGTGAGCTGAATTTGATGAAGAAGAAAAGAAAAAAAGAAAACAACAACAACAACAACAACAACAACAACAAAAAGGCGAAACGAAAAGGACGTCAAAATGACGTCAACAAAACAAAGTTAAGGCGGCTTGGACTTCGGAAGAAAAGAGATTTTCTCTCTCTCTCTCTCTCTCTCTCTCTCTCTCTCTCTCTCTCATGTTTTTCCTTCCACTCTTCGCTCCTTTTTCATTTTTCTTTTTTTTTTTTTCTTTTCGTTTCAATCTCCTTCTTTTCTCTTTCGCTCAAGCTTCTTCGATGCATTAATGAAAATGAAATCCCTTGAGATAAGGACTCCGACATCCCTTCCTCCCTTTCCCCAACCTCCTCTCCCTCCCGGCAAAGGCCGGGAATCAGTCAGCCCTAACAACGAATCTCACCCTCCGGCGCGTTACCTGTACCGTACTAGGTTTGATTATATGAAAACTTTCGTAACATCGTCCGATCCGGCTCCATCCCACCCACCCTCCCACCCTCCCACCGTCCCACCCTCCAATCGTTATTTACTTTCGCGTTAATCAACTACTACTACTACTACTACTACTATTACTACTATTACTACTACCATTATTATCTATCTCGGCCGGCTAAGTAATGGCAAATAAATAAATCGTTGGTTGGGGAATACGTCATTCGTTTTCCTCTTTCTAATCGGCTAATTAAATCACGTAAGTCGACAAGGGATTAGGATATTATTAGGATATTATTAGGAGCAGGTTTGAAATACGTTACCCGACGAATTTACGTTAATTGACAGTGAACTAATTTACGTTAATCTATGCGGCGAGCGATGTTTTTTGGGTGGGTAGGTTGGGATGAGTAGGAATAAATGAAAAAAGGAAAATAAAAAATTGGGAACGAAGAAATTAATTTCAATGAACGAATAGGAAAATTCGGCCATTTGATTTTCATACTTTCGAAAGGGTTCAAAAGATTTCAAAATTTTGTCGGGAACACGTCACTCGTTTTTCTCTTTCTAATCGGCTAATTAAATCACGTAAGTCGACAAGGGATTAGGATATTATTAGGATATTATTAGGAGCAGGTTTGAAATACGTTACCCGACGAATTTACGTTAATTGACAGTGAACTAATTTACGTTAATCTATGCGGCGAGCGATGTTGTTTGGGTGGGTAGGTTGGGATGAGTAGGAATAAATGAAAAAAGGAAAATAAAAAATTGGGAACGAAGAAATTCATTTCAATGAACTGATTGGAAAATTCGGCCATTTGATTTTCATACTTTCGAAAGGGTTCAAAAGATTTCAAAATTTTGTCGGGAACACGTCACTCGTTTTTCTCTTTCTAATCGGCTAATTAAAGCACGTAAGTCGACAAGGGATTAGGATATTATTAGGAGCAGGTTTGAAATACGTTACCGGACGAACATTGCCGTCATTAATTTACGTTAATCTGCGTTGATCTACGGGGTTGGCGGGATGGGTAGGAATAAATAAACAAAAGAACAAAAATTGGGAACGAAGAAATTCATTTGAATGAACGGATGCGAAAATTCGACCATTTGACTTTCATACTTTCAAAAGAAGGAAGAAAGAAATAGTAGAGAGAGAGAGAGAGAGAGAGAGAGAGAATGCGAGAACGCGTAAAAAGGGAAACGTTCGTTAGCCGAGAGTTAATGGCGAAAAATGTAAAAATAAAAAAATAAGAAAAAAGAAGAAGAACGAAGAAAGAAAGGAAGGAAGGAAGGAATAAAGAAAGAAAGAAAAAAAGAAAGAAAAAAATATAGAAAGGATGAAGGGAAAGAGGGTGAGCGGGGGAGAAGTCGGGGTGAGTCGGAAGAGAGTAAAGGGAAGGGTGCAATTCTTCTTTCATTCTCTTGGCGAGAACGGAGAGAGAGTGAGAGAGAGAGAGAGAGAGAGAGAGAGAGAGAGAGAGAGAGAGAGAGAGAGAGAGTCCCTCTGTAGCAGTTACGTTTGCTTTTTCTCACGGGCGACTTCATGTTACGCAGAGTAGGTATCTCGTTATATACGTGCGAGAAGAGAAGGATTCTCGAGGATGCTCGTACAAAGCAACGACTACGACAACGACGACGACGACGAGGAGGAGGAGGAGGTTCATAGTCGTTGTAGTCATCGTTGTAGTCGTCGTTGTAGTCGTCGTTTTCCAGCCGTCTTCGCTTAGTCCTTCGTAATGGTGGTGGTGGTGGTGGTAGTAGCATCAATAGTAGTAGCAGTAGTAGTAGTAGCAGTAGTAGAAGAAGTAGTAGTAGTAGTAGTAGTCGTAAAGAGGATCGTTTTCGCGAGAGAGTATATTTCATGGCCTTTTACTACCATACAACCTTTATTTCCTACCTATCACTTCGCTTCTATCTGATTTATTACATGGCGTAGCGGCGTGAGGAAATATATAATCATCCTACTCCCCCCTCCCACCACTCCTCAGCCCCTCCCACCACTCACCCCCTCCCGAACAATCCACCCACCCGTTCTCGCGTTCGCGTCCTTTGATAAGACAAGCGAGGTGTATAACAATGTTCACTCTCTCTTTTCTTTCTTTCTTCCTTTCTTTGATTCTTTTCTTTCTTTTCCCCACCTATTCTACTCTACCCTACCTATCTCCCACTCCCCCTTTCCCCGATAAATAACTAGATATAA
>OU964961.1:24993765-25001265 GCA_918808275.2 Dolichovespula sylvestris | reverse complement strand
AGTTCGATTTATATATATATATGTATATATATATAGTGATATTTTTATACATATAAAAAATGAATTATGTGTATATATATATATTTCTTTTATTTTTTATTTATTTATTTTTTTGTATTATTATTCGACGGACATAGCCAGCCGGAAAGAAAGATCTTATCAGTTTGATTTATATATATATATATGTTGTGTGTGTGTGTGTGTAGAACTTTGACCGATCAAATATTGAATTAATTTGACGACGATTAAGCAATCTCGACGAAGAGAAAAATTTACGGAAAGTCGATTCCTCTTATACAAATCGCGGTAAATATACGCCGTGATCTTGTTTTTTTCTTCTTCTTTTCTTCTCCATCTCCTACCCTCCTCCCCCCCCCCCTCTCTCTCTCTCTCCATCTCTCTATCTCTCACTAATTTTTATTTATTAATTTTTTTCTTTTGTACGTACGTGCGAATTAACCAATCCGAGATAATAATCGGGAACGCATATTATATCACGTTGCACAACGATTATTTAATCGTTCATCGTCGTTTCTCCCGTTTGCAAAAGTCGTATGTATATGGCCGGGGAGCGCGCGTCGATACCCCAGAGTCCTCGCGGTCGGTGGTTGGTTGCGTTTACTATAGGGACTTATTTATTCGGTAATGATGCACGTGCGGGGCTCCTAAATCCAATAATGATTCAAATACCACGATCTAGAATATATATATATATATATATATATATATGGTTTCTCAACGCGTTATTTATTTCTGTCCCACATCGTCGTAATTATATAAACACTTTGAAAATCTTGCATTTGCCGTGTGGCTTCCGAGACCCGCCCGACTAGATTGGCCCCCGTTGGTAACTTTTAAGGGTTTCCAAAACGTTTTCGACGAAGGAAAATAATTATAAAATTATCGTGGCTTTGCGTGCCTCGAATCTCTTTCTCTTCCTTTTTCACCCTTCCTTCTTCTTCTTCTTCTTCTTCTTTCGTTACTTTTATTTATTTATTTTTTTTTCTGTATTTTTCTTTCTCTTTTTTTTTTTTTTTCGTCACGATCGTCACATCGATCTCGACAGATTTCAAATATTTCACGTCGGATTAGATGTCACCACCGATGCTATATACACGAATCGATCTCTCTCTCTCTCTCTCTCTCTCTCTCTCTCTTCGATTGTTTTTCTATTCAATTTTTACACCTCTCGGTGTTTGCCGTCGTCACACGTAAAAACGTAAAGGTTACAAATCCAAATTTGAAGATCGTATAATGCAACGCTCGATAATTTCTCAATTAAAATTTACCGTCGTAAAAAATTTCTGATTACGAAGGGGTGGGGCGGGGGGAGGGAGGGAGGGAGGGAGGGAGGGTAAAGAAAGAAAGAAAGAAAGAAAGACAGACGGAAAGAAAAATAGCAAACGAACAAAAAAAAAAAAAAAAAAAACAAAAAAAAAAAGGAAAAAGATAAAAAGGGAGAAAGAAAAGGAAGGAGAGATGAACCCTTAAGGGTGGAACGATTAATTAATTAAATCGGCGTCCAACGATGGAGGAGGAATCAGAGGTGGAAGATGAAACGATACCGTACACCGAGGAAGCTGCTGTTGCTGCTGCTAGCACAACCACCGTTACAACGGCTGCAGTTGACGCGGTAGGGACGAAAGTTAAGAGAAAGAAACCAATGGGAAGGCGAAAATTTCGAATGGAAAAATGCACGAAAGATAGATGGACCTGCGAAGAGGAAAAGGCTTTATGGCGTATATACATGAAAACGTAATAGATCCTGATTATTATTTTCTTTTTCCTTCTTTTTCTTTCTTTTCTTTTTTCTTTCTTTCTTTCTTTCTTTCTTTTCTTACGCGACGACGATTAAAAAAGAGAAAAAAAAAAAAAAAAGAACAAGATACGTTTTGTTAAACGCAACAGATCCTGATTATTATTTTCTTTCTTTTTCTTTTCTCTTTTTTTTTTTTTTTTTCTTACGCGACGACGATAACCAAAAAAAGAAAAAAAAAAAAAAAAGGACGAGATACGTTTTGTTAAACGCGACAGATCCTGATTATTAATTTTTTTTTCCTTTTTTTTTTTTTTTCCTTTCTTTTGATGCTACGACGATGAAAAGAAGAACAAGATATATGTGTGTGTGTGTGTGTGTGTGTGTGCGCGCGCGCGACGTTAACTCTCGTCCTTTTCGAAAATACAGATATATAGAAAATGAGAGACGATTGGAGAGGGAGGATAAATTCAAGCGAAGGAAGCCGGGTAAACAACTTTCGAAATTACCTCGCATGAAGTCGGCCGAGGAGATAGGAGTAGGAGTAGGAGGAGTAGGAGGAGGAGGAAGGCCGTACAAATGCTACCTCCCATTGAATGCCTTTCAATTCGAAACTGAAACCGCGCTACCCGATAAGCTAGATCGCACGAAGATGATCCGAATTTGGAGGAATATGCGCCGTTCACGAACGATGACGGTACGTACGATACCGACTAACGTGCGCGTATTACGTCGCATTAACGAGATGCGTGTATATAATTGGTAGGGGAGAGGGAGAGGGAGAGGTAAGGATAATCAGAGGAGGATTTAATTGGATCCGTTCGTTATCCTCCGTGCAGGCCGTTAGAAGGGAAAATACGTTCGAGTCATCGATGATCGATTGGGATGAAACGATGTGGCCATGCGACAGATTCGATCTATCGAAGGAGATTTACGAACGCGAGAAATCCGAGGAAAGGAAAAGGAAGGATACGTTTCCTTGCGGGGATGAGTCGACGATAAAGGATGAGGTTTTATCGTCGCGTAGATTATACGAGGATATTATGATGGCGGATAGAAAGGAACTCGGGCACGCTAGATTACCGGAAATTTGTCCGAAAATGACGAAATCTTTTATGGTAGATCGGGATGCAGGCGAGAGGCCCGGCCTAGTCGACGGCGATTACGTCGTATTCGAGTTTTACTCGAGGAAAAAAGGCCCGAGGGTTTACGCCGACGTATGCCTTCGCGGGCTCAAGGGTATGCACCTGATCGAATTGTCATACCTAAGGGATCGTCGAAGAACTTGGAAATTTTGCTTCTACCAGGCGATCGTCGCTCTACTAGCGAAAACGCAATTGAGGTAAAATCCCGGCTCGAGGGGCGGGCTGGGGGATCCGACGCGACGTTACGTCGAGTTCGTATGTGGCCCGGCGTTTGAAAAAAAAAAAAAAAAAAAAAAAGAAAGAAAGAAAAAAAGAAAAAAGAAACGAAAGGAAAGTTCTAAGATCGTTCGCGGCGGTATTATTATAAACGTTTGAGAAAAATAATTCGTTCGCGCGAACGTTTCAATTAATACGCTCGTTCGTTATTAAACCATCGGGATTCGCGAACGAAGAGAGAGAGGGGGGCGGGGGGCGGGGGCGGGGGGCGGGGATAAACGAGCGAGCGCGTTCGTGCATTTACATACGATCGAACGATATACATCAAGGAAATATTTAACGTTCAACACTTATCCCCAGATAATTGTTTAGCGTGAGCCTCCGAATATAACCCGTATAACGAATATATTATTTCACGTTTAATATTATACGAGCCGTTGACAAAGCGGTACGTTTAATTACGTTCATTTGATCGGCCCGTTAGGAATTCAATGAGCGAGAGGGGGGTCGGTTGGGGTGGGGTGGGGTGGGGGCGAGGGAAATTGATTGGTTAACCAATGTAAATGCATTTAAACGTTTCGATATTATTTGACTTTACGTTTAAGATACAAGTACGCTTGGAGCGTTAACATCGATTACATTTACGACCACGCCTGGATGCTATTCACACATATCGGTACAATAAATATCAAGGACAGACAAAGATTGGACGATATCGTTGTTTATAATTACAAGTACAGCGTCGAGATAGTGTTGATTCAAGAGATGAGGGACGTTAAGAGGATAACAGGGATCGATCGGGAATACGAGGAGCAAAATTTGCGAAGGAGAACGACGTTGAATAGGAGAGAATTGATGGACGTTAAATTGGAACTCGGTTCGGAAAAATTGATCGACGGTTACAAATTACCGGTTCACAAGGGAACGAAAATTATCGAGGATTGGTTCGACGGATTGTCGGTCGAACATCGCAATTGCATATTCCGTACGACCAAGTACTCGTTGGCGTTCTGGCAGGACGGTAGCTTTTGGTACTTGTACAATCCGTACAGATGCGACGAGTACGGTTATTGGGACGACGATGGTTACGCATGTATAATGAAGTTTTGTACGAGGAGATCGTTGAGGAGACACCTGATGATATTGTTGTTGCGCGCGTACGTTTACGACGTTCCGAAATCGAGGATACCGGTTGCCGCTTACGTGGATCCGGCTCGGTCTACGAGTGAGAAGAAAGAAGAGGAGGAAATTGAGGAAGAGGAGGAAGAGGGGGAGGAGAAAGTACAAGAGGAAGGGACGGTCGAGGTGGTAGAATTGAAGGAGCCAGAGGAGGTGGTCGAAGAGAAGGAAGATAGACCAGCGGAAACGGTCGAGGAAGGAGGAGAAGCGAAGAAGGACGAACCGATGGAAATGGTCGACGATAAGGTACAAGAGGTAGAGGAAGGGGAGAAGGAGGATGGAGGGGAAATAGAAGGACGAAGTGGCGAGGCAAAGGTGGGGGACGAGGGAGACGAGATTGACCAAGTCTTCACTATTCAGATATTCGACGTGATCTATCATTGTTGCCAGATAAACAATTTGAAATTACTCGAACGTAAACCGAAGGAGGCGACTCGTCGGGTCAAGAGAAAGACGATCGACGATTGTCCGTTCGATCCGTTGGATCGGAGAGATCTCTGTACGATCGAGCGAGACGCGGAGGGGGAGGGGGAGGGGCCCGAGGGTAAGGACGAGATCGAGAAACCCGAGTGGTTGAAATTGTTCAAAACGACGTGGTCGAGATGCGGTCTGCCGTCGCAGTCGCCGTCGGCTAAGAAAAAAATGTCGAAAGATATCGCCCTTAGGATGCATTGGCATCAGTATCGCGTCGAGGAATCGAACAAATTGTTTTCACTATGGGGCGAGTTGCACGTAACCGACGGTATCTTCGACAAAGAGAATCGCGGATTGCAGGTGTACGCTTGTTACGTCGTTTGCGCCGGTATGACGAGAATAATTGCACCCGAGTATTGGTCCTCGAAGACGCTCGACGTCATTGTTATGTGCGGCGACAGATATTACACGCAGAGCAAATTGGAGGCGGATTTTAAGTCGAACGAATCCGATTACGAACACGTGACCCGTTGGAACGGTTACCTTACGAGACATTTCAAAATCGGCGAGACTATGTTCGAGGCCAACGTATTGCCTGGCATTTGCGGGAGATTGTACGCTAGAAAAACTAACGCCGGTAAATATCTTTGGCGATCGTTGGAACAAATGTTTTTCAAATATCAATTTGGTATATTGACGTGCGAGAGTCATTGTCTTTGCGTGTTCAAATTTTGCGGTGCGTATTACATGTGCGACGTCAATTCCTATGGGCCACCGTTGTTTCAAATAGGCCAGGGTACGGTTTATACCCTCAGAGCTACCTATTTCTACAAATTCATGGTCGTACTTATACTAACTATCGGTTCACCGGAGTGCAGCCGATTCACGCTTAATCCGATCGAGATAATCAAGGTTATAGACGTCGATACCACAGGACCCGCCGATTTGCCTATTGGGAAAGCGAAAAGGTGCGATCGCAGAGGTAAGAGGGATAGGATCGTTTGTCCTTACGACGAGGATAAAAAGAGACAGATG
The DNA here is from genome assembly GCA_918808275.2 of Dolichovespula sylvestris. Classification (NCBI taxonomy): domain Eukaryota; kingdom Metazoa; phylum Arthropoda; class Insecta; order Hymenoptera; family Vespidae; genus Dolichovespula; species Dolichovespula sylvestris. Next base: position 24,995,520 of record OU964961.1, on the reverse strand, counting down.
AAAAGGTGGAAGGTTAGGAGATCGGTTGAGAGAAGAACGATCGACAAAACCTGTTGTAAGATCGAAGATGATTGATTGATTCGAAATTACAAACAAATTTAATTCAATTAAATTAAATTAAATTAAATAAATAAACACTGGTGCGACTGGTATAACCGTTTACTTAAATCGTTCATTGCGTGTTCAATCTTCGTCCTCGTTAAACGAAGAAATGAGAGAGAAGACAAATCGCTATTCGTCTCCTGTAAAAAGAATTCTTTAAAAAGAAAAAGGGAGAGAGGGAGGGAGGGAGGGTGGGGGATGGGGTAAAAAAGAAAAATAAAAGAAAAGAAAAACGAAAGTTCGACGGATTAAATAAAGTAAGAGAAGGGATGGATGATAAGCCGATCGTCTTTAGGTTTCAGTACGGCACATCGGCGTGGAACCCATTAAATGTGTATAAGGCAGCGCACGACTTAGTTTCCGATTGCCCTAAGGGTTTATGTACTCGCACGAACTTGCGCCACGAACTTACCTTTCGGTGAACTTGCACACGACCGATATCTTCGGCAGTCCTTCGATAGAAAGTTACTTTTATATATATATATATGTGTGTGTGTGTGTGTATACATATATACGTAAGATATACATAAGTACGCACACACTTTTTAATTCACGTAAGAATTATATTCGATGAGGAGGGGGCGGGGATATCGGGCAAAATTCAAAAATAAAAAAAAAAAAAATAAAAGAAGATGAATTGAAAAAAGAAAAAAAGGGACGAAAACGAGAACTTCTAATATTGCACAATATGCGTAGGCGCGTATAAAAATAAAAAAAAAATAAAAAAAAGGAAAGAAAAAATTAAAAAAAAAAAAAAAAACAAAAAAAAAAAGAAAAACAAAAGAAAATCCTTTGATCCGTTAGATGCAATAATTTATTTCGTTTATACACATCCATCGTTTAGCCATATTTACAGGAATATTTACATTTTAGTTCCGTATTTACAGGCTTCCCAAGGCGAGAAGAAAAGTCGTCCTCGAACGGCTTCAATGGCGACGCACAGTGAAAAAAACGATTTGGATGAAGTCCTTTAGCGACTACGCGACCTCCAGATCGGAACTGTCGGTTTCTTGTTCGTGCTGTTGTTGTTGCTGTTGCTGTTGCTGTTGCTGTTGTTGTTGCTGCTGCTGTTGTTGCTGTTGCTGTTGTTGTTGTTGTTGCTGTTGTTGTTGTTGTTGTTGTCTGGTCAAGGTTAAATGATCGGTAACCCTGATCGATGCCGTCGATACTCCATCCTCGTTGTGCTGGCGTTGTTCCAGCTGTAGCTTTCGCATGCGTTCTTGTTCCTCGCGTTTTTGTTTGCGCCACTTGGCGCGGCGATTCTTGAACCATACCTAGAACACGGATTGCTTTATGAAGGAAGCCCCGCCGTTCGACGAATTGCATTTGCATTTGTGGGTATTCCCCGAACGAATCCCGTTGAGATAGGCGAAGATCGTTTTAAGATTGAAAATGATAGCCGTGCAACAGCCGCACCCCTAAGCGATTCCAACCCTCGAGCGCCCTTTCTCGACCCCGACACCGACTCCACCCCATCGTCCATACACCCCCTCCCCTCTTCGTTCCGTGAAAATTCCCTACAACGTGCGTATTCATACATATATGTATATATATATATATATATAAATACGCACACGCATATATATATTTATATTTCGATCGCGCAATTATCTAAAAAAAAAAAAAAAAATCATTGTACTCTCTCGCATTTAC
>OU964961.1:24936265-24978765 GCA_918808275.2 Dolichovespula sylvestris | reverse complement strand
TTTTCTCATAATTTTCCGTTGTATTCCGATGATACTTACGCACACGTACACGCACACGCACCCACCATCCCATTCTACGTGTTCGTATACGCGCGCGCGCGCGTATCGTTGAATGGGTATCGAGTTTAAATGGGGGAAAACTCGTCTTATTGTTGAGAACGATGGTTATGCCTCCGTGAGTGAGAAAGAACGAGGAGAGCAAGCAAATATTTTTAACAAATTACGCCTCCTATATATACCTCGAGTATCTCGAAGAAAGCGTTCGTTCGTGCGTTCGTTCGTTCGTTCCATCGTAGCAGCCGGTCGTCCTCTCTCTCTCTCTCTCTCTCTCCCTCTCTCTTTCTCTCTCTCTCTCTCTCTCTCGCTCTTTCTAACCCCCATAACGCATAACGCAAATATTGTTTCACCCCGTGAAATCGCACGGGCGTCTTTCGACGATTTCGGCGATTCGGGCCGGCATCTTCAAAAGGCACCGAGAATCCTGTTAAAGAAAAAAAAAAAAAAAGTGTCGGAATAAAAGTGAAGGGAAAGGAATGAAAAGGGATATCCTGATACACGCACTTAAGGGTATAACAGAGGATCTCTCTCTCTCTCTCTCTCTCTCTCTCTCTCTCTCTCTCTCTACATCTCTCTCATTTTCTTAGCTTTTAACAAAGATACTTACTTGATTTATCGTGCGAAGAACAAATGTTTATTCTCGACTGATGATAAATGACGAAAAAGAAAGAAAGAATAAGAAAAAAGAAAAGAAATAAAGAAAAGAAAGAACGCGAAAGATCCAATGATCGATCGATCGACGATGCGAATAAGTCCGTTAATTTTTCCATTTTTTTTTGTTTTTTTCTATCTTAACCGAACGTGATACAATGTTTCTCTTTGTAAGATGGTAAGAAATGATCGGGATCGTTGATTTTTTTTCTTGTATCATGTTTTGTTTTTTTTTTTTTTTTTCTACAAATCTTAACGTCCAAGTAACCGTACGACGGTCGAACCCTTTTTTGATCGGTACGACGTACGAATAATAAAAAAAAAAAAAAATAACACGTAAGACCGAATGATTTCGATCGACGTGCGAATACGTCTGTTAATTTTTCCATTTTTCTTTTCATAATTAATTTTTCCCTGTATCATATATTTTTTTTTGTTTTTTTTTTTCTACAAATCTTAACTACACGACGGTCGAACCCTTTTTTGATCGGTACGACGTACGAGTAATAAAAAAAAAAAAGAAAAAAAAAATAACACGTAAGACCGAATGATTTCGATCGACGTGCGAATACGTCTGTTAATTTTTCCATTTATCTTTTCATAATTGATTTTGTCCTGTATCAAATTTTTGTTGTTTTCTTTTTTTTTTTTTTTTTTTTTTCTACAAATCTTAACGTCCAAATAACTATACGACGATCGATCCCTTTTTTGATCGGTACGACGTACGAATAATAAAAAAAATAAAAGAAGCATGCACGAATTATTCTTCCTTCCCTCGCGTCTTTTGTGCCCGCTTTCTTTATTTCATTTCTTCCATTTAAATACGAACTATGTTTGAAACATAAACATATCTATATAATAAATAAATAAATAAATATATATATCTCCCAATACGACGTATTTGGTTGTCTGATAATTGTTTAGCGGACATTCTCTCTCTTTCTTTCTCTCTCTCGCGAGCGGGGTGGGGTGGGAGTGGGGGTGGGGGTGGGGGTGGGTGTTGAGCGTGAGGGTTGGGCGACGATGCGCGAGGATCGCAAATTTATTGACTCGTACCGTTAATTACTTTAATTATTACACCGCCGTCAAAGGCTGATCGGAATACAAAGGAAGTTTATTCGAACGGGGCAGTGAGTTTCCCTCATCGCCCGGAGTCACCGATTGCCAATTAATTTTCCATAATTGGCCGGACATGCCTCGCGCACGGAGAGAGAGAGAGAAACGCGCGCGCCTTGACGCTCGGTTGTCGCACGAATGCGCCCGGCAACGGAACGCGCGCGTACGTTTAACAGTCGAACCGTACACGGGCGCACATACTTGTATACATCATCATATGGCATGTTCCTACGGTTGGAGGACCCGTGTATATATCGTTCTCTATCTCACTCTCTCTCTCTCTCTCTCTCTCTCTCTCTTTCTCTCTATCTCACTCACTCACACTCAGCCACACACGATTCTACGCTTAAAATGTATCACTACCATCCCCGCCGGCCACGGCATCGTATTTTCACCGTATAGAACCAATTAACAGTTTTCACCTATTCCTTTTTAGTCGGTCCGCTCGCCGATATAAAACACGAGAGAGAGAGAGAGAGAGAGAGAGAGAGAGAGAGTCAAACGAACGAAAAAGCTATGAGTGGCGACCTTATGCCGATGAAAAAACAAATACACACACACACACACACACACACATATATATATATATATGTGTGTATGTATAACAAAAAAATATATATAAAATGTCATACATACGTATGCATGTATCTGTGTATATATGTATATACGTTATATATGTATGTGATTCTTGTTCTATCTATGACAATTTTTTGAGCGACGCCTCGGGTAGATGAATTGATTGCATCCATAACAAGTAACACGGGTCTGTGTCTTGACAAGTTAAATGAATAAAAGAAATGATGCGTACAGGGGTTGATATCTCGTAACTTGGCAAGGTCAGGGAAAAAATTTTATTACATCTCTCTCTCTCTCTCTTTTATATATACTCTACCCTTCTAACGTGATTAATAAAGATATTAAATATTATCGTACGAAGGGGGAATATATAATGTACGTTATGTGACGCTAAACTTCGTGATATCGTGAATTCACGCGGTTTATAAAGATATTCGATTTTGTTTTTGTGATTTGTTTTGAAATCCCTCGACGTTGATTCGTACAGGACGATCGAATGAAATAAATTATCTATCTATCTATCTATCTATCTATCTATCTATCTATCGTACGTAACAATGAAAAATTTCGTGACTCGTCAATCTCGAGAAACTTTTGTCGGACGTTTTTATTTTATTTTATTTTATTTTATTTTATTTTTTTATTAAAAATCACTTGGATCTGACCCATAAGTTTCTATCCCTTTCCATCTGTTTTTTTTTTTTTTTTTTTTTTTTTTTTAATGCGAAACGAATGCACGATACCGAAGAAACTTGAAGGACATTTCGATATTATCGAACGCTTTTGTTTCTATCTTTTTCTTTTTTTTCTCCTTAGAAAGAAAATTGAACTTATCGACGAATTTTCATTGAATTTCTCTTTTCTTTTCTTTCAACTTTAAGAGATATTATTTATATGTTTGCATTTATATACATATACGTATGTATATATTTTATTGATAATGATAATAAGGACCACGATAAAAAAAAAATATATATATATATAATAAAAAAATAAATATATATATATAAATATATAAAAAAAGGAAAGGAAAAAGAGAAAACAGAAAAGAGTAAAGGATACGAACGACGCAAAGTGGTTAAAGAAATTCAAAAAGGTAAGCCAACGGAATCCATCTACTCGAGCCCGTTTACCACGCGAAGGATCTTTATCGGGAAGGCTTTTAAAGCTATTTTAGCGCGGATTTTGCTAAGTGATACCAATAACTCGATGGGACAACAACAAACCCGAAGCCCCCTCTTTCGGGATTCGGCGAAGAATAAACTTTAGGGCCAACAACGATCCCGAAAAGGGATGTTATCTAATCCCAATGGATTTGTTGATTCTGCGACTTGCGCTCGGGGACGCGTGATGAGGTTTCCATGTAGTACTGGATTACTCCTATTTTCTATGACCTAAAAATCCCTTCTCCTCCTTATTCCTACCTATTCCCTTTTCCTTTGGAAACCCCTCCCCTCGCCCACTCTACCCCGCTCTCGTTTCTCTCGGCGAATGAAAACTTTTTTTTTTTTTCAGACGTCCGCTCAAAGAAAGCACTACATCGTCGCGTCTCGATTTATAAATATATGCATATATATATACAGTTACGTATGTAATAAATGTTTCATCGATCAGTAAATAAATGAATGTACATAAATTAACCCTTTTGAGTACAGAACTATTTGAAGATTTTTATGCCGATAGGACGGATTTAATTTGTCGCTATGTGGATTAATATATGTAAAAGTAATACATTTTATTTGGAATATACTTATATTGGTGGCATAAATAAAATTTTTGAAACAGCATTTTAGTTGCAAAATATAAATAAATATATATATAAAAAAAGAAAAAAAAATGTACAAATAAATTAATTAATTAAATTCAGATGACGAGTCTCACTCGTCAAATGTTTAACCAAAGGGTTAAAAAAATATCGAAAGTAGATATAGGATTGATCGTGCCAATCGATTCATTAGTTATCAAACGATACCGAATAATTTAATCGATATCGGAAATCTACTACGTTCACTCCTTTCCATCGCCCTCGAAATGATAATAATCGAAAGAGTAGTGAAAGTACGAACGCGGGGTAGTGGTAGAGCAGGAGGAGGAGGGGAGGAGAAAGAAAGAAGAGAAAAAAAACGGGCTGAGAGAGAGAGAGAGAGAGAGAGAGGAAGGACAAGAACAACTGTACCACCAAGATCGTTACGGGGAGATTATTCTATTACACGCTACGTAAATATGAAGTACAACGAGAACGTCCGGAGAAATGCGTTATATGGGCATTTATTTTCTCGGTTCTCTACTGTTGTGTTCCCTTGTCGAGAGCCATGAGCAGCGCGCGCGCGCGCCCTGTGTTTGATCAGAAAATACGTTATTGTTTCCGGGGGCCGATAAAAAATTCAACGTTCGGATAATTACATCAATCCTGAATCGATTTACTAGCCCCGAGCTAACTTCTCCCTTGTACCACTGACTTACTTCAAAAATGTTAAATAATCCCACATACGCATACATACATATATATATATATATGTCGTGTGTGTGTGGGTGGGTGTGTGTGTATTGGGTCGTTTGGAAAAATTCGTGTCTATTTCGAAAAGCAGAAGATTTGAATTTTTATTATACATGTATTAAATTATTATTATTATTATTATTATTATTATTATTATTATTATTATTATTATTATTAAAATATTATCAGGACGAATTTTTTTCCGGACAATTCGTATGTATCCTATCTTTAATCTATAAATAAATAAATAAATAAATATATATATATATATATATATATATATATCGTATCCATTAATTTTATTTTACAAATGTAAATAATGATCGCAAGTCGATCTTGTTCGATTCGTCAGGTCAACGTGTAAAGAAAGAAAGTAAGAAAAAAAGAAAGAAAAAGAAGAAGAAGAAGAAGAAGAAGAAGAAAAAATCAGAAAAAGAAAAAGAAGAAATCAGTTTTTGTTAAGACGACCGCCGGTGGTTTGTAGCAGCTGCAATCCCTTTCAGCATAGAGAGAAAGAGAGAGAGAGAGAGAGAGAGAGAGAGAGAGTAGTCTCTCTCCTTCTTTCGTATTACTTTCTTTCCGTGAACTACGGTGGTATACTCTACCTCGTGCTGTACACAGAGTCTAATAATCCCCTTGAAGGAGTAAGTAGAAAAAGGATAGAGAACTTGCATGAGAGGAAGGATATAGGGAGAGAGAGAGAGAGAGAGAGAGTGAGAGAATGAGAGTAAGAGTGAGAGAGAGAGAGAGAGAGAAAGGACAAGGATAAGGCAAGCGAAGAAGAGAACCCGCTGTTTGCCTTTTATTAAACTCTTGTTAAACGCCGCCTTTCTTCGTACACACAATTGAATCGGCAAAACAGCGGAGATAATGCTTTACCAGTGAACTGTATACTGAGATATATATATATAGAGAGAGAGAGAGAGAGAGAGAGACAGACAGATAGAGTGAGAGGGAGAGGGAGAGGGAGAGGGATGGTTGAGCTTGAGGGAAAGGGATAGAAGAAGAAGGAAGGAAAAGAAGGAGGAGGACTTACCGCAAACACCAACTTCTTATATACCTTGAAATGGACACCGTGTAATCCGGTTCTTTATACGGCACTACGATGCCATTCGGATGGAATCTATGAAGCGTGCACTTAGCTAAGCACCACTGCACTATACCACCGGTGTGTGGTGCCCCGTGCGACTCTATCTTGAAAAGGAGAATGAAAAAGGAAGAGAATACGGTATATGTGTGTTGTGTTTGTATGTACGTACGTATTTATGTATGTATGTATGTATGTATGTATGTATGTATGTATATGGAGTATATAAAGAAGAAAATGAAAACATTTTGATGTTTCCAACAAATGTTCCCTGAGAAATGTACCGAAATTCGGCACACTTGCATGCATAAGGATTATCTCCATCTATCCCTTGTATATATACGTGTGTGTGTGTGTTCTGTGTGTGTTCTGTGTGTGTGTGTGTGTGTGTGTGTGTGTGTGTGTGTGTGTGTGTGTGTGTGTGTGTGTGTGTGTGTGATCGATAAAAGATCGATCTTTACAAATTTAATTTTTTTTTTCAAACGTTTACGCTGCACGGTATTAAATCGTAACTTTATTTTTTTTCTTTCTTTAGTAATAATTAAATAATATATATATATATATATATATATATAAATCATTATTATATAATCATCATTATTATTAAAGTACGATGTTATATTACAAAATAACTTTTTGGTATTAAAAAAATATTCTGCGCTTTATTCAATATCCTTTTTTCTTCTTTGTCTTTTTCTTTTTTTTCTTTTTCTTTATATTTACAATACAATTAAAACTTTTATATACTTATCTAATGTACAATATCTTCGTTGGTTTTCTTTTCCCCCCTTTTTTTTTTCTTCTTTTCTCTCTCTCGTCTCAATCATAATTACGCGTACAAGTCGTCGAATCGTTACTTCCATCCTATTTATTCACCTTCCTAACGTACTCGTCGAAAAGCTCGACGTGCCTTTTTTTCAAGAAACTTTTGAATCCTAAGAAACGAAAAAAGAAGAATCATCAGACGCGTATCGATCGTTTTTTTAATACCTCAATTGTACGTAGATCTCTACGATATGTTTATATTTTATTTTATTTTTTTTTTTTTGTATTTAATTACCTATGAAAAGATGTTGCAATTTATCTTTCGGCGGGAACAGATATTCCAATGTTCTTAAGAGTTCGTTCAAATCGCTCGTTTTATTATATTCCTTGATAATATTCCCGAATATTTTATAATTCTCCTCCGTCAACGATCTCTTTACCTACAAAAATATAAATTTTTTTTATAAACTTTTTCTATCCTTTTTTTTTCTTTATTCTTTTTTTTTTTTTTACAGAAGATTCGACTCACATCTTTGATATAAGTTTTACCCATTTCGCGCTTGTCTATTTCCTTATTGTTTATATCGGAAGCGCGTTTAGATTCATCGTTATCGTTTTCGGCAGTACGATTAGACGTCGTAGGTTCTGACGAATTCGTATTATATTCCGCCGTGAGAATTTTGATCTTTCTCCTTTTTACTATCGGATTCTCCGTGATATCCTTGACCAAGTCACAATTATTCTCATTCTCGCTTAACTTGCATCGGCCGAAATTGATCATGGATCTTTTGCTGGTCGACGCCAATTGGGCAAAAATGTTACTCTCCGTTTTCGTATTACGATCGGATCGTTCTTTAACGGCGTCGTCCTTAACGTATTGATCGATATTGAACGTTTCCTTTGAACTCGATCGTACGTTGACGTTCGATATCGATCGTTTAATCGATCGCGACGACGTATCGAAGGAACACGGAACGGCTGGTAACGACAGATCCCCGTCGTCTCGACTGTTTGCCGTTTTCGGTTGTGGAAACTGTCAAATATACGGCGATATATATATATATATGATATAGTGATTAAATTATTTAAAAAAAATAAATAAATAAAAGAAATCGTCGTTAAAAATATACAAAGTGTCTCAGCTAAAGGTGTGGCCGCCCCTGATCGGTATTTTTTTTTAACCTATAAGCGTGTATCCTTTTTAATATTGTACAATGTAGTATAGTATACTTGTGACATGACCTTCGAATTACCTCTGAACGTTAAAAACGTGATAATATCGTAAGACGACGTCAAGATGGTACCGTAAATTTACGAAGAATATATTTAGGCGGCCACCATTAGACGAGACACCCTGTACGTACAACGACCATCTAATAGTCTTCTTACGGCCTGTTGGGTATAACGAAAAAATTCTCTAAGCTCTTTGGTAATCGTCCCGAAATTGGTGAACCTTTTAATATGCGGCCTGAGCCAGGCGGACAATTGTTGCTTAAATTGTGGATTATCGAAACGACAATCGCAGAGTATTATGGCCCCGTAATCGTTTTTATGGCGTATAATTCTACCGATCGCTTGATTGACGGCCCTCGAAGCTTCGAGCTGATACCATTGCTGTCCCGTTAAAGCCTTTAAAAATCAAGTGATATGATATGAATCGTGTATTTATTATACACAGTTCGAAGATATTGAAATAATTCATCATTTATATTACCTTAGCGTCGTTAAGACGTATCTCTTCCAAATATCGTTGCTTCAATATAACTCTTGGATCTTTCATGGGTGGAAATGGTAAGCCAGTTATTAATACGGCTCTTCCATTGGCATTAGCAAAATCTAAACCCTCGCTGACTTTACCTCTGCAGACGGCCATAAAAATGGCACCTCTGCACGACGGATCCCGTATCTTTTGATAATATTCGTGCATTACGTTTAAAAAACCATCTTTCGATTTGGGCTCCACGTATATCGACTGTTTATTAATTGGGAAAATTAATGGAAGAGAACGTTAAATTAATAAAAACTCGTCTTGAAGATTTTATATGGAATATAAAAGTAAGAGCGTTTTTCCTTTTTCATTACCTTACGTTCAGCGATTTGTGTCCATAAACCGGAAAATTGCCAATCATCCTTGCACTTTTGCATTATCGGGTAAGACGGGAAGAATATTAATAAACCGTGCGGTATGAGACAACTAAAATTGTATATCGTACGACCGAGAGACGCTATATACTTTGGATCGTTTCTAGGAAAAAGAAAGTTGGTTATTACATGTTTTTCATTCCTATCTGTCAAATGTGATTATACATTGGACGATAATACAGGGTATATCGGCTAATGAATGGCCTTCTAAATATTTCCTTTGTTTTTTATGATGCGACAAACTTTTCTGGCATATTTTGAATGGTTTAAAAAGAGTTATATAACCACCTCTCTATATATATATAATATGTATGTATGATATATATATATATATAATATGTGCCCCATATATATATATATATATATATATATATATATATATATATATATAACATCTTTTTAAACCATTCAAAGTATGCCATAAAAGTTTGTCAAATCACAAGTTATATAAATACCTAGTATTAAAGGACGAGTTAAGCTGATGTCCATCGGGTCCTTGACCGAGGACACCCACGCACACCTGTTGACCCGTTACGATATGTGGATTTTCAAGTTGAACATCTATCGGTATTCCAAGTTCCGATATGAATGGCGCTAAAGGGGACAGCGTACCGCTTGTTAGAATTACAGAACGAACACCTTGGTCCACCAGTTGTCTCATGCTATTGATAAAACGATCAAATAATATTTCATGCGAATGCGATCTAATTTGTGTTAAAAGTAATATAAGAGGGAATAAAATGTTCTACCTAAAACCAGGACTGAAGCACCAATAACTGATAACTTTGCCTTCACTTTTGAGAGATATACTCTTCGTCTCCCATCCGTTACTTTTATGATTTTTTTTTTGTTCCTCCAATTGAATATACACTTTATAACATTGTTTGATTCTTTCTCTGTGTTGCAATGTGGTACCGCTGCTGAACAATGTTCTCAATACGTCCGCAAATTTTTGTAACGCGTTACCTTTCTTAGAAAACGGAGACGAGCTGGTCGTATTCAAATATGAGACAATCTTCTCTAATTTCTCTATCACTATCTGTTCTTTGCCGTGAGTTAACTGAAAAAGAACATCGACGTTACGATCGCGTATTTACGAAATCTTGGTAAATTCGGATTGTTTACCTCCGCTTTACCGAACAATTCGAAAATGTATCCTCCTGGGAACGTTTCGCCTTCGTCTTGTTTTGTAATTTTAATATCGTCGACGGCTTTTTCCAATGCCAGAAACATCGTTTTTAAGATGCACAAATCTTCCGGAGTAAAATCCTTTTGTACGTTTACGGAGTCTTGCGTTATAAAATCAATTTCACTTTCGTTATCCTTGCTAACGTCTACCATTACCGCGGTTATGTCATCTATGCACATCGCTATATCCGTACTACTTATCTGATAAAAAGAATACAATATTATAATTTGTCAAATATCGATTAACGACGGAAGAACAATATTTTTTTTCTTATCAATTATATTGTACGTTACTTGTAACGACGCCGCCTCTTCACAAGTTTTTTCCACATTGTGCGCCTCGTCCAATAAGATAACGTTATTTTGTACCTCTATTCCTTGCGTCCTACGCGTCTTAGTATCTAGCAAATAATTATAAGGCATAAATATAATGTCGGCATTTTGTTTCAACTCTTTGGTCAAAAAGTACGGGCAACATTTCATCTTTTGTCCGGCTTTAATCAAATCTTCTATATCTAAAATTTCTTGTTTAAAAACTGCCTCCTCCTTTCTACAATATTTCAATGTCATTAATTCTCGCAAATAAATAACATACAAACTATAGATCGATCGATTCTATACGTACCTGCTTTCTACATTGTTATAATAATAACACGTTTTGTTTTTAACTTTCGCATGACACATCTGTATCTTATTGAACGAACTGGTTTCCTTCGATACCTCTGGATTTATACAAAGCTGATCTCTAGATCCTAAGACGGTTACCTTAACGTGCTTATACGTAGTACGTTTTAACTCTTGCATCGCTTGAGATAGCTGCGAATGCGTCCTAGACGCATAAATAATTTTTGGCATCGCCCAACCAAAGGAAGCGGCGTTGTCAGGTACGCCCGTAGCTTTTTCAAGATCGTCGTTTAATTTATTGAAGAAGTGTCCGCCTAAGTCAGATCTTTCGATAGCTCCGACCATCGCTTCGGCTTGCAGATGAGCTTTCTTTGTGATCAACCAGCTTAGCGAGGCACACAAAAGATTAAGCGTTTTTCCAGTACCTACATTTTGCAAATATTAAATGTAATGAAAAAATTGCGATAAATTTTTAAACGATAAATTTAACACATCAAAACATTAGAAATTTACCCGTTGGAGATTCCAGAACACCGTGTTTACTATTTTGTAAACATTCTATAACTTTAGCCATGTACTCCTCTTGAACGGGATATGGTTTGAAAGGAAAATTAATAATAATCCCATTGACGTTTATGTCGGGCATGTTCGTACGATTTAAAAAAAAAAAATTCTGCACTGATAAAATGAAACTGATTGTATCGTCGAAGAATGAAAGGAGAGAAATGACACCAGCGGTGGTGCTACGCTTCCCGCCAAATGTCAAATCTAACCTTTATTAAATGACACATGCGTGACGTCATTACGTTAAAGTACACATTGCATTGCGTACGGTGCAAGAGATCATTTGATTGGTCAATTGAAAAATTTTAAATGGTACTTCATGTTCGCGTAAAGCATTTAAAGTTTAAATACCTAGATAGATTGCGCTAAATTAATAATTCTAATAATACGAACGAACATATTATACTCTATCTTCAATTGCTACGATAAATAAATTTTATAATATTATTTCGTACGAACGGTCCAATCAGGGATCGTCCTAACGATTAATTTTTGTTGTTGACAGGTGTTGCAGTGTGTATGAAATATATATATATATATATATATATATATATATTTGTTTTGATAATCGTATTAAAACTATTCATCAACCCTGATTTTATAACAGTTCACGCCAACAACGATTACGATAAATATTAGGGAAAATATTTCTTTAGATCGATAATTTTTCAATTATTTAAACGATCACTAATGTTCGCGGATTACAATTAATTAATGTTTAAACAATGGTACGTTCGTTTAAACATTAAAAAAATACGGAAACGCGCGTGGTATTATTTGATATTTTTCATTTTAATTATTGATGTCGATTTTCATACATTTTTTCCCTTTATCGTTTTCATAATGTTAAATTAAAAATTCATACTTTTGTTTATCATAATTAGATAATGTTTCTTATTTCTGTTAATTTTATAGTCACAGTCACGATACGTATAAGATATGGCAATTACGGGGAGCACTGAAACCACATCGAATAAAGATGCACTCGGAGCTGAAACAAATTGAACAAAATTACCAAGCGCTACTAATATAATATTTCTTTCAGAGAAAATAATATTTTTTCTTTCTTTTTTTTTTTTTTTAGATCGATATCCAGAATCTTTCATTTTCCTTTTACTTTTCTTAATTTAAATGAAATTCATTTCAATAGTTTTATCCTTTCACAGTAGCAATATATTCTTTCTTCTTTCCTCATTTTTTTTTACAGCTAATTTCTAGGCCTTGGGATCGTGAATTCTCGGGAAGGTATAATTAATAAATAAAATTATTTTACTAACATTCAAACGATATACGATATAAGTATAATTAATTAATATTTAAACAATAGGACATTCTCAGCAATATTATACAGATTATATAAATGTATTATCATATACTATCGATCAACGGATGTACCATCGAATCGAAAGGAAACGCACAGAAAAACACTTTTTCTGTCGTTCCTATGTATTAGTATTTAACTTTATTAATTATCACTTATAAATCTCGGGTGGGACCCATGGGTGGGATTACCTTGGGTTGATCTCCTTCTTTCAGTAAGGGAAAAAATACGAATTCGATTATCGTACTACGATTTTGATTCGAGTGGAACGATATTCGATATATCCACTTCTTATTTTGAGTTTCGTCGTTGTCACGTGCACCCACGTTTCGGCTTTAACACTTCTTATTTCCCAGTTTTTTTTTACTTCTATTTCTCTTGCTTTCTAATTTTATTTCAATATTTTTTGTGTTTCCATTATTTTCTTTCCAGGGATCATCGAGAGATCATCGAGGGATAGATTCACAATCGATTTTTATGCGAGAATACGAGAAGGACAGGGAGAACACTCGCGCACGCGTGTGTCGGCTGGCACAGTCGTGAATGTTTTCGCGGGTGCGATTGAACTTCGTTTGATTACTCGCGTCGCACCGAAAACGCGAATCGTAGAGTATAGTGTCTATTTTTAGAGTCCATTTTTCTAACACACACGCGTTGATGTTCGGGCAAGATTAATGGTCCTACCGTGCACTTCGTTTTATTTGCTCGAAAATTCGATTGGATTACTTCGTGGACGCGGATCGTTAGAATAGGGTCATCGTTATCTCAACACGCACGTGAATGTCGCGGACGCGATTAATAGTCTTACCGAGGATTACGTTTTTTTTTTTTTGTTTCTTTTTATTGTTCAAAATCGGAACGGACGAATCAGTCGCGCTTAATATCTCCGTTATGTCTCAAGCTGACGGTGTTGGAAGGTGGAGGAGTTCTAATCAATTTAAGCGGAGTCTAATCAATTTTCTGTTAGTTAAGAAGCCTGAAATAAAATCGCGGATTTTAGAATAGAGTCAGCGTTAGCCAGTGAATCTCCAAGTGCAGCGACCTCCACGCGATGAGACCTTGGTCGGTAGTACTTAGGTTACCTTTGAAATCTAATTGTAAATCACTCAACGCGACGTACTACCCGACGAATGGCCGCATACTTTTCTAAGACTTTTCCCAAAATCATTTCCATCTAATTCGAACTAAACGTTAAAGGTACTTAACGTTTTCCATCGCTAATCATACCTCGACGGATAAATAAATTTGATGTAGTCGAATTTCTGTGGGACGAATACGAAACATAAATTTATCGAACAAAATCAAGATTTTACCGATCGATTAAAAATAATAATAGGTGAATTATATATAATCCTTAGTTCATATTCAGATTATCTATGAGATAAAATTTCCCTCCTTCTAATCCATTGTTTTTTCATGGTTTCTCCCTTAAATGTAATTCTCTTTATCGTGTATCATTACCATTACTATAGTAATTTATATACAATATGATATTGTAATAATAAGAATAATGATAAGAAGAAGTAGAAGAGGTGGAAATATAGAAAAAGAAATACGTGTGTATATATATATATATATATATATATATATATATATATATATATATATATATTATATAAAATAATATTTCATATATTATACAAGTATTCGCTAATATTCGTATCAATTATATTTATTATTCTTTTTGACGAATGTTTATATATCGGTTAAATTAAATGCGTACAGGCGCTGACTCATATCCATTCACATCTAATTGTCTGCTAAACATCCGATTGTTTACCTATTCTAATCAACACCGAGCCGATCGTTATGTTACGTGCTATAACATATAATAGGAGTTATAACATATTTGCATACAAGCTTTATAAACCGACACGATAGACCACGATAGACTGCGATAAACGACGACGACGACGACGACGACGACGCATGGTAAAGACAATGTTTCTCGTTTTACATTTGTAGTTCATATTTCGTCCATACCTGTCGCTGAAGTCAGACAGACAGGCTTTTTTAGGGTAAGGTGATGATGAACTGCCATAATGAAAAAAAAAATTCATATATACGCTCTCGTTACGATGCTCGGCCAATCCTCTTGTGATATTTCGCAAGTCTAATAGGAGATTTTACTTTTATCAAGACTGTCAGCTGATTATTATTAATCGTGTAATATCATTTTAGTGATTTACGACTGGCAAACTGTAGAAACGATTAAAGTTAAGCGTTGGTATAAGAGAGTACCGTATAACAAAGGTTCGTATATCGTAATATTTTTATATTTTTGAAATTAATTTCTAAATTACATTCCTTAAACTATTTACTCGTCAATTTAACGATAAAATAATTTTTCTCGCGACGAGGTAACACCCCAATAGATATAATTTCAAATAGATTATTACAAAATAGTCGACCTCCAAAGAGATTTTATGTATATATATATATATATAAAATAATAATATAATATTTATATAAATACATAAGATACGTATAAAATACGTACGTATCTATCTAAATATAATGAACAAAATCAATCTAAATATAATATTATCGAAATTATATATGTGTGTGTGTGTGTGTGTGCGTGGTATAATGTTCTCAAAAATTTTTTTAAACGAATAAAACCTCATTGTTTATATATAAAAGTTAAATTTCTCTCTGATATCCGAAGTCATATAAAAATACAGAATTTATCAAATTTTAGATGGAGAAATATGTATTTTTTAATCTAACCAAGATAAGAAATCATTGCTACATTCTTATCACTAACATGTCCATAAATTTACATTATATCACATTAACTTCATATTATTCATTGAGATAATCTTTGTCTTTTATAATTATTTGTTTCGTATTCTAATATCTTATCTCTTTTAATGTATAAAAAACTAATTATACAATATGTATACATATATATATACATATGTATACATTATATATATATTCGTATATGTTATTATATCATTTATTGTAACAATATATAAAAAACACATACAAATGTATATGTATATATATATTAATATAAAAAGAAAAATTATGCTTTTATAACATTATTATTTATATCCTGCAGTGATCACCTGTAAGACCAATAAAGAAATAAAATGCGTTTAGTAATTTGTGATACAGTAGACTACGTGTCCGAATGGTCTGCAAAATATGTTTTAAAAAGAATTAAAGACTTTGAACCAAATGAAAACAAATATTTTGTTCTTGGTTTACCAACAGGTAAATATTTTCTTTACTTTCTGCGTATATTTATCTTTCATTTGTAAGATTTTACAACCAATTACGTATGTATGCAAACACAGGTGGTACTCCTTTGGGGATGTATAAGAAATTAATAGAATATTACAAGGCCGGGAAGATATCTTTCAAATATGTCAAGACATTTAATATGGATGAATATGTTGATTTACCAAGGGATCATCCAGAATCGTATCATTATTATATGTACAATAATTTTTTTAAACATATAGACATTAATCCAGAAAATGTTCATATTCTCGATGGAAATGCACCCGATCTTGTAAAGGAATGCGACGATTTTGAAAAGAAAATTAAGGAAGCCGGCGGAATTGAACTTTTTATCGGAGGTATATTAGTTTTGGACAAAATTTTGGTAGCCATACGCGAGCGTAATTGTTATTTAAAATAAATGCTTCTTAAAGAGAATAATATTTATATATAGGTATCGGACCGGATGGCCATATAGCCTTTAATGAGCCAGGTTCTTCGTTAGCGTCTCGTACTAGAGTTAAAACTTTAGCGCAGGATACTTTGGAAGCGAATGCTAGATTTTTTGGAAATGACATTTCCAAAGTTCCAAAACAAGCGTTAACCGTTGGCGTTGGCACTGTCATGGATTCAAAAGAAGTAATGATACTCATTACAGGATCTCATAAAGCATTCGCTCTGTACAAAGCAATAGAGGAAGGTGTTAATCATATGTGGACAGTGTCAGCGTTCCAACAACATCCACGTACATTAATTATATGCGATGAGGACGCAACTTTGGAACTGCGTGTGAAAACAGTAAAATACTTTAAGGTATACGCATATATAAAAAATTGTCCTTCAAATCAACTTTGTAGTATAGAATTAATTTTGTGTTATATAAACTTATTAATAATTCACTTCGATGTTTCACACGCAATTGTTGATTTTACTCTCAGCACCTCCATTTCATTATGTAACTAGTTTTGCCATTCAATTTGTATGCTATCCAGGGTCTCAGTGCTGTACATCGTAAATTGATCGAAGAAGATGGACATACAATACCACGTCGTTCAATAAGTGACAGTTAAAATGGTAGTTATTCCCGTACTCTCTTCAGTATGCAAATTATTGTTATTAATATATAATTTCCATGCAGAGATCCTCGCTTAAACATCCTTTACATAAAATGATCGTTCGGTGTAAATGATTTTTAACGCAAAATTCCTCTTATTATTGTCTTTATTAATCCTCGGAAATAACATCTGCCAAACCTGTTGCTTATTCTAACTCAAAAATCTCGCTTACATCCTTCATAGCTATATCATTCGGTTTACGTACAATCATAACAATTATTTATTTGTTACATGCATACAAATTTCAGCTTAATTTAAAAGAAGAAGAAGAAGAAGAAGAAATGCTATTATTTCACGTTATTTTGTTTAATTTTATCTTATTAAGTCTATTCAACTTTATGTTAATGGAATATTTCGCTTCGTTTTATATCGTAAAGGAGCTTACATCAAGGGAGAGCTGCTTTTTTCCTGGGACATCTTGGATATAATTGATCCGTTGCGTTAACTCTTAATTGAACTTTTATTATTACAGAATTTATGGGATATCCATAGCAAGTTGATAGAAGAATCAAGCCATGGATTACGTTGATGATGCGATAGCCGATACATGTGTAATGTAAAAGACTTCATGTGTGAAAAGGACTCGAAAAAATTGATCTGAAATTTCAGTTCAGACTGCCATGGTAAAATATTTTTGTGATAAACAATACTGTATCATAACTGTTTACCTATGTATTCTTGTTTTATGTATATGTGTGTGTGTAGATATATAATATATACATATATACATACACACGCATTATATATACGTATACGTGCACACATCCATATACATACATACATACATACATATGTATATGTATAAGTAGAATTTCAAATTGTGCAAAAGTGCAATATTTTTATACTGTTAATACCCATTTTTCATAAAAATAAATTTATCCTTTTATCACATTGTCAAATATACATGTATTTATCGATTTGTTAAGGAATCGTTAACGACTTATGCAAGAATGAATCATCAGAATCATGATATATATATATCTATATATATAATGTTTTTTTAATTATTATTACGTAAATACGAGAGAGTAAAATATTTATTATCGCGCGGTTTTGAGAAAGAAAGAAAGAAAGAAAAAGAAAAAAAAAGGAATAAGTAAGAGTTTTACTTCATATAAAATATCAAATTGTAGATGTATCATTATAAAATGCATTCTCATCAAATGAGAGGTATTACATCATTATGAAAATATTCTTCTTTACGTTTGACGTAAAGTAGGACGAATGGGAGTATCAAATAGAGAAGAGAGAAGTGGTTATATCGTCCGAGAAAAGTAGATAAAAGATTTAGTCGTGACCAACAGATCATTTGCTTCGGATCGTTCGGCAGAGATCTGTTCGTGTTTAACGTCTTCTCTTTTCTTCCTCTTCTTCTTTTTTTTTTCTTTTTTGTCTTCCCCGGTACGCGAAAATATAACTTTTATTCGTCGCATATCACAATATATTCAAGACGAAAAAATCCAAGTGCAAGATCCGTTATAAGTGAAGAGAATTACCTTTCCGGTATATTTAATTCCAATTGACGTCTTCCCTGTTACATCACAACTAAGCGCGAGATATAGAGAACAGGATTTACGATCGAGAGAAACCTCTTAATAATTTTTTGTTATTTTTCTTTTTTTCTTTTTTTTTTTTTTTTTAATATTATTTTTCTTTTCGTTTTTACGTTCGAATGACCATGGCGACGGAACAAAGAGAAAAAGCCGAGATAAAGGAAATAACTTTACACGAATTGGAACCTTTATTGCGATTAAAGTTTGGTAATAAATTGATCGTTGAAAATTACACGAGTACGTCATTTTTACCGCCCGGAGAGAACTACGGTAGTACCATTTTAGCTATCGATGCTATAATAAAACGTGATGAGAATGCCAAAAGAGAGGATCTTCATATGATCGCAAAAATGGCACCGCCGACCGAATTCCAAAGACGAGTATTCAATAGTGCATTCACGTTTAAAAAGGAAATATTTATGTATGAACGCTTGATACCGTATTATAGGCTTATGGAAAAGGAATTTGGTATCAATGATAACGAATTATTTGACGTAATACCAAAATATTATGGTTCACGTTTGTCTCTCGATCCTGAAAAAGATTTTGACGACGATGCTGTCATTTTATTAGAGAATCTTAAAACACGTGGTTATTATACTGGTAAAAGAAATATAGGTAAATATATAATTATACATTTTTGTGAATATAAAGTTATATATACGCACGCACACGCACACACACACACACATATATATAAAATAATATAATACACAAATATATTTATATAAATGTGTAGATCACGATCATTCTTTTATTACACGTTTTACATAAAACAAAAAGAAAAGAAAAGAAAAAAAATAAGGAAGAACAACACAACAACGAAAAGTAATTATCTTTGTAAATTTCTCTTCGTTCGAGTGATAATTTTTTATGCAACAAATATCATTCAAAAAAAAAAAAAAAAAAAAAAAAAATGGAAGTAAAGTGTATGTACGTAAGGATAAAGTTCAAAAAATTTTATCTGCCTGAGAGAATGATCGCGATAATGATTTCTTATCGCATAATTCACAATATCTTTATATCATCGCTCATCTTATCTCGTAAGATAAATTTGCAAGTGCTTTTTACTGTCCTGTGTAACCTTGGTTGAAAAAAAAAAAAAAAAAAAAAAAAAAAACTAAAAAAGAAAACAAACAAAGAAAAAAAAAAAAAAGAAAACTCTTCAAACGATTTTTTCCTTCATTTATGTCTTTCTCTTTTTCTTTTTTTCTCTTTATTTCTCCGAAACATAGGCGTCGATTTAGATCACTCCAAGCTGGCGGTACGTGCAATGGCTAGATTTCATGCCCTTGGAATAGCAATGAAGCGTAACAAGCCCGATGAGTATAATCTAATCAGGGAGGGTTCCAAATGTCCCGAACTTATAAAGGATGGATTTACGGAGTTTTACATACCCATATTAAAGAAACTCGAAGAGAATCCGATAACGAGAATTCATTACGACAGATGCGCAACAATATTGAAGGATGAAAAATTTTTCGATGAGTGGTTAGCAGAACCGGACGGAGATTGGGCAACGATAATACATAAAGATTTTTGGGTAAACAATATGATGTTCCATAGCGATCAAAATGGTCACGCGGACGATGTGAAATTCATCGATTTTCAAAATTACATGTACTCGAATCCGGTTGGGGAATTATTGTTTTTCTTACATTCGAGTACGGACGACAACGTGAGGGAAAATAATCTCGACGAACTCACGGATTTGTATTACGAAATATTTATTTCTGTATTATTGAAAATGGGTTGCGATATTAAATCCTTCGATCGTCAAAGTTTTAACGAACAATTTCTATTGGTCTCGAAGATTGAATTTATACATCTTTGTTTTATGATAAAGATGCTAACGCTTGATATTGATAAAACCAATTTGAACATTAACACCATCGAATCGGTTATGACGAGCTACGAGGGT
Source organism: Dolichovespula sylvestris (assembly GCA_918808275.2). Classification (NCBI taxonomy): domain Eukaryota; kingdom Metazoa; phylum Arthropoda; class Insecta; order Hymenoptera; family Vespidae; genus Dolichovespula; species Dolichovespula sylvestris. Next base: position 24,958,357 of record OU964961.1, on the reverse strand, counting down.
AACGATGTGTTTACAAAAAGATTGCAAAATTTAGTATTATATTTCGTCGAACGTAATTGGATTTAACGAAAATTTCTATTGTTTTTTTGTTTTTTTTTTCTTGTTCTTTTTTTTTTCGTTTTTTTTTTTTCGTACGCTATAGTACATTTGATTTTAATCGTCCTATACTCAGGTATTTTGCTTACTTTTTACCTTTGTAAAAATATTATTTTACGAAGCGACATATTATAATTCATTTATATATATATATATATATATATATATATATATATATATATATATATTTATTTATAGTGTAAAGTATTATTTACAATTTTAATTAAAATACTTTTAATATTTATACAAAAAGTAGGTATTTAACGTTATATTACAAATGTACAATAAATAAATGTAGTATTATTTTTTATTTCCTTTTTATTTTTGGAACTTTTCTATTTCTATTTCTGTTCTTTACATTTGTAACTTCGTAAAAGTTGCTACCTATCTTCTTTCTCTTGTTAGCTCTTTCTATCGCTCTTCGTTGTTTGCTCGTTAATTTTTTATCATTTCCATTATTTTGTTTTTCCTTTTTAGACGACACCGTGAATGTACCACTACTTGAAAATGCTTTCGAATCGACCATTTCGCTATCGCTGGAATCATAGTCATTTTCCATGACATCGAATACGCTTTGCATTAGATTATCCTTTTCTATAGGTATTTTAATTTCATCCTCCGAATTACTTGCATTTCTTTCATCTTCTGAACAATTGCCATTCCTTTCATTTACATTATCTTCGAGAATACTATTTGTCGTATTTATCGTCGTTTCGTTATTAGTTTCTTCATTGATATCTTCTTCGGGATCTGTTTGTGGCTCGTTTAATGTATCAGTTATGTCACTTATATTTGCCAGAGAAGATTCAACGTCCATATCATTGTCCGTACAATTCAATTGTTCTAATTCGCTTTGACTATAGCAAATGTCCTTTACATCCTCACCAGAGTATGGCAATCCTACTTTAATTTTCCTAAAATCTTGTAATACATTCAATCGTACTTTCGCAGAGTCTTTTGATGGTACACTTTGATCCTCTCGTTCGTTCGTTTCGACGACGGTGTTTTGATCATTTTCAATGGGAACATTCTCTTTTCCTTCTGTCGCAGACTTAGGTAATGGCTCTTCAAAGCCAGATGGTGCAACATAAAATGGCAATTTACCACGTTGCCAATCATTAAGAACCATTCGCGCTGTAATTGTTATATCTGGCTCTCCTTTCTTCAAAAGTTTTCCACTCTTACGTGCTAATTTTTCCAAGAAATCGATGTGATCTGTCCACCCTTCGATCTTGTACGTTTTAGATAAATATTCGGCTTTTACTCTTTCCAAAACCGAACTTACATAATCCTCTGGATTTTGAACGAGTTCGACCCTTACTACACCTTTTAAAACTTTTTCTGTGTCAGTTTCTTTAGATGGATAAACTACGCCCGGACAATCTATGAGATATATACGACGCATCAAAGTTATATATTGCCATACTTTTGTTTCCCCTGCTATTGGTGCTACTTTACAAACCTTTTTGGATCTCAATGTATTTATTATAGAGCTTTTCCCAGTATTCGGATATCCAATGAAACCTACACTGATTTGTTTTTTATCTATATGTAATTTTGCAAACTGACGCAATAAATTAATAAGGGAACCTTTACCAAATGGATGAGTCAAAGACGCATGAAATGCTATCGTTGGATATTCAGAGCTTAATATAGCGACCCATCTTTGCGTCACCCAAGTTGGAACAAGATCTACCTTATTTAAAATAAACATTAAATGTTTATGAGGCTTTTCGGTCTTTAGATACTTTTCTACAGGAGGTGACCTAGTTCCCATAGGATCTCTTGCATCTAATACTTGTAATACTACGTCTGAAGAATCAATAACTTTATATAATTCATTCCAAATTCTCTTGCTTTGTCCTGCCGCCATTACCCAATCTCTTTGCATATCTCGTATTCCTGTGTCTTCCCGAATTAAATCATAATCTTTGGAATCCTTTTCCTTATCGTACGTTTCCTCTTTCTCCTCTGCCAATTTTTGTAACTCGTCGTAAGTTGCAATAGCCAAGTTCGGTCGTTTTCTTATCATCTTTGGACCGAATACGCTTTCAAAACTTTCTGTATCCAATAAATGCACTCTCGCATTAGCTGCCTTCTGTTGAAGCAAAGTTATTGGTAATTGGGTAGGTTTCATTACTACTTTGTAAGGGTCGCTCATAGCTGCTCCTAATTCGCTTTGAAATTTCTGAAGTGCATTTTGAGATATCACTCTGGAGTTGCTGAACCATCTTTGAGATGGTTCAACGCGAGACATAGTTCCAGGCGCATGCCAACCTTGAAATGGCGCAGGACTAATGATTTTACCAACACGATTACGTTTAGGTCTTTGATTACGATACATTTGCAACCTTTTTATAGTTGCTTTCGTTCTAACTTTTGCTACACCCTTTAACCCTTCTGTTGGTCTCTCAGGGTTCATACTATGTCCAGAACGATTGAAGCCCTCTTTCCGAGGAGGCCTATTATCTGCTCGTGATTTTGCCATTTTAACGATTAAAATTATATCACTTTTACTTCAATAATAAACGTAAAAATATTTATACAATTTTCGAGGTTCGTTTTACGATCTAAATGAACCACGTGCACGATGTCAACCATATTCGATTGTACCGCACTCTAGCGTTCTATTTAACAAACGAACTAATATAAATTTTCATTGATAAAAACAATGTATATTTCTTCTTCTTTTTTTTTATTGTTTCATTCATAATTTCAGAACAATAGATAAAGTATATCTATATCGATATATTCATTATAAAGATCATTATGTAGAATATTAAAGCAGATATTTGTCATAGAGAAGACGAGACCGATTTAACAAAATCATGGAAATGACTTTGCATATTAACCAATTGAATTGTTGTATTTATTAAAATTTTGTAAACGAGTATTATATTCAACGTGGCAATAACGAAGTATACTTTTCGTTATCGTTAAGCTGTATATATATATAAAAAAAAAACATTGAATACATTTCTCGAACACGTTTGTATTAAAAACTACGTCGTGAAGGAAAAAGAAAACAAATATATATATATATATATATATATATATATATATATATATCCTTTAGTTCGTTATTAATAGATTCTACTAGTATAATCTGCGAACGAATTGTTCATTATTTGTTTATTAAAAGAAACAAAAAAATAAATAAATAAAAAAGAAAAAAAAATAGAGAATATTACAAGGAGCACAGATATCGTGCTATCAGTGTGTGTTTTAAATTAATTTTCATGAAGATCGAATGTCTTATAAGAGTCTATGGTCATGATAGTCATTGACACGGAATTCTTTTATCTGTTTCTCCATGTGTCAAACTAACCATGTTTAGACGTATTAATCGTCATAAATGTTAAGTTAGAAATCTGAAAAATGGTGTCGATTCTTAAAAATCAGTTACTTAAACACTTATCAAGGTATTGAAAATATTATAACGTTTTATTTCGTTGTAATGTTCTTTAATATGATGCCAGATAAAATCGTTCCACCTTTGATCTATGATAAAAAAATAAATAAATAAATAAATAAATAAAATAAAATAAAATAAAATAAAATATAATGTAAATACTTCTTCCAATCAAGATCCATGCAAATTTTCATTAATTTATCGCGATCATACTTTTCTTTATTACCAATAAAATATTATTCCTTACAAACATCATTTCGACAATATAAAATTTGATTATTCTTCATAATTAATGTTGGGACTCACCTGATGTTAATGACAGTTATTATAAAACAAAAATATTTTCTATGGAAATAATTTGCTATGATATAATGGAAAACGACGAAGCAATTGATTATTTCCATTTTCTATTTTATTAAGATTAAGGCCGTCTGATTTGACTCGTTTGTAATGAACACTTTTATCTTGTTTTACAGATTTACTAAAAATCTATCAGCTGATAAAATAAATTTTAGTACGTTCAAAGGTGAAGGAGAGTTAACCAACTTAGAATTAGATGAAATTGTTCTTACGGATTTGTTAGAACTTCCGTCATGGTTAAGATTAACTAATGCTTGGTGCAATAAAGTTTCTTTTCGTATACAATGGACCAAGTTAAAGAGTGTTCCTATTTTGTTGGTAATATTATTATTTTAAAAGTATTTAAATATAAGAATTATTATTATTATTATTATTATTATATGAGCGATTTGATAAAGGATTTATTTGATTAAATTTTATTACAATTGTTTATAGAAATTGGATGAAGTTCATATTGAAGTAGAAACATGCGAAGACTTAAGAAATATGTCTTCCAATCAAGGCCTTTCCTCTTATGCAGGCCCAGCAAAATATTCTCTTATCCATAAAGTGATCGATGGCATTACGGTTACTGTTAATAAAGTATCAGTTACTTTTAAAAGTCCTGCTTTTATTGCATCTGTAGAGGTAAAACTATACATACATGCATATATATATATATATATATATATATATTATTTACACATATAATAATTATGAAATATAATGATCTTGATTTAAAATTTAGATGAATCGTATTGTCGTTGAATCTAAATCGGCTGCATGGCAACGTTGTGACTTAAGGACAACGAGATTAAAAGATCCAGATCGTGGGCAATTGTTGATTTTTAAGGAATTAGAATGGCAGACTGTAAGAATAGAAGCTCAAAGTACTAAAGATACAAATCTGACGCCTCTTCGTTTACTTACTAACCAAGCACGATGTTTAATCACTATAAAGAAAAGAATATCAGGTGATATACGTTGTTGCAATTTATTAAAATTAATACAACAATGGTTAAATACTTTGCGTAATTTAAAATTATTATTTTACATTAGATTGCTTTATAATGGGTTCAAGATTGATACTCATATTAGATGATCTCTTGTGGGTCTTAACAGACTCTCAATTAAAAGCAGCATTACATTTCATAGATTCTTTAGGAGGTCTCATAGAGAAAGCGACTATACTAGAACGAAAAACAAAAGCGGCTAGAAAGTTAGAGGTATCTTTCATGACTACCTTCTATTATTATATTTTTTTCCTAATCTCTTATAGTTACTTTGCATGACATTCATATTAAGACATTCTGTATAATGAATCTAAAGAGTTATTTATGGTTTTTTCTTTCTTTTTTGTCGTATCCCAAGGTTTTACCAGAATATCAAGCACAAATCTCTCAACAAAGTAGAACAAAAAATCAGTTCAATACACCAATATCGAAATTATTTTCAAAACATGATGTTGTAGAAACGTCTTATCACTTTTGGCCTCAGAGGATCGATCTACATTTGTGTGATGACGTCGGTGGTGAGTTAATAATTGTATTATTAGAAAATAATTATTATTGGTAATATGATAATATCACTTTAACAACAGCAGGTAGGTCATTACATCCTGATTTGAAGGATGGCGGTGCTCTGCAAATATCTTTAGTCAAATTCTATATTGATTACTATCCGTATCATTTGGCAATGGCCGATAGAAAAGATTGGATTAAATATAGAGAAAATGCTACACCTCATAGTCAATGGTTACAACAATCATTGAGTTCTTTCAGAAGTCAATTTATGGATCTGATCGATTCTGGCAGGACGCAACATTCTCCATTAACAAGAAGTCAAGGAAATGCTACAGGTTTGAATATTGCAATATAGAAAGATCTGTAATCCGTCCGTAATTGTAATATTTTTCTCTCGAATGCTTAGGCAACGCTACAAAAGGTTCTGGAGAAAGTTTAGAAAAAAATAGTCATCTGCAGGGTGCAAATGTAGGATCTCAAGAACAGAAAAAGTTTCAATCTTCTAGCGGAAATCCAGTAAAAAATTATGTTCTCGACCAGCTAGCAAAATTAATGACAACTTGTATAGTCATTAGGATCGATGATTTTACGTTATTCAAAGTAACAACCGGATCACGCAAGCCTGTACCAAAGGAATTTATTACAGGTATTTCATAACGATTTTTTCCTCTTACTTTTTCTTTTTTGTTTTCTTTTTCTCTTTTCTTGTTTATGTTCAAGGCATTTTTTTTTTTTTTTTGTAAAAAAAGGATAAATTCATATCAATTGTTAGGTTATTATATTTTCTTAAAATACGAGAGAAAAGTTTGTATTGAATTATTATGAGAATTTTAGTTTTTAATTTTGAGAGTACATTATTAATTATTTTATTTGGTAATTGTATAGCTCAAACGAGGAAGAAACGTCCATCAGGTATATAATACCAAGTAAATGTTGTGTGCTTGTTTTTATGTAACATCTGAGTGTTACTCAGAAGGTAGTTCATTAAAAAATTTATTTGCTTTTATAATTAAAAGAATATACACATATTGACATAGTTTACAATCTTATACAATAACGATACATTAAACAATACATTAATATATACAGTCATAAATAAATTACATTTATTTTATTACTATGTTCTTCCTATTATAGTTACTATGTTAGAGAAGCTTCATTTCATTAATAATTTATGCATATAAGTAACATTGAGCAATGATACACACAGATCATATATATATATATCCTTTTATAAATTTTATCTTAGATAAAGTATATTTTTTACTTGGGATTATTCAGCATGTATAGCATGTTAATAACAAATAAATGTTATAAACATTTTCTATTTAAATCAATTTTTTTGTTTAGGTGATCAAGGTAGATTTTCTCTTCCTGAAGATTTAACTATTATCCATGCAGAATTTACTTACTATTATTATCCTGGAGATATAAATTTTCCATGTAAGAACACGTAAATGTATAAAAACATTTTCTTTTCAATTTTATCAATTATTTATTAAATATATATACATTCCATTCGTTACAGTGCCGCCACCAAAATTTTATGTACAAGTAAATCCAATTCAAGTGAACTTTGATGTATGCTCCTGCCTTTGGTTTAATTCTTTTCTATTAAATCTACACCATTCTCTTATGAAAAAGAATGAGTCATCGAGTTTAAAAAATATTATGTATTTTGATGTAAAGATAGAAGCTATTCTTCCAAGGGTAGGTCTTTTATATGTCTATATATATATATATACACATTTAAAATTTTAATTCTAACGTTTTGCTTTAATAATTACTTTCAGATAGTTTTTGAAAATCAACAAGATTATCCGAATCAAAAGGATAGACCTAAATCGTTGAACATTCAGACTGCTAGGGCATTGATTACTAATGTTAGATCTGTGGAAAGATCTTCAAGAGCTGACTTAGCACAATGTTTAAACACGTTTCAATTGGGCCAAATGTTTTTCGGTGCCGAATTCCCAAGCAAAGAGAATGACTTTCATGTTGTAACCGATAAATTTTTAGCACATTGCAGAGGTAAATTTTTTCAAGATCTTTTTTTCTTTTTTTTCTTTCCTCCCCTATATATTCGTCGATGTTAATTCGTTGACGCATTTTTTTTTGTTTTCTTTTTTTTTTCCTTACCTTCGCAGGCACGGATAATATCAGATGTGCACCACCGACGTTTACCAGTAATTCGGTGAACGAATTAAATCGACAATTACAGCGGGAATTTTTATGGACGGAAGCGAAGGACGTTTGGTGTTGCAATTTGGAACCCGTATGGGGTGACTTTTTTGGTGCCAGAGCAGTAGGACAGAATCGTGCGGTACCTTTCTTCGATGCGTTCCCATTAACATTTTGGTGCCATATGAATTTAGAATCAGTAACTAAAAAAAACACTTCTACCGCGGATATCCATGGACTCGCATATATAAGCAATTTAGTTAGCATACAAATAAATCATTATCAATATCTTTTTTTATTAAGATTATCAGAGGTATTGGCCGAATTGACTACGTATTTGGCTATAGATTCTAATAAGATATTGAACGTTGAATCCGGTGGTTCATTAATTATCGGTGCTTTAATACCGCAAATAGAGATAACCTTTGTAATGCCTTCGCATACTCCTGGAAAAGAAAATTCTGGCGGGGATTTGGAATCCGTTGTACCTGATTCGTCTAGCATAACCGACGATTTTGCTGGATCATCGTCCGCTGCGACTTGGCACGGTGGTACGCAAAGTGTGAAAGTTGACTTCAGCGCGAAGAGGATGAACACGAGCGATGACGTTGTAACGCCACAATGTGACGTAACGCCCGTATACCCGAACGTACCATTATCCACGACGTTGGCGCAAGAACGAACCGGTACGTTTAAACAGAACGGCAGTTCGGAAAGACGTGAACATGTATTACATACTACGAGTATCGCTCATGAAAAACAGCCTACGATGATGGAAGAAGAGGGTCTATCGTTGAAACAGGGTGGAGATGCCGTACAAAAACATAATAAACCGGATTTGATACAAAACACACCATTCATACCGAATAACTTTAATGTCGGTTTATCTTCTATGAAAAAAGGATTTAGTAACTTAATGACATCCATCGATTCTGCATTGAAAGCGTCGCCCGAAGATGGTAGTAGCGATACCGTATCAATGAGAAGTGACATTAGCTCGGATAGCGAAAATTATGCGTTAATTAATCTTCAAGATCAAGACAAATTGGAGGGAATATTTTCAATCGACAATGCCATTAGAATAACTGCCGTGGAAGAGGCCAGTGAAGTGGTAGAGGAAACGCCGGACACGCAAAGTGAAATATCTGTCGACAGTGTTTGCAGAAGAAAAGATATAGTAAATATTTTCATTCTATTTTATACCTATCTATCTATCTATCTATCTGCATGTTAAGCACGTATCATTATTGTTTTTATTATATCATTATATATATGTATGTATGTATGTATATATATATATATATATTTTTTTTTTTTTATTATTTATAGATATCTGTAACCACGTTTAAATTATCCAAAGTTGAATTTATTCAACAATCTTCTGGCTATTCTTCGGCTATAAAAGTACAAGCGTCAAATATTAAAAATGACGAGTGCCCATCTATTCCGTGGGACGAATTTCAGGTAAGGCACGAGTATCATTTTTATTAAAACAATATACGCATTTTCTTCTCTGAATATGCACAAGAATGTTCGTTTTTAATTGAGTGGGTATAAGCAAGTACATAATTCTTACATTCTCTCTAGTCAAAGCTTCAACACTTTTTTTCAATTTGTACAAACAAGTTTTTGGGATGATTTTCCTTTTTTTTTTTATACGTTTTAATATATATCTTTATATATATATTCTTTTTTAAATTATTTCTTTAAAATTAATCATCTATTTATTTTCTATTGCGAATCTAATGAATACAATTAACATTTGTTATACCTCGAATATTTGATCGTTAATAAGAATTACGTAAGATAATTAATAACTATTATATAAATTACAATTGATAAGAAACTATGCATTTGTGTAGATTTCATATGCAATGTTTAGTTACTATTTGTGCTATAAACACTATCATGTCTTATATTATATATACTCATTCGTATTTAAATACATATTGACATAAATTTTGTCTTTTAACTTTTTTGCATGCATCTCTCCTTCGCGTCTCTCCTTCTCTTGTGAATGTTTTTATGTGGCACTTGTGGCAGGTCAAGAGAAAGGTATTGGCAGAATATTCTCATACATATTTTTTAAATATTTACAACAAATGCATGTAAATCTCAATAGGAAGTACGTAGCGTTGTGATCGAGATTTTTTTATGTTCTTAATCTCTAAATCAATTTATAAAGTACAATATAAAAACTGGAAAATATTTGTCAGATGTCGAATTAGCGAAAAGGTTTGAATGTTTAATTTGCTTGCGTGCTAAATATGAATGCAGGTCATACATACGCAATATGTGATTTCAATCAGTGTATATGGATAACAGATTTTCCAGTAAAAAAAAAAAAAAAAAAAAAAAAAAGAGAAACCGCCTCTATTATATAATTAATTATTTATATAGCTGCTTTGTCATTAATTAAATGCACGTCTATCTTTTATATTGTTTTATTTAAGCTTTTACAAAATTACATTTCATTATCTCTCAGCTATATGTTTTAATGCCAAAGTAATATACGTGATTTGTGCTAATCAATGTGGGGCTTATATTATGTGTCGCCGTGTTCGAAGAGATCCGTTTATTTGAACTCTTTAAATTATTAATTGATTTATTTTATGAAAATGTAGCAAATTTTTTATCAGGATTACATACAAAAAAAAAAAAGAAATGCAAAATCAGTGTTTAAAAGAAATTATACCCATTGTACTGATTTAATTATATTTTATTTGCTAGACCAAATTCAGCTCTCGATCAAGAGGTTGGGTAGAACTACCATCAGACTCGGACTGTAGAACGTGCATCAAATTACGCTTAGATCACGATTTAAAAAATAAAGAAGATTCATTGAAATTATTCCAAGCTTGTCAGAGCAATAAAACTATTAATAAATCATCGGAAGGGAGTAAAGTAATAGAAGGGTCAACCGATGGTATTAATTTATTGGACAGGCAGGGCATCATGGATTTATTCGAAGATAAATTGGATATTAATGTGACAGACGTGGCTATGACGCTATCCATGAGCTCTGTTACAGGTTTGGCAGATTTAGCAGAGGATGAAATAATACCTAAACCTATCCCGATGCAGGTGATTTAATAAATTTTATTAAATACGTTTCTATGGTATTTATAAAGTAATTATAAAAAAAAAAAAAAAAAAATACTATATTCATTTTTTAGGTATATTTGGAAAGAATATGTCTTCGTTTGAATGAAGATCGGCCTCCGAACAATATAACATCACCAGGTCCAATTCCCATTCAATTGAATATAACAAAACTTAGAATAGCAAGGGATATAAGTGGTGCCTTTACTATTGAACCAGTTGGTAAGTTAAAAGAGCATAAGATAATGCGTAGATTAAGTTTTTACTGCCACTTGCAATCTACCGCATTTTATTTTCATGTTGTACCAATATTGATATTATTTCATATTTAGTTTTTCATTCATGAGTATAATAAAATGTATATAACACAGTGAATTTTTTAACTAAATAATATATGCTTACTTATATACGATAAATTATTTTTATGTAGGTTTATATGTAAATTACATGCAAGTGGCAGAATTTTGTTTTCAAAGAATTGATATTATATATTGCGTAATTGTCCAGTGCACTCAGAAGGCCTTTCGAATGTGAGCATTGGTATAACACAATTAGAAAATTAGCCTTAGATATTGTTGCTTATTTCAGCACAGCTTAAGCTAGTCTTGTATACATATATATATATATATATATATATATATATATATATATATATATATATATATAAATAAATAAATAATATTTATATATTATGGACATATATCAATAGATTTGCACCGTTAGCAAGCATGTTTAGAAAAAGAAAAAAATGTCAGTTAATATTTATTCTAAAAACAGCTTTATGAAAATTTCTTTGAAATATTTTTATGATATAAATATAAATAATAGATAAGATCATTTGGATATAATTATATTATTTTTTTTTCTTTTTATACATTTTTATCTCTTTCATTTAATAAATTAATTTTCAATATGTTAACATTTTCAGAACATACAAGCATGGACTAACATTAAATAAAATAAGCTTGTGATAATATTTCATTTAATTTTCTTAAATATATTTTATTTATTCAGCCAGCATGATAGAGTGAGCTAGACGATAATTATAATTTAAGATTATCAAAAGTAATTTATTTTTTTTACTTCATGATAATATGACACATGATATCTATCTATACAAAAATAGTTCTTTTTTATTTTTATTTTTCTACACATTATTTTTTGATAATAAAAAATAAATATATTAAAAATAACATTTCTCTCCTTTTTGCAGTAACTATATCGGATAAAAATAATTCTGATAAATTGAATCCGAATGATAAAAATCAAAATTTTAAAGACGAAGAGCGTGAAGTAGAATTGAATTATTTAAAACAAACCAGTAAACAATTGAAATCTGATAACGAGGAGCTCAAACGACGTCTTGGAACTTTAGAAAGACTTACAGAGGAAAATACAAAATTATTACGCATAAAGGAAGAATCGGATAATATTAAAACTCGTTATAATTCTGCGCAAGAAAATATTGCGCTTCTTGTTAAAGAGAAAAAAGAATTGCTAGAAAGAATAACCGAGCTTCAAAATCAAATCATGGGCAATGGACCAGGAGGTAGTAATAGAACCTCATGGTCTATTAAGAGATAGCATACTGGCTGTTTTAATTGTTCTAAATGTTGTAGCTCTGGTAAATCATGAATTTTATTATTATTTAGGATATATATATATATATATATATATATATATATATATCTTTATTTCTTTTATAAATGAAAAATGGGTATAATGATTTTTTAAATAGTTTGTAGAACTTTGTTATATATATATTATATTTTCTTATTTTATATATATATATATATATATATATATATATATATATATGTATATATGTATATGTATATGTATATGAAAAGAAAAGAGTACATGAAACTTTATATTTTTAGTTCTTCAAAAGGCTATAATCTCCTATTGATTACAATCAGAGACATAAACGGATATGTACTTTGATACAAACAATGATGATAGGAATGCTTCTTCCAGAGTGTGGCTTTACTTGTAACTATAATTATCATAATTGTACTATATTTATCTGCCATATAAAGCTAAGAACTGCCGTTCAATTTAATGCGAAATGACAAAATGAGGCAGTAAGTAATCTAATTATATGATATGACATTTGGTTTTATACAAAACAAAAAAGTGATTGTAATAATTAATGTCTGTTTGGCATTCTTATTAATGAAAAGATAATGAAGGATATATATATATATATATATATATATATATATATATATATATATATATATATATAATATGAATATATTTTATGTTTATAGGTAGAAAATACATTTCATAATAAAATGATTATTTTGAAAGAAATTATAATTAAGAAATATTATAAGGTTTATTGAGTGATTATTACATCCTATTGATTTTTATTCAAACAAACCGAATAGCGCATATTTGTTTTTGTATTAAATATTTTTTCTTAAAAATTTACTCGTTTTTTGTTTTTTTTTTTTATATATATATATATATAATAATACAATAAATTAACATTTTATATAGTGCAATAGTTGGTATAGATAATATTTCACTTGGATCTATAAATGTACAATATGGATTGATATAAATATTGTATTTTATTTAGATTAGAAATTTTCTTTTCGTAATATAAAACATTAACATGCATCAAGCAATGAAAACTAAAGATAATATCTTCATATGATAATTCCAGATGCCCAAAAGACTGTTTAATATTTACAAAATTTTCTATATATTACTTCTTATATTCTATTATTAAAAATATTAGATTTTATATATATATATATATATATATATATATATATATATATATATATATAATCTTATATATTTATATATAAGTTATACATCTAAGGTTCGTAATGTTCAATTAAAAATATAGCTTTTTAGTGTTTCGTAGGCGTGTTATATGTGTATCTGTAATACGGTAATAGACTATGTTCAACAATAGAAATTTTAATATATGTGTATGCATACATTTTCAGTTTTCTCATTTTTCAATTTGTTTCTATGCAAGCTTTAAAATGGATTGCTGGTCAATCCTTGATGAGAAAAAAAGTAGTAATATATTTTTCTAGCAAAGCAGTAACAAGCAAAATAGTTGAAGAAGATCTTATTTCGTCTAGAATTTTTCTTTATTTGTCCTTAAAGTATAGTACATAACGTCTATATTACGTGTATGCATAAAATACAGAAAAAAAATGTAAGTTTTAAAGATGTTTTCTTATTTTTAAATATATGCATGTATATGTATAAATGTATATATACATGCATAGTATATTTCAAAGTACATATCAGCTATTACATTTACTTATTTAAAATATCTAACATGTTCAGCACCGGAAATTAAGAATATTTTATGCAATTTGCAACGAAAGTGTTGTGACACTGTACAAAAAAAAAAAAGAAGAGATGTAAATGTACTTTTGAATTCGATCATACGATTTGGGTTTCGACCATGTGGTTATGTTATTATCATAGGAAATAAATAATTAAAAGCGCGTGTGTATATTTATGATCGATATTGCATATTACATAAATATACACGCTTAGGGTCCTTCTACTATTTCGACCTATATTGTAATGTATGTATGTGTACGATAACGCAAGATATTTGAAGAGTGGTACAGCGATTTATATATGGTAATTTGTATACGTATAAAGATTAATCTATAATATGGACTATTGTGAGCGTGAAATGAAGTCTATGTTGTTTGAGAATGCTTGGAAGAAAAAAGAAAAAAAAACCTTATAATTTTATATATATAATCGCAATATTCCGCAATAGCTGTTTTCCTTTCGTTATAATCGTTATATTCAATGTGATATAATTGTAACTATATAACTTAATTAATATTCTTAACAAATTATTTGTGATAATAAGTCCTATATAAGAATGACTTCTTATGTACGACCTTGCTTGTAATGAATTTTGATCGATATTCAAGTACTTCAATAATTCTGAGCATTCAGGCTGCGCAATATATATCGTTTCGACAATATTTTTTTTACTTTTTCCTTTTTTTTTTCTTCTAGTAAGAGGTCTAACAATTTTTGAAGTTTACTAATTATTTACGTATAATCGTAGCTAGAACGTGTATCGTTTTGATTTTATATACTTTTGGGGGTTATTGTATTTATACCATAAGAATCTCCGTTGTCCATTTTTAAATAATTACGAAACATTGAGGGAGGTGATGGCTGCTTTTAAATATAATACATTACAAATGATTATAACGATGAAGCAAACTTAAATTACTTTCTTAATAGTCGTTTAAAAGGTTCAACGTGTTTGGATATTGTACAGTAATTAACCTGTTTTATGCTGCAGAAATTGAATTAGAAAGGTTGTCTAATAGCGAACGATTGTTTATTGTTTATAGTTTCCTCAATGCCATAGTAAAGTAGCCATCCTTAATAATAATAATAATATTAATAATAATAATAAAAATAAAAATAAAAATAATAATAATAATAATAATAATAATAATAATAATAATAATAATATATACATATATGTGTGCGAATACTGAATACATGTCGTATATCGTCAAAAAAAAAAAATAAGTACATTTCGTAAATTGATATCTTGCATTAATTAAAAATATATATTAATGTGAGATAATGTCAAGATATCTGCAGCCATAATTTGCGAAATGTATCTGTTTTACACATCTGCGAAATTATAATTGACTTAAATCGTTTCAATGAAAATATTAATCAAATTCCAAGAGTATGTTAACATGGTATCAATTCGTGCGCAAAAAAGGGATAAACATGGCTTTGTTTAGATCGTATATTACTATTATATTATTATTATATCATTAACTTTTGTGTTATTACTTTTTATAGTATAAATAATGGAATTGCTTTCTTATAAAAGAAAGAAACAAAAAAAAATGAAATATATTATCAGCCCTAAAGTAGTATGTATAAGATAATATATGTTTACTTAACGTTCAAAGTGATTTGTGTGTTGGTTTCGTGTCAATAATAGTTTTTACGAAGTTTTCGTATTCACACTGCTTTTGTTATACTTATGTACTTTTATGCACTTGGTTATTGTGATATATTTAAGAAAAGGGACATTTTTAAAAACGACGATAATTGTAAATTTGTTCGAACTTTCAAAGGAATAATAATAAAGAGAATAAAGAGAAACGTAAAAAAAAAAGAAGAAAAAGAACAAAAGACATTTTTCTTTTAAATATATATTCGATAAACGTTGAATTTATTTAAATAATGTCATATATATATATATATATTTATTTATTATTATTTGCTACGAATGTAATTATTTTTATTGAGATTTTCGAGCGAAGGCGAATTTTGATTTACCCGCCAAAAACAATCGCGCGCGTTCGATCAATTTCGGAACTATTCGGTACGCGCATCCATCAGCGCCCAGGCGACAGAGTCGTACGGTCGAAATTGACTACCCGAATCGGTGTGAGTGATTTGTGTGTCGGTTACAGCAAGGAGGCAAAAAAGGACTCACGAGGAGTATCATAAGCAACGTAAGTAACAGAATAGCTTTGTAAACAGTTAGAAAAAAGATAAATATAACTATGAAAAACATCGACAACTTTCGAAACTGTGAAATTCAAATATAACCCCAGTAAGATTACAACTGCTGTGGTCCGAGCACGAAAGTACAAGAGACTAAGAAATCATGTTCCGTACTAAATGGTAACATTTCTCTCTGTGATATTTTTTATATCCCCCATCTTTCGTCGGACCCTTCCCTTTTTTATTCGAGAACGGACAGAAGTTATAACGATTTGACTTTGATTTGTTTTCCAGCAAAGAACACGATCACTCATCGTTTTATCGGTTCTTGCAAATGGAGCACAGTCACAAGAACACCGATTGCTACTTTTTCTATTATTCTACGTGCAAAAAGGTAAGCCCATTTTTGTTACCCCCGAGTCAATGCTCATCGTAATCTATAATAGTACGGTTGTAACAGTACTTTTCAGATTTTTCTCCCATATTGCTTAACTTTCGTAAACGTCGCAAGGTTAGGTCGGCCATGTTGAAGCCATATTGTGCGATACTTCCCTTTTCGCAAAATTTGTCCTCTTATAATTTTTTTTTTTTATTTATCCTCCGCGAGAACAAAGTATATCGTTTTTTACTAAACTATTGTAAGATCAATAATCAAAATGTCTCGTTGGACATGCTCGATTACGATTGTTTTACTGTATCTATTTCATGAATTATAGAGTATATATATTTAATGCCAGGCAATTTCAATGTTTAATTAAAAGCAGGTGAAATGTAATAATTATAATTATTTATAGGAACAAACGGGTTTTTTTCTTTTTTTACAAAATTTCAGATATTAAACAATTGGCAATATTTTTTGTCGGTGTAATTTTCATCGTACTTTCATCGTAAAGTATTGGCAAACTGTAAATTATACGGATGATAAAAAAAGTTAATCGTCACAGAACCAACAAATAACAGTTGTATTATCATTTTGCTTGCAGTATATAATCTTTGAGTACTGTAAGCACTTAATAAATGTATGTATGTATATATATATATATACATACATATACATATATCTACTAACACACACATATATATATACATATATCTATTAACACATATATTATATATATAAATATATATATATATATATATATATATATATACACACATACATATGTATATATATATGCTACTACAAATAAGCGATATATAAATTTTATTGTCGTTCATGAAATATATAGCTACTTTATTTATCAATATTTGCTTGTATTCCACAGGGTGATCTCTGTCCATTTAGACATGAACCATCTGCTTTGGGTTGCGAAACAATGTGCTCCTATTGGCAGCAGGGTAATTGCCTTAATGAGCATTGTAGCTTTAGGCATATGGAATTGAAAGTAAGTGTACATTTGGATAAGATTTAAATCGTTTCATAACATATAACGATATATTAATTATCCTTCATAACGGATATTGTCCGCGTAGACGTTAATAATTTGTTCGCTTGATACTTAGAAAAACCGCAAATCAATTCCATGCTATTGGGAAACACAGCCTGGTGGCTGCAGAAAACCGCATTGTCCTTTTCTGCACAAGAACGTACGAGCTATATATGATCCGATTAATCCAGTCAAAACAACTGAGGTAACGTCGAAACCCATCAATCAGGATTGGGTAAATCGTCAAGGTAAGCTATCGTCTTTTAAATTTTGTTGGCATTATGGTTTTAGGTTAAGTCATATCGTTTTATCTTATACGTTTAATCTTACAGATGATACAAAGTACGACACAAGCAGTGCAGAATCAGATCAAGGTAGGGGAAGCAGCGAAGCTGGCAGTTTCATTGGTAGTCCAGCTGTCGATCCTCTTATCGTCAAATTTGGAGAAGGTATGAGGCTTTACTAGCCCCCCCGTCCATCTTTCAATGTACATTATCTTACACCAGGTACTCTCTCCCTTCCATCCAGCCTGCAGACAAATTTGAATCTCCCAAACGCGCTCAGCATTCCAAACAATCTGACAATCCCAAACAACGTTCCTAATAGTCTTGGCATTCCTAGTAACATCACCGTTACAAATAATCTAAATGTACAACAGCCATCGGTACAGAATTCGCAGCCTTCTCCTTGTCATCACGCGTTAACTTATCCTCATCAACCAAATTTACATTCGCATTCTCCCGGTCAATCTTTATCTCCTCTACAAAACCAACAAAATTCTTCGCTTCTTCAACAAACGTCGTTTTCACCTATACATACGCAGCAAACTCCCCAGCCTCAAACATCAAGATTTCCCTTTCCATATCTCGGTATTACATCATATAGAAGGTTTTAAAGCTGTTAAAGTGTATAGATAACAGCGGTATAGGTCGTTTTTCTTACTCATTGGTTATAGCAAAATAATATTTTCTCTAATCTCAAAAATTAAATCATTTAGAGATTTGTGTTTTTATTTATGAATTAATTCATATATTCGACACACAAACACACACACAAACACACCACACACACGCACACACGCATACACACACAGAGAAAGAGAGAGAGGGGGGGGAGAGAGAGAGAGAGAGAGAGAGAGAGAGAGAGAGAGAGAGAGAGAGAGAGAGAGAGAGAGAGAGAGAGATAAAGAGATAGAGATAGAGATGAAACGAAATAATAATAATAATAATAATAATAATAAGAATAATAATAATAATAATAATAATAATTATAGGGAGAAAATATTTTTTTGCTACCAATGATCGATATTAATAATAAGTATATTCGTTTTCTCGTGGCAAAAGATACGAAAGAATTTTGTGTCAATTCTATACGATAATTTTTCATTAAGAAATGATCAGAACAAGAAGATTGATATACATTTCTGATATTCCAACATAGAGTTTGATTTTTGACAAATTCTGTAAAGCAATAGCACTTTTCTGAGAGAAAGTACAACGTTCATGGAAAAAAAAAAAGAAAAAAAAAAACAAGGAAAAAAACATAAAAAAGAAAAAGAATCGTATTGTATCGCATTAGAGCAAGCGTTCGAAGTATTTGGTTGATGTCAATCGCGTCTTGTTAGACGCCAGATGACGATGCCAACTCTTTGTAAACGTTTCTTAAGATGTGTTTTCATTTTGCTTTTCAATAATAAAGACCAGATTGCGCAAATTTATATTAGTATAATGGATAATAATAATAATACAAATAATAATAATTATTATTATTATAATAATTATAATAAATAATAATAATAATAATAATAATAATAATAATAAATATTAATAATAATAATAATAATAATAATAATAATAATAATAATAATAATAATAATAATAATAATATAGTCGAAATGAAAGTTCGAAAGAGATAAATAGTACTTACTTAATGTGTACGTGTTCCAAATGAGACCTGGTCGATTCTCATATCGAGGTCTTTATTATTGGACACAATATTATAGCTCGCTGGATATAAAGTTAATGTTATTTATCGATACAACCCTCTTAGCAAATTTCTCTGCATATCGCATACATAAATATGATGATTGATTTGAAATAATTCAAAAGAGTACATACAGCTTAAGATACGGCGCGCTAATTAATTTATCACAAAGTAATGTCTGTTAATTCTCCTTTTTTCTACATTTTATTATATATTCTTTGAACCGATTTAAAAGGAAAAGAAAAAAAAAGTAAAAATATTCGCAAATATGAATGGAAAGAAGTGAAAAGAAAACGAAAGAAAAAGAAAAAGTGAAATAGATTGTGTGTATATATATATATATATATATATATATATATATATATATATATCACGAGGAAGAGGGATAACACGTAATATTTAGATTACTTCGATTTAATTCGGCTTTTAACGCGATATTATAGTACGAATTGGCACTGTTCTAACGTTTTCTTATTCGGGAACGTAGTAGCATTCGGGTTTAACGAAAAAAATTTAATAAATATTTGCGAGAGAGAGAGAGAGAGAGAGAGAGAGAGAGAGAGAGAGAGAGAGAGAGCAATTGTCGATGGTAAAAAAGTAAAGAACGAACGAACGAAAGAAAGAAAAAGAAAGAACGATAGAAAGAAAGGAAGAAAGAAAGAAAGAAAAAAAAATGTCGTGAAAACGAACCTAACGAAAAGAAAAAAAAGTAAGAAAAAAAAAAGATAAAATTTATTATTATTATTATAATATGAGTACCACGAATGAGAGAGTCACTATTGTTGTGGCACCCCCACTTTTTAGGCAGCGCGCGCGCCTTGCATATTTTCCACGAAAAGAAACTGTAGAAGTGACTAATGAAATTTTTCCAGGGGCTGCTATATCTAAACTTTGCCTGTAGCCCTCTAAAACCGCCTATGGCTATCTTTCTCCAACTGCGTGCAGTGCGATGAAGCCCCTCCCCCTCCCCCTCCCCGAATAATCTCTGGTGTGTTGATAGAAAAAAAAAAAAAAAAAAAAAAAAACGAACGAACATTAAAAAAAAAAAAGGATACCAAAAAATCCACAGCTACGCGCGTGTCGTATGTGGGTCTCTTCATCGCTCTGTAAAATGAGTATCGAGAAAAAAAAAAAAAAGAAACGAATAAATAAATAAAATGCAGAAAATTGGTTTACCGAACGAAGAAGAAGATAGATAGCTATGGGTCGTCGCTTTGCCACGCATACGTGTTGCACTTGTAAGAATAAGAGTAAAAAAAAAAAAAAAAAAAAAAAAAGAAAAAAAATAATAAAAAAAAAAGGAAACCCAAAAAAAAAATATATATATATAAAATAACAAAACCGAACAAAGCGATAAAAAAAAAAACATAACGAATTATAAAGGAAAAACAAAAAAAAAAAAGATTAACGATAACACGAAATTTATTAAAACTCTTCTTTACCACCTGCCGTTTACGATTTTAAAAGAACGAACGAATGGCGTAAGGGCGAAGAGAGAGAAAAGGTCAGCCTATGTATATTATTAATACGAATTAGTGTCCGATTACCACCTCTCCTTAAATAATAATAAATCATGGCGACTGAGCGAATCGTTGGCCCCGTTTACGTTCTCGTTCTCCAACAAAACGATATTATAGTAAATGAATGTAATTTCCGATAAGATTGTGTGATGTATTATTATTATTATATGTATATGTATATGTGTGTATATATATATATATATATATATATATATATATATATATATATTTTGTCGTTTTCCCGGTTTCTCGAATTGGGAAAAGAGATAGAGGCTCCTATGCCGGAGGCACGACCGATCGGATCGGAGGGAACGTAGTGGAGAAAATCATTGTCTTATTCGTAGATATTATCTGCACGTAAAGAGAGAGAGAGAGAGAGAGAGAGAGAGAGAGAGAGAGAGAGAGAGAGAGAGAGAGAGAGAGAGAGAGAGAGAGAGAGAGAGAGAGAGAGAGAGAGAGAGAGAGAGAGAGAGAGAGAGAGAGAATGGAGTAATGAATGATAGAAAGAAAGAAAGAAACGGACGAACGAACGAACGAATAAATAAACGAACGATTAAAATCAAGCGAAAGAAAATAAAAGAAACAAAAGGAAAAACAAAGACAAGAGATATTTATACAAAAATAATTTCACTCGAACGCGAGCGTGTGTGCGCGCGCGCGCGCACACGCACACGCACATAAGTCTCTCTCGAAGAGATATAAGATACGTTTGAAATAAGAATTCTTCGTTCTATTTCTTTCTACCTTTCTTTCTAATAATTCTTCATCTCTCGTTATTATTATTATTATTATTACTATTATTATTATTATTATTATTATTATTATTATTATTATTATTATTATTATTATTATTATTATTATTATTATTACATACACACACACACACATATATATATATATATAAATCTTTTTTTTTTTTCTTTTTTTTTTTTTTATTTAAATTCTCACACAGTCAACACGGCCGGATACGTGCGTGCCTCTGGCTGGCGCTAAGTGCAATGAGGAATTAAAAGAGTAAA
>OU964961.1:24913765-24928765 GCA_918808275.2 Dolichovespula sylvestris | reverse complement strand
TAACGTGCGGAGTACGTTGCTATTATTTTGCAAGTAGCTCGATAAAGAAACCAAAAAAAAAAAAAAGAAAGATAGAAAGAAGAATAAATAAATGAATAAATAAATGAATAAATAAAAAAAAAATAAAATAAAATAATAAAAATAATAATAATAATGAACAAAAAAAAGAAAAGAAATAAAGGTAAAATACTTTTCTCTGCCCCCCTAAAGAAACAAAAAAAAAAAAAAGGAAGAAAAAAGAATGGCGAAACAAAACCGAGTGCGTTCGTCGTCGCGTCGGCTCTTTTCGAGGAGATGATTACGTAAGAATTTATCTATCGTACGTATATACATATGTATATATAAACATGTATATATGTATTTAAATACACACACATATTTTTTTTTTTCATATATATGTGTATGTGTATGTATATATATATATATATATATATATATATATATATATATATATGTATATGTATGTATATACGTACGTTCGTAGGAGAGGTGGCGTGTGGAAATAGGAACGGGAAAAAGAAAAACAACAAAAAAGATAGAACGACATAAATAACATAATAACAAAGAAGTACAGAAAAAGAAAATAAGGAAAGATAAGTAAATAAAAATAAAGAAGGAAATAAAAATAAAAATTAATAAAAAGCGACACTCCCACTCTCCGTGACCTTTTTTTTCCTACTGAAACACACAAACTTAACACACACACACACACACACACACACACACACACACAACACGAAAGGGGTTTAAACGTATAGAGAGAGAAAAGAATTATAATGCTAAAAATACACGCGATGCGCTATTATTATATGAATCGATGTAAGCGAAATGAAAATTAATACTTTTCATTGAGATGGTATTTGGATTTCAATAAACTTGGTACCTCGAAAGAAATAACAACGAGCAGTATATAAATTTTAGATATTAGAGATTGCGACTATACATACATACATACATATATATATATATATATATATATATATATATGTATGTATGTATATATACATATTAATATTACTATAGTAATTAATTAAATTGATTAATCGATCGATCGATTCAAAAATGGACGAACACGATTGGAAGGATCACGAAATATTTCGCGAGACCTTCCATACAAAGGATGTTTTTTTTTTACGATATATATATATATATATATATATATATATATACATATATATCATATATTTTATGTGTATATATATATCCTCGAAAGAACATTTATCTTGTTATATCATTATTGTTATTCCATTTATCATTTCTTTGTTGTCTATTTATTTATTTATTTATTCACTTTTTTTAATTTTCTCTCTTACTCTTCTCGACGCATTCTCGAATTCCACAAAAAAGAAAATTCCCTGTGCTTTCAAGTTTCGTTTCGTACCATCGTGTGCTGTTATTGTATTGTCTCGTTGCGTGACTAACAATTGGAGAAACATTGTCTTTTTTTTTTTTTTTACATCGATTATTCTTCTCCTCCTCCTCTTCCTCCCCCGCACCCACACCCACCCCTTCGTTCCATCCCTCTCCACGATTACCCGAATTCTGGTATTCTTTGTTCTTTTTTTCATTTTTTTTTTAACTCTTTCTTTCCGTCATTTTTGTCCTCTTCTTTTCTTCCCCTCCCCCTCCTACACCACTGAACCACCCCTCCCTCATTCCCCTCTCGTCTTTTCCCTCATCGCTTCTTCTAATAACAATGATTACGACGGCAAATAATATCCAATAGTAATTAACGATTTACGCCAAAAAAAAAAAAGAGAAAAAAAAAACTAATAAAAAGTAAAAACTAAAAATGTATATATATAATATATTATACTTACTCGTGAAAAAAAGAGGAGCAGAGTGTTTGTGACTTGTAAAAATTTTCTTAAGATGATTCAGTTGTTATCGAAGATACCGAAGGGAGAAACGAAACCGAATCTGTTCGAGCCAACGTCGGAGGGAAGAAAATGTGATCGTAAAAACCCGTGGGAATAATTATTATACCCCTTTACCTAAAGCACACATTTATCATCGGCGGAGAACGTAGTGCGAGAGCCAATCCTCGTATACACCCTTTCTGGATTGTGAGAGTGATTATTATTAGAGGAGACTATAACTCTACGGGATAATATTTAATTTTAAGACGTACGGGGACGATCGGAAATGTTATACATATAAATGTATGAATATATATATATATGTGTATATATATATATATATATATATATATATATATATATATA
The DNA here is from genome assembly GCA_918808275.2 of Dolichovespula sylvestris. Lineage (NCBI taxonomy): Eukaryota > Metazoa > Arthropoda > Insecta > Hymenoptera > Vespidae > Dolichovespula > Dolichovespula sylvestris. Next base: position 24,926,540 of record OU964961.1, on the reverse strand, counting down.
TATATATATATATATAGAATATTTTCTATAAGTTAAGGAACGAAAGTAACAAATAAAAATATATGTGTGTATAGAAAAAAAGATAATAATACATATATATATACAAAAACAAAATATGCAAAGAAAAAAAAATAAAAAAAAATAAAAGGTAATCGAATAGATGAGAAATATATGTATATGTTGTGTACATATATATATATATATATATATATATATATACATATATATGTATATAAACAAGTCAATATACATGTGTGCGTATATATGTGTATATATATATATATATATATATATATATATATATACATTATATTTAAAAAAAAAAATTAAAAGTTAACTCAAGTCTAATGGCCGACGAAGAGAATATTCTACCAAAAGGAGAGGCGGATAAACGGCGTGTGTATTGGCTCTTCGTTGTTTATACTCTTCGAGGATCTCTCAGTCTCACGAACGGACACAAAAAAAAAATATATAAACGAAACGGAACGAAGTGTATCGTTAATAAATATATTATCAAAGAAAACGATCGAACAAAGGGAACAATATTTGATCGAGCAAATTTTAATCGAAAGTGTTTGGGAATAAATCTAATAGAAATCTATATACATATATATATATATATATATATATATATATATATATATATATATATATATATATATATATAGTATCCGAAGCGACTAAGAGAGAGAGAGAGAGAGAGAGAGAAAGAGAGAGAGAGAGAGTGGCTACAGTCGAAGTCCCCTATAAAAAAGAAACAACAAAACTAAAAAAACAAACAAAGCAACAAAACAAAAATTATCATCCCTTATCAAAGTCTTAAGATTGCAATTTTTCTCGAATATCGAATATCGAATATCTAATTGAAGAGTTTGAAGAAGCGAAAATAGAGTGCGAGAGAGATAGAGATAGAGATAGAGAGAGAGAGAGAGAGAGTTTGGTTGGAGACGCATGCCAAAGAAAAAAAAACAACGACAGCAACGATCGAACGAAACAAAAAAAAATAAATAAATAAATAAATAAATTAATAAATAAATAAACAAACAATAGAGTATATAAAATAGAGATGCCGAAAAAGTGGGAAGACAAAATCGTCCTTAAGAATCTGTTAAGCTCCCCTGAAAAGGTGGGAAAGATAGAGAAACGACAAAAAATTAAAAAATAATCTGAACGATGGAATACATACTGCTACATACATACATACATACGTACGTGTATACATACATACATACATACATACATATATATATAGATATATATGTATATATGTGTGTGTGTATATATATATATATATATATATAGATAAAAATAAAAATAAATATAAATATATCTAACGAAACGAATATATATATATATAAAAAGTCTATAGGAGACGTACTGACCAGGGAGAGAGAGAGAGAGAGAGAGAGATAGAGAGAGATATATATATATAGAGAGAGAGAGAGATAGATAGAGAGAGAGAGAGAGAGAGAGAAAACTATACGTCGCGCGGCCCTTTTTTCGAAATCGACATAAACTGCAACTCTCGTTCTTTCATGTTCTTTCTTGCAGAGTCGGACAATGAAAGCGTACCCTCACCAATAAAGACGCAACCACAACCAAGGGTGCCCTACTGCAAGACCTACGAGGAGATCAGGCTAGAGGAGATACAAGCGGAAAGTGCTGCATATTATTCGTACGAGGCTGACGACGATCGTCCTTCGATCGTTGGCGATCACCCAATAAGAAAGATAAATACGACCGGGTTAACAACGAGTCAGGATAAAACGACAACAACAACAACAACAACAACGACGACGACGACGACGACTACGACTACGACTACGACGACGACATTGGGTGTCGCCAATAAAAAAACGAGACGAGTTATATCGGTAACTCGTGATATCAGGAGAAAGATACGGATAGATCCGAAAATAATCGGTACGATTGAAATAAGTAATGACAAGGACGAAACGTCGTCGTTAGATAGGAAGAAGACGAAGAGGAAGAGCAACAGTAACAGTAAAAACAACCACAACCATAACAACAATAACAAGGACGATACGAACGAGTTGAACTTTGAGGTATTGTCGTTGGAAGAGATACGCAGGCGTAAGAGACGAAGGGCATTGATGTTGCAAGAGGTTGAAATATTCGAGAACGTTGTTGAGGATGATAATAACGGGGATCGATCGAAAAGATCGAAAAAGGACGATCGGACGGTACCTTCTAACGACGACGATCATCGTCCTTCCACGAAGGATGACGTCGTTAAAAGGTCCTTGACCGTGATACGTGCCTCGAACGTCGCTCTCTCGGGTAGTAGAGGAGTCAAGAGATTTTTGGACAGCGACAAGGGGGGTATGTTGGTCGTAGAATCGGTCGTCGCAGACGAGTCGCGTAGAGTCAAACCAAAATTAGATGATAGCGGTAACGAGCGCGGTACTAACGTACCGCCCGTTAGATTACGTAGATCTCCGAAAAGATATTCCACGAGTTTGACCGATGTACTCCCGGGTAATCGGCGAGATGTTACGACGTCGTTGTCCTCGTCGAAGGACGACGAAGCAACGTTCGAGAAAAATATTATTCGTCGTTCGTCGAGGGACGTTAAAGAAAAAATTGTCGATGAGATTGTTGCGAAGGACGGGGACGACGATGGGAATAATAGGGATGATGATGATGATGATGATGATGATGATGATGATGACGACGACGACGATGATCTTGCTTCGTCGAGACTGATCGATGATGGTATCGTCGACGACGTTAGGGTTAATAACGTCGTGAGGGATAATCGCGAGGATACTTCGAATAATAATAATAATAATAGTAATAGTAATAATAATAATAATTCCGGTAGAAAGAACGAGGTAGAGGTCAGATTGTGCGACAGCAGTACCGACGAGGAACAACAACAACAACAACAACAACAACAACAGCGTACAGAAATCGAGGATGTTACGACGATCCAAGAACATAAGGAAATGAAATCCGTAATAATGGATACGATAATGGAGGATTCGAAGGCGAGCCGATTATCGTGCGACAGTTTGTTAACTATCAACGAGGATGAGTATCTTATGCTCGATACCGCATCCGATGATATTCTAAAGGACATCGATGCGTTGCTCAAGGACAAACCGGTGCTTTGAACTAACTAACAAATATCATTGGTTTATCACACCGCAAAGTCCTTTAGTACTTAAATTTTCTTCTATATTTCGTTTTCTCTTATTGTTCTTATTATACTTCCACCTGTTACCCTAATTCCACCTTTTTTATCTTCTTCTTATTCTTCATCGTCGTCGTCGTCGTCGTCGTCGTCAGCTTCATTTTCTTCGTACGGACGACGACACGGACAGAAAAAAGGAAGAAACAAACAATCAAAAAAAAAAAAAAAAAAAAAATAAGAAGAAAGAAACGGAATCCTTCGAACAATTTCGTTTCCTTCCTTTCACCAACATCTTCCATACTATTCCTTTTAATTCTCGATTTCGATGGATTCACACAATTTTCAGGATTTCTTCACCGATATATCCAATCCATCTATTTGTCTATTTTCTTTCTATTTTTATCGTCATTCTTATAATATTAGAATCTATTCGAAACGATATACATGTACTTTTATACCATTAGAAATTCGTTCTAATATTTCTGCTATATTAGCGGTAGATATACGAAATTATGGATATATATATATATATATATATATATATAAAACACTTCGTTTACATAAGTAATGTAAGTATCTACATCGTTGAAGATCCCGAACGACGAAGATAATGTTTATTAATTAATATTTATAAATTCGTCTATTGTGTCTCTCGTCATCGTTCTCCTCGTCTTTTCTCATCGATGGACCGAAGTAAATCACTTAATTATATTATTGCAAAACTAATGATAGTTCGTTCGAAAATAATTTTTTTTCACTCGAAGAAAAACTATATTCCTATTAATAACCTAAGCGTCGAGGCGTCGTTTGAAATTATAGTATAATAATTCTATACGCCGTATAAACACAACGTACACACACACACACACACACACACACACACACACACACACACACGTTGCATGGTTGCATATGTTTTTACGCGTGACACACGTAGGTAAAATAGTTTTTAGAATAGGACGCATTATTATTATTATTATTATTATTATTATTATTATTATTATTATTATAATTATAATAATTATTATTATTATCGAAGATCGGGTGCAATTTATTCACGAAACGGATGCATTTTTGCACATTTTTAGTACATTTCTTTTTCTCGTGTCTTCTTTTATCGTTTTTATTCGTTTGCCCTCGAACAAACGTTACGTATCATTGACCAAACAAATAATTGAATCGTTTTTAATCGGCTCACGGGGAGCGGCCTTACTTTCTTTATTTTTTTCTTTCAACTTTTTAAATGATATCTTTTTAATAGTTTTGCGTCGTATTTGCGTATTTTTTTCTTTTCTCGTTTTCATTTTTTTATTTTTTATTTTTTTCTCTTCCTTTCTTTTTACTTCTCAACCTCGTTGTAAGCGTCATTAATAATCGATCGCGCGAATCGTTACACGGTCGATGAGAGATAATGGTCGAGTAAAACTCGTTCGAGATTTGATTTCGAGGTATTTAGGAAAGTTTTCTTTTTTCTTTTATCTCTTCCTTCCAATGTTCACATAACGATCGTTAAGACGTTCGATAATTTTATTTTATTTTATTTTATTTTTTTTTTGTTTTTTTAATCATATTTATCCGTACGATCAAGTACTTACGCATATTTCTCGTAATATTACGAGATTTTATATATATATATATATATATATATATATAAATATATATTTGTGTACGATAGTAATTTTTGTCTTTTTATATTTTTTTTTTCTTTTTAAACGTCAATAATATACACGTATTCCTCGTCATTTTCATTATTATTAATTTCTTTTTGTTTTTTTTTTTTGATTATCATTAATTCGAGATAATTGTCGAAAGTACTTTTAGCGGTTTTCTTTTATTGTTTTTCTATTTTTCTCTACTTTTTTTTTTTCATAGAGAGCAAGAATAGAAAGAATGATAGATAAAGATATCTTATCGGAGTGCTAACGCACGGATGTAGATTTTTTATTTCGCACGAATAAAATGAAAAAAAAAGAGGAAAAAAAAGGAAAAAAAAAAAGAAAAAAAAAAGGATCACGTCTCGTTATTGATACTTCGTTAGAAAGATAATTAGATGATTTGTTGGGTTTTCTCTGCTGCCTGATCATTTTATCTCTCTCTCTCTCTTTCTCTCTCTCTTTCTCTCTTTTTCTCTCTCTCTCTCTCTGTATATATATATATATTTCTTTTTCGTCTTCGTCGGCAATCAAAATTATTTTTACGTAAATGAAAATAATTATTTTCTTATAATTTCAATATTTTCAATAGCACACATACAAACACACGCACATATACAGACAGACACACACACACACACACACACACAACATACACACAAAATTGCCGATTTTCATTCTTCTTCTTCTTCTTCTTCTTCTACTTCTTCTATTTCTTCTTCTTCGTCTTCTTCGTCTTTTTTTTTTATAGCCAGAGTTTACGTGATTGGAAAACGTATTCTCTATTGAAGAATTGTATAAATGAATTATCGTAGGCCAAGGAAAAAAAAAAATATACGATTGTTACATTTGCAAAGTATATATGTCTATGTCTTATTATTTTACTTACCTTTTTTCTCGATTTGTTATATGTGTATATGTATATATATGTGTGTGTGTGTGTGTGTGTTTTATATGTACGTAAATACATACATACATAAATAACATATATACGTACATATATAAATACTTACGTACGTGATAGATAGATTTTGTTTTTTCCTTTCGTTATCTCGGCTCTTTTTAAAATGTCCCTTCTTGCGGATCTAAAAGTGTTTAGAAAAGGTTAACGTGAAGACAATGAGGTAAGTATCGATTATTTATTAAGGTGATAATCGCATGAAAAGGAAGCATGCTTTGATGTTAACCAAAGTACATTTCTGGTCCAATGAGCGCATGTACCAAAAAAGATATTTATACAGGTGTGTTTGTGTGTTGTGTGTGTATGTCATATAAATATAAATATAAATATATATATATATATATATATATATATATATATATATATGTGATGTATGTATGAGCTAATGATTATGAAAGTGGTTCGAGTCATTAGAGATATTAAGATATATTGTCTCGCTATAAGCTATTATTAAAATTTTTTAAGAATAAGTATTCTTAAATACGTTTTTTTTACTTTGTCATTAGAGGAAAAATAATTTTTAATATAATTTAAATCTTTGAAGATATAAATAAAACATTTTCAAAAGAAAAATGTCCACTTTTATGATCTCCGGCGCACACACACACACACACACACACACACACACACATACTTATATATATTTCACAGTTTTGATTCACGCTAGGAGGAAGGAAGGAAGGAGGAAAGGAAAAAAAAAGAAGAAAGAAAAGAAAAAGAATAAATAAATAAAAATAAAAAGAAAAGAAAAGAAATAAAAATTACGAATTCGTCTATGTATATTATTTATCAAGAATTCTCTCATTAATTAAATGCACACACTATTTATTTAGAATGCATAATCGTACGTTTAACATACCTGACCTAAGGGAATCACATTCGCTCGGTTTTCCTCATTTTTTTTTTTTCCTTTCTTTACCATTATTATTATTATTATTATTATTATTATTATTATTATTATTATTACTATTATTATTATTAATATTAATATTAATATTATTAATATTATTATTATTATTATTGTTATTATTATTACTTATCATTACTTATTATTATTATTATTATTATTATTATTATTATTACTATTATTACTTACTATTATTATTATTAATTATTATTAATTATCAATTATTATTATTATTATTATTAATATTATTATTATTATCATTAATAATAATATATATATATATATAATTTTTTTTTTCTTTTCATTCATTTTGCTTACTCGATCGATCTTGCACCGGAATATAAATTACGAATCGACATTATCGAATTATTCGCTTCTAGAATTATTATTCAACTATACGTATATATATATATATATATATATGTATATAAATGACTGACCGATATTCTTACATTGTGTACACGTACATAATAAACGTTCATCGTCATCGTCATCGTCATAGTCGTCGTCATCGTCTTCGTCATAGTCGTCATAGTCGTCATAGTCGTCATAGTCGTCATAGTCGTCATCGTCGTCGTCGTTTCTGGCTTCTCTCATTCGTTACACGAATATAAATTAATGGCGGTAATGTCGCTTCGACTTAGAAACTATTACTTTATTTTCCCGTGTCTTCACAATTTCTTTTTTTGTTCTTTTTTTTTTTTTCTTTTTTTATCTTTCTTCTTCTTCCTCTTGTTGTCGCGTTTCACCTTTTTTTTTTCCTACTCTCTATCTCCCTTTTCATTTTTTTTTTGCTTCCTTCGTTTATCTCGCCTAACATTTTTATTACGCAATAATAAAGAGATTTATAGGACGCCGCCATGACGAAAATATCTTTACAAGATCACATCATTTTGACACGTTGAAATTTCTTCGATCGATTTACACATCTCTCTCTCTCTCTCTCTCTCTCGCTCTCTTTAACTCGCTCGCATACTCCCTTTACTAAATTACTTTACAAAGAAGTGTTTTGCACAATGAACACCGTCGATACCCTCGATAGGTCTGATCACACATTGCCCTATTCTCTTCCTTTCTTTCGCGTAACTCTCACACTCCTCTTCCTACTCCTCCTCCATCTTGACTTATAAGTGAGCGGAGGGTTTTCTTTTCTTTTTTTATTCGTTTACCCTTCGTTTATGTACGTTTATTTCTTCTTTCTCGCATTCCCTTTGCAATAGTGTAGTTCTGTGCGCGTTATTTTCGTTATCGGGTATGAGGAGCCGTTTTTCGTGTTCCGTTTTTCTTTCTTTCTTTCTTTCTTTCTTTCGTTCTTTTTTTTTTTTTTCTTTTCTTTTGTTATCTTTTTCTCCCTCCCCACCCTCTACCCGTCCCCACTCCTATTTATGAACACGTAAAAAAGGCAGTTTAAAATAGAAGCAACGATCGTCTGTCAAATATTTAGCCCGAGATAAGCGTATGTCACTCAATGTTATGTGAATATCTGTACGTATGTGTGGTATATTGTGGCATGCATGCATGTATGATGCATGTATGATGCATGTATGTGTATATGTATGTATGTATGTATGTATGTAATATAAGTAACAAGTAGTAGTAATAGAGTATACAAGCAAAAAGTGTGTGTAAAGTTCGCGCAAGATTAAACGATATATATATAGGACGTTATGGCGTATCAGTTATGGCGTATCGTTATGGCGTATATCTCGCTCTATTTCTGAATTTATTTCCGACGGAAACGGTGTATATGTATATGTATATGTGGTTCGCATAGTTCGTATCTCATTATAGTGTGACACAACGTACAACGATAAAAAAGAAAAAGAAGAACACACACGTAGAGAACAGACACACAAAAACACTGTCGTTTAAGCTCAGCGCTGATTTTCCTTTTTTTTTCTCTTTTCTTTTCTCTTATTTCTTTTTTTTTTTTTTTTTGATTTTTCCCTCCCTTCGCCCTGGTTTTTCTATTTTCTCCTTTTTTTTTTTTTTTTTTTTTTTTTTAATTTTTTATCCTTTTTTTTCCTTTCTCTTCGCCTCATCAACTACTACGTAGTAAACATAATTATCATCAATTGTCATCGCTATGATATATTTATATATTTATATATTCATATATATATATATATATACATATATATATATATATATTTATTTTTATAATTTTTTTTTCTCTTCTTCAATAATTAACCTCTGGTTTGTACCAACTGATGCCACTCGGGCGTAATATTACAACTTTTAACTATCGCACGTACACCCAGAAGATAGAAATTACACGTTCCGCGGGTAGGAAAAACAAAAAACAAAAAACAAAAAACAAAAAAATAAAACAAAGTAGAAAATACAAAATACCACTCGAGTTGATTATCAGTAATAATTTTATGCGCTGTCCGAGAGTAAAGTTCGCAGCCGGCGGTGAGGGTGAGCTTTCGACGATTTTATGAAATATGACTCGACTTTGTTAATCCTTTATTAATCCTCGACGTTTATGAGATGACATATGTATCTATGCGTTACATAAACTACGATTTATCGAATATTACGTTTAATTTATTAAATCATAGTACTAGTGTACTGAATTTTTTAATCGCAGTACTCGTAAAATACTATACATATATATTTCACATGGTATTAAACAAAAAAAAAAAAGAAAAAGGAAAGAAAAACCAAAAATACTGCAGTTTACATTGCAACGTAGTATCTTTCAAATATCATAGTTTATATTTCTCATAGTACTTAAAAAAAAAAAAAGAAGAAAGTATCACTTAAATACTGTGGATTCGTATTTAACGTTGTACTTAAAAAAACAAAATAATTACAGCTCGTATTTGATATAGTATTCCTCAAGAAATACTATAGCTCGCGTGTTTCACATTGTATTTCTCAAATACTACGGGTTTATATTCAAAAAAAAAAAAAAAAAAAAAAAAAAAATATACTACAGTCAAAGTTAAGTTTTGCTTTTTCTAAAAACGACACGACGGCGTACCAGAAAATGCGATCCCGTTTGATATTCTAAATGCTCTATGGTAATCCTAAATGTTTATATATAGTTTGGTTCGCTCGAAAACGTCGAATTCTCATCCAACCGATTACGAATTAACTATGTCGAAGGAAATATCTTCCTCTTGGATTAATCGTTGAATCGAAACAATATGATATTACTTAATCCGGTGGTGCTTGCATTTTCTTATTTTCTTTATTTTCTTTTTCTTCTTCTTCTTCTTTTTCTTTCTTTTTTCCTTCTTTTCCACGACGACACAATCGACCCTGAGTTGATCGTTTTCGATCAGACAATCCCATATCCGTCTTTAACCCTTTCGTTACGAGCGCCGGATATAGACGGCATCCATTCGATGACCCGTGTGTACGAGCGCCGGATATAGACGGCATCCACTCGATGATACCCGTGTGTACGAGCGCCGTCTTTAGACGGCGTCAGCGTGATACCGCTTCAAATATGTCGTTATGTAACACTTCAAGAAGAGTACGATCTGGAGAATAACAAGGTAGGGTTGAAAGACGTTAAATCCGAACACGAGTTTACCGACGCGCAATATGCACACTTTATGGCGCAGTGCCGTAACGAAAGGGTTAATCGTCTCGTCTGTCGTCTGTCGTCGTAGTTGTCGTTGGATCTGAAAGTGGGCGGAAAAAAAAAAGAACGAAAATCAAAAAACGAAAAGTAACAAAAACGATACAATATAAAGAAGCTTAAAAGAAAGAAAAAAATGAAGAAGAAGAAGAAGAAGAAAAGGCGTTCGACGTTTGAAAAAATCGAATTTCTTCGGAGACTTGTCCCTTTCTAAATCGGGTTCGACGGGAAAGTCGGATCGAATTTTCGTTTCGTTCGTTTGTTCTTTCCCTTTTTCCTCTTTTCATTTCCTTCGTTCCTTTCTATCAAATTTCTCCTCGGTGGTCCTAAAACCGACGACGATATTATATCCTGGCTCTGATCTTGGACGAAGAAACTCGTGCCTAGGTGGACGAGGTCGACGTCGAGGACCACCACGGTCACTGTAGCCTCGGTGACCAATATTGCGCCGCCATGTCCGGTGCTGGTTGGCCTGGTACTGCGATCGGTACGCTAACTCCCGGTGATATCAGACCTGGAGACAGTGTACACGTCGATGCATTTGTTATTGTTCGTATTTATTCGTACGATTTAAAGAGATACGCATCGAACAAGTTACAATTGGGATAAGTTTTGGTCGTTATCTACGATACCGGCATTTTCGTGCTAATTTATTTCTCCCGTATATGATATATTTATATTAGGTCGTGTCAAGGATGAAATTTGTAAGTAATAATGTCTAATTATCTTTTGTCTTCTACAAATTTTATCCGTGACGATTTAATACCTACATACATACATACATACATATATATATATATGTATGTATACATATACGATACATAGAGGTAGATAAATACGTACATGCACTAAATCAAAATCTCATGCCAAGTAGCTAGACAGGATTATTGATACGAAGGAAGATAGAAGTAGAGAGAGAGAGAGATAGATAGATAGATAGATAGATAGATAGATAGATAGAGAGAGAGAGAGAGAGAGAGAGAATGAGAGGGAGATCTGTGTCGTAAAAGTAATGAGACTACTTTACTCGAACGGAGATAGAAACAAAGTCGAACTAACTTTCTCGATGATATCGACTTTACAAAGCGACAAAATTAAACGATAAAGGAGGACTCATTGGTTCTTCGACGATCCGAATATACGTCCATATATATTTCTAATGTAAAAAAAAAAAAAAATAAAAAAATAACAACAAAGAAGAAGAAGAAGAAGAAACAAAAGGGACAAAAAACGAAAAAGGGAAAGTAAAATATACGAGATAATAAATATCGCGCGTTAATAAGCAAAAGCGAGAATCAGTTGCATTACCGGCAGGCTCGATAGCGTGTTATCCGTGGTAGCCATAGTAGTAGTCCATCGGCTAAAGCGCAAGCAGCGAGTGCAGTGAGTGCGGTAGACACTCACCGGTCGAGCTGGCGTTCTGATTGTACTGATTAAGGCCCGCGGTGTGGTAAGGCTGGGTCGGGCTGCAGGTTGGCCTCGCACCATATCCCAAATGAAGGGGCTCGTAGCTCGGCGGCCGTGCCACCCCGCAGGAGTAACCGTTGTCACGTTGTTGAAGGCAGGCGCCAGGACTAGGGCCAACGGTCATGCCCACCGTCATACCCATTGGGCCCATACCGCCTCCCGATAGCGAGCCTGATAACGAACCCGACAGGGAGCCCGACAGCGAGGACATGCTACTAGTCGTATGTTGATTCTGTTGGCTGCCACCTGACATCGTGAAGCTCGGCATCGACGTCATTGGACTGGAGGAGAAGAACACAAAGGAATGGAATTATCGTTGTTACTATTATTATTCTTGTTAATTGTTGTAATGGGGTTTAATGTTCAGAGGAGGGTAAAATATAAATTTTATTGAATCTGAATAAAGATAGCGGTGGTATAGAGATATTTGTCGTTAATCGTTGTAAGGGGTTTGATGTTTAGCGGAGAGAAAAATATCAATCGTATTGAATTTGGAAAAAGATCGTGGTGGTATAGCGATATGATTTTTTAAAACCCTTCTATAAAACCCTCCGCGAGAAAAAAGATATACATATATATATATATATATATCGTATCGTCGTATTTTCGTTTTCCTCACCTGTAAGAGTCCGGCATGCTCGGTATTCCCGGATAAACGGCGGTAGGTGCAAATCCATGATGTATCCTGGGTGGCGAGGGTGGCGCCTGTGGTGGTGCCTGTCCACCGAGTATACCAGTCGGCGGAGGTGGCGTAGGATGACCAGCACCCACGAGGCTGACACCTCCCGTATGAGATTGTTGCTGTTGAGCCTGTGACTGTTGTTGTTGCTGTTGTTGTTGCTGTTGCTGTTGTTGCTGTTGCTGCTGCTGCTGTTGCTGCTGCTGCTGCTGCTGCTGCTGCTGCTGCTGCGGGTTGTCCCTCCGTTGCGTACGCAACTTCTCCTCTCGTCTCCACTTTGCCCGCCGATTCGAAAACCATACCTGAGTTAGTGAACGAGAAGACAGACGAAGATACAGGTCAATCGCTAGGCTACAA
>OU964961.1:24901265-24908765 GCA_918808275.2 Dolichovespula sylvestris | reverse complement strand
ATGCGTGCCACGAAATGGTCTACGATCGAGAGTGCATTCGTGCGAGATCAACTTCTTTCTCGATCGTAACGTTTTGATCTAAACCACAAAAGGGAGAACCCCCCACCCCTCCCCCCTCCCCCCTACTTATAGGTCTCCCTTTTTGTCTTTTTTTCTTCCTTTTTGTTTCTTTTTCTTTTTCTTTTCCTTTCTTGCTCTCTTTCCTACCTTCCTACCTTCCTTCCTTCCTTCCTTCCTTCCTTTTTGTTTCTCTCTTTTTTTTTCTTCCCAAAGACCATACGAAAAGTGGCGAACGTTAACGATGATGTTGCTCGAATGAACCCATACATACATCCATTTATACATATATTTATACATGCATACGTACATACATACATACATTTATACATTCATACATTTATACATTTATATATAAATACATAATGCCCACACGCACGAGCAACACACGACACGGCTTATTATTCGAGCGTTATTAATACAATTGACTTTCGATTTACCCGCCGCCCCGCCCCCTCCCACCCTTTTTCGTACCACTCCCCTTCGATTCCAGGACTACGATTTTTTCTGTTTTTGTTTTCGCTTTTACCCCCTTGCCCCTCTTTTTTTTTTTCTTTTTTTTTTTTTTTGCCAACTCCCTCTCTCCCTCCCAACGCTCTTTCTATTTCGTTCGTTATTTCGTCTCTCCTCTTTTCTTTTCTTTTTTCTCTTTTTTTTTTTTTTTTTTTTGGGTTCACCAGCAAAGCTTATTCGCGATTGCAATCCCCCTCTCCCCCCCATTCCGCTCCACGAACGGGCGCGAATCGTGTATGCACGCGCGCTCAAGATTATTATTCTTAACGCTTCGTTGCCCGACTGATATACGAACGAGGAATCACCCACGTTTCATTGGCCACACGTCGATGAATTTCATTTTTATAAGCGCAGTAAGAGAGAAAAAAGAGAAGAGAGAGAGAGAGGGGTGGGGGGAGGGGCGGGGGAGAGGGAGAAAAAGTCTGCTCGACGGACGCGTTTCTCATTCTTACGTTTCGCGTACGTACGACTCGCGCTTTTATCGTTCCAATTACGAGATACGTTGAATTATTCGATATTAATGCCAAAGAAGAGGAAGAAGAAGAGTAAGGGAGGTAGGAAGAAATAAAGAAGGATAACGCAAAGACGAGCGAAAATATTCGGTGACAGGCCCTATAATGGCAACTCGCAAATTTTCCTCGTTCGATCGATACAATCGATTACGATTGAATTTTGACATTGGAGTTAGTCCTTCTTTCTCTCTTTTTTGTTTTTTTTTTTTTTTTAATATCAACGAATCATGAAAAAAATTAATTTTTAATGTTGATTAATTTTATTACAATCGCTCAAACGATAACAGGTTCCTTTACACCAGCATACATAAGCGGATATTAAACAAAATATGTAAACGATGTTACTTTGAGTGAATTAATCGAAAGAGACAGAGAGAGAGAGAGAGAGAGAGAGAGAGAGAGAGAGAACGAGGTACACGTAAAAAGCAGTAAATTTGATATTAGAGATACGCCAGGATATCGGTATTATAGTGCGTGGGTAATGGCAAAGAGTAAAACCGACGTTGCTTTGAATAAATTAATCCAAAAAAAAGAAAAAAACGAAAAAAACAAAAAAAAAAAAAAATAACAAGATGCACGTTTAAAAGCAGTTAATTCGATACGAGCGAATACGTCAAGGATACGAAGATTAAAATGTACAACGATTTTTTTTAGAAAAGAACGACGCTACCTATCGTGTTACCCGCATATATACACAAACTCACACATATACATACATATTACGCACGCGTATATACATACGTACACGCATAAATGAACACATACCACATACGCAGAGGCAGATGTATTATTATACCAAGCCGAATTCGAGATAATGGCCGACGATGATACAGATGTTACACGTAACCGGGGAGGGATGGCGTGGTGCTCATCGGAGCGACACGGAGTATATATCTCGTCCGAGGTCCGTATGTCGTTCGAAGAAAAAAAAAAAAAAGAGAAAAGAAACGAAGCAAAAAAAAAAGAAGTCATTCTCACTTCCGTCGATGACCTGGGCCGTCTTTATTAGGGTTGGCTAATACACCGTAATGTCAACCATCGCTACGACCAATAACGATACTCGATACATTTCCCCTCCTATCTTCCTCCCCCCTTTTTTTTTCTTTCGTATATTTTCGATATATAGTCCTTCGTTCGTAACGCCCTCCACGTGTAACTCGCACATTTTATATATATATATATATATATATATATATATATATATATATATATACATATATATATTTCTCTTTCTCTCGCTCGTTCACTCGTTCGTTCACTGTTAAACTACAACATGGAGGAGAGGGATAGGGGAGGAATGAGAAATAAAATAAAAAGAGAGAGAGAGAGAGAGAGAGAGAGATAGGACGATCTCACATTGGCCAACTCCGTTCCACTGTAACACCTCGTACCCCCTTGTGCACGATTGAGATTATCATTTTTAGCCCGACTAGAAAAGCCAGTCGTTGACAATGGCCGGCCATGATGCGTTAGTAACGGCCATTCAAAGAGACGTAGAGAAAAAAGGTGTTGGAAATGGAGGGAGGGGAGGTTTAGGTTGGGTTGGGTTGGGTTGGGTTGAGTTGGGTTGGGTTGGATTGGGGCCGAAGAGGAGGATGGAACAGATAGATATGAGGGTGAGAGAAAGAGAGAGTAGATCGAACTTCGGTTTCCAGTTCTGTTCGTTTCTCTCTCTCTCTCTCTCTCTCTCTCTTTTTCTTTCATTTAAAAATGGTGATCGTGCCAATCTATTATTAATAATTACGAAAAAAAAAAAAAATAAATAAATAAATAAAAGAAAAAATTTTTAAAAATATTTCTATTCCCTTTTGCGACATATTTTTCGGTCACTTTTTCTTGGTTTCGATATCTGTTCGTCTCTCTCTCTCTCTCTCTCTTTTTTCTCCTTTTTACACAGTGAAAAAAAATGAGACTGCAGATCTTTCAATGATTATAAAAGAAATCGTAAAAAATTTCGATTCGTTCGCGATATATTTTCTGTTCGTTTTAATGTCTCTCTCTCTCTCTCTCTCGCTCTCTCTCGCTCTCACACTGGAGAATGGAGACTGTCGATCTTTTGATAATTATAAAAAAATAAAAAAATAAAGAAATTATAGAAATTTCTATTCTCTTAACATATTTTTTCATTTTCTCTTGAATTGATAATAATAATAATAATAATAATAATAATAATAATAATAATAATAATAATAAAAATAATAATAATAATAATTAGAATAATATCATCAGATTAGAACGAAGAGATGGTGAAAATCTAGAGGGATAAAGGAAAGCTATGGTCGATAGCTTATCACATTGTCCAATGATATATATATATATATATATATACATCCTGAGAGAGAGAGGAAATTCCAAGTATAATCCGCAATTCGGTTTAATGCCTAAATCCTACCGAACGAATTTGTTTGATCCAAACCATCGTTAATGCCGAACAATTCGACGAACTTTCCAAACTCTCAAATTTATATCGTAAAGCGATATGAATCTATATATGGAAAGTGATACGTACGTACGCACTTAGTTACACACGCGTTTACTTATGTACATACGTATCGAACGAAATTGAGCGTAAAATAATATTACATTGGTTTGTACGTGTATGAATTAAAGGAATTTATGAAACGCATAACGAAGGATATATATATATATATATATATATATATATACATATCTTTTACATTCGAGAAAGCATATCAATTATTACAGATCGTTGGTTAATAGATTTGACGTTTTGTTTGATCGTGGAAAAGAAACAAAAAAGAAAAAGAAAACGAACAAATCCTGGACCGTTCCTTCCCTTTTATTTATTTATTTATTGATTTATTTATTTATTTACTTATTTTTTCTTCTTTTCTAATCACCTTCGAACTCCGAGAATAGTTGGATGAAGTAGACGAGAAAAATAATATCGAAACTAATCGTGCAATCTCTTAATTTTCTTTCTTTTTCTTTTTTTTTTTTTTTTTTTTTTTTTCTTATATACGATCCAACGCGAAGCTCGAAAAATTTTATTTACAAATTCGAACGACTTCGTTGGAAAGCGAAGAAAAAAAAGAAAAGAGCAAAGCAAAAGGTAATGTTTTTAGGATATATCCGACGAGAATACGATGAAATATAAAAAGATACGCTTCGAGATAAAGATAATACCTCGAAGAGGTGTGACTCCTTTAACGCTTCGATATTATTATTATCCTTGAAAGGACGCGCGCGCGCGCGCGCGCGCGCACGAACGAGACGAGTATGGCAAAAAGGAGATTGCAGTTGTTGGTTTATGTGCTTTCGAACGTACATGCACGCATGCGGTCGTAACTCTATATCTACGTATCTCGACGCGTGCCAATAACAGGGTTTCCGAGCGGAGTTGAACGATGCACTCGGAGGGGGCGGGGAGGTGTGTGGGGAGGGGTGTATACACCGCGAGAGATTGGACCGCGACGCAGAGAGATCGGCTCGCGTGTGTTAAATGGCTGGAAAGAAACGACGAGGTGTCGAACCCGTTCGGATTTAAAATGCCTAAGCGTTCGCGAATATGCGAATATTGGACCGTAACAGTAAGGATTTTTATTGACGACTACCGACTATAGTTTTGTTTGTTTGTTTTGCTTTTTATTTTGCATCTCTCTCTCTCTCTCTCTCTCTCTCTCTCGATGACGCTTGCTTTATAAATCTAGAAAAAAAAAAAAAAAAAATAAAAGAAAATAAAAAAGAATTCGTACCGAACGTCGTCCTAACGAACACGTACGATCGTATATACTTTTATTTATTTATTTTCTTAATTATTTTTTTCTCTTTCTCGATTACGATCAATTGGACGAATTATATCTGTCGGTACAAAGATAAGGATTAACCCTTTCGTTACGAGCGCCGTATATAGACGGCATCCAGTCGATGACACCCGTGACGCGCAATATGCACACATCATGGCGCAACGAAAGGGTTAAGAGTTATCGAAACAAAATATAGAAGAGAATAATAATTCGAATTTAACGAGGATAGTTCGTTCCTCTCCGTGATATGTACGTGAAACTGAAAGACCCTGAGGAACCCTTAACGAGGTAACACGACGGACGACGATTAGCAGGCCGTAAGAAGAATGTTTAGTTGTTCGAGTATGAGAAACAGGGGCTTCGGAAAACGGCGATCGATCAAGAGAACGTGTATATATATATATATATAAGGAAGGGTGAGAAATACAGAGAGACAGACAGATAGACAGACAAACAGAAGGAGAGAGAGAGAGAGAGAGAGAGAGAGAGAGAGAGAGAGAGAGAGAGAGAGAAGGAACGAAGGCAAGTTGGCGTAAAGGAAAATATTGGAAACTCCATTAGGAACTGTGCAACCAGCCGTGCACTGGCATACATAAGCAGTGCCTGGATGAGAGAAATAAGAAAAAAAAAAAAAAGAAGAAAAAACAAGAAGAAGAAGAAGAAGAAGAAGACGAAAGAAAGAGGAAGAGGATGGACAGATGGATGGAAAAAAAGAGAGAGAGAGAGAGAGAGAGTGATGAAAAAAAGAGCGTCTATAGGAGTTATTATGCGATTCATTTGTAACTTCCTCTTTTCCAGTAGCGCCTAACCAATCCCTCTTCCCCTCAGGCATATCACTCTCTCTCTCTCTCTCTCTTTCTCTCTCTCTTTCATTCTCTCTCATTCTCTCTCAGCCCCATCAAAACCTCGCCATACCTTTTCTCAGTTTGGGGCTCTCATCGAGTGATTCGACTCACTGCCAATCCTCTTTACTGAGGAACGCGTTTCGACGGGCTCCTCTCTTCCGGCAAATCTTCTTACGCGGCAACTCAATCAAATTCCGCGCGGCGTCACTTACCGTTTTACGTTTCGAAAACGAAAGAACAAAATCTCCCATCCTCCACCACCATCCCTATTCCCATCCCTATCCCCATCCCTATCCCTATCCCCATCCTCCCGCCCTCTCGCCGCTTTTAATATTCCTCTTCTTTCCTACCTTCGAGAGGAAAGGGGAAAAAAAGGAACTGGAGTGCAACGATATCGAAGGGAAAGAAATGGAGAGATGGATGGAGAGAGAAGGACAGAGATTTTCCTTCAAAAAAAACGAAAGAGAAAAGAAAAAAGAAACGAAAGATACAACACCGATAATTCTACATTCCTTCTACTTTATTTTCTCTTATTTCCTTTTTTTTTTCCATTCGTCAATTTCCGTCGTCAACGCCGATGTATCACGTAAGTACTTAAATACTTACTTACTCGCTCGCTCACTCAATCGCTCACTCTCTTGCCCTTTCCCATTTCCCGAACTATATCTATATCTATTTAAACTATCCGCGTATCTCTCTCTCCCTCTCTCTCTCTCTTATTCGGTCCTATCTATTTCTCTCTTTAACGAAAAGCAAAACGGAATCTTCGGCAGCCACTAAACGCCCGTGAAATCGGCCGACGGTAACGCGGATCCGCGGCGTAGAGAACTCGCGCGATTACTTCCGGCCTCTTAAGTCGCGATGTACTTTTGCAAGTTTCGCCTTGAGACTTCCACGTTCTCATCCTCCTCGATTCCACCTAGTACCTCCTCCACCTCCTCCACCTCCACCTCCTCCTCCTCCTCCTCCTCCTATTCCTGTTCCTTCTCCTTCTCTACGCCACTTCCTCTTCTTCATCCTCGTCCTCCCTACTCGGCCATCCCTTTCCGTTCTCCCTTCCTACACTCCCTCTCCTCCTTTCTCCTCCTCCTCCTCCTCCTCCTCCTCCTCCTCCTCCTCCCATCTCTTTCTCAAACTTCCCACTCCATCGAAAATCCCTTTTCGCGTGCACCCTCTGTCTCGCTCCTCCTTCTCCTCCTTCTTCTTCTTCGCCTCAAACCTCATCCTCCTTCCCCTCCTCCCCCTCCTCCTCATCCTCCTTCTCATCCTCCTACTTCAACGCGGCACGACGAAGGTGCGGTTAAGCTCCGTTTACGCGGCAAAGTTTCTACTCGCCGACTTCCTCCGTGGGATAGTCGGTTGAAGAGTTGCAGGGCGAGAGGGAGGGAGGGAGGGAGGGAGGGAGGGAGGATAGGATAGGATAGGAGGAGGAGGGTCGTAGTGAGGGAGCGAGCGAAGCTTTCGACGAGATCACGAAGTACCAACACACTCTTACCTTCCCTCCTATCCCTCTCCCAGTTATATCTCTACCTTCTTCGCTTTCTCCTCTTCTCACTCTCCTCTCACTATCCCTCTCCCTCTCTCTTTCTCTTCCTTCGTACTCCAACTACTATCATCCAAGCTCGCTACACTATCTCTCGGATAGTTCGAAAGTGCAAGCCAAACGTGAGACACACTTGATTCGATACTAATTTCCCCCTTTTCCTTAATAGATCGATGCTCCCGATAATTATCTAACGTTAGTTGTTTGCTTATATATATTATATATATATATATATATATATTATATGTATATATATATGATAG
>OU964961.1:24866265-24898765 GCA_918808275.2 Dolichovespula sylvestris | reverse complement strand
GGTGTTTCGAAACTCTTCCCTCCACGTCCCAACATCGAAATACCCTAATTCGTTTACGACTTGCAAAACGAGTCTTCTGGGACGAGGACGCAACTGGTAGCCAAACAATTTGTACTCTTCGACGCCCTCGACTACCTTCCTCTCCCTCTCCCACTCTCTCTCTCCCACCATCCTCTCTCTCTCTTTCATTCTAATCCCAGGGGTGTCGTCTCGTTGTTGGAACCGCGTGGTGAAAATTTCGGTGGTTCACGGGTCGAGGTACGACGCGATAAAAAGACTGGGTCGAAACTACTTTACGTAACGATTTGTATCTCGTTGGAAAGCAAAAAAAAAGAAGAGAGAGAGATCCAAGGGACGAATATATATATATATATATATATATATATATATATATATATACACGTATCGAATTTGTCGTGCCGATCGAGTAAGAATTCGATTCGTAAGGATTCGTACGTGTTGGACGTGCGAATTATTATTTGCCCTTCACCCTTTTGATAATACAATTTATTATGACGAATTTGAAAATTAATATCGACCATCGTCGTCGTCGTAGTCGAGCGATGAGAATACCGGACGATATCGATTCTTAGTGAAAGGATTTATATCGTTGGAGATACACCAGAGACGAGGTTATACACGTAACGAATTTGTCGTGCCGATCGAGTAAGAATTCGATCGAACGTGCGAATAATTATTGGTCTTTTCATCCTTTTGATGATACAATTTATTATGACGAATTTGAACAATTAATACCGACCATCATCGTCGTCGTAGTCGAGCGATGAGAATACCGGACGATATCGATTCTTAGTGAAAGGATTTATATCGTTGGAGATACACCAGAGACGAGGTTATACACGTAACGAATTTGTCGTGCCGATCGAGTAAGAATTCGATCGAACGTGCGAATAATTATTGTTCCTTTCTTCACCCTTTTGATAATACAATTTATTATGACGAATTTGAAAATTAATATCGACCATCATTATCATCATCGTCGTACTCGTCGTCGTCGAGCGATAAGAACATCGAACGATATCGATTCTCAACTGAACGATTTGTATCGTTGAAAAAATCGTAGATACACCATGGACGAAGATTACACACTTAACGAATTTGTTGTGCCGATAGATAACGAATTTGATCAGAAGTGCATACGATCATTTGCTTGCGAATTATTCTGGCCCCATCCCTCCCCTCCAAACCGTTTTGAAAACATAATTTACTAGGACGAATTTGAAAACGAATACCGAGCATCATCGTCGAGCGAGTTGGCGAGCGAGGATAACGAGCTTGATTAAGAAGCCATTCTCGTTGTTAGTCCGAGCATGAGGTATAGCGCACGCACGCCTTCTCGCCAGTCACGATCGAGTTTCGACCTGTTACGAAATATTTATGTACGTACGTATGTATGTACTCGGTTATGGGGTGGTTATATACCATGGAACGTACATACGTAAATATGTGTTGTACGTGCACGATATGCACGGTTTATGAAGAGGTCAATATTGACGTTAAGGATTGTCGGTATCGTTGCGTATTAAAAAAAAAAAAAAGATGGAAAAGTAAAAAGAAAAAGAAAAATTGATACGCTATTGGAAGAACGCGGACAAGGATAACGCGTTAAGGATAGATACTTAGAACGAGAAGGATAAGAGATTAAAAGGGAGAAAGAAAAAAGGGCTGGACTGTATGTGTATATAAGCTCATTGTTTCGAATTTCCCGTAGGGATCTGATTGCAAACGAATGCGGCAGGGATACGGTCTCCCTTCATAGACGATTAATCCAGTTTACTCGCAGACGTTGCTTAGGTATGGGGTTCTTGTAAGCTGAGAATCCGCACAAACGTCCCTCCCGCGTTTAAACGAATACGCTCTGTATACATACGTACGTACGTACATACATACATACATACATACATACATACATACATACATACATACATATATTTGTGTGTGTTTGTATGTGAGTATACATATTTATTTTCTACGTGTTTTTTATGTATATATATTTATTTTCTATGTGCATATATGTATATAAATATATGTATGTATATATATATATATATATATATATATATATATATATATATCGAATTATCAGATTCAAATAGTCGATGTCATCTTCCTACAACAGTTTCAACTTTCGACGCTAATCCTTTCCAGCGAGGAAGGAAGAGAAATTATTTTTTTATTTTTCTCTTATTTTTTTTTTTTATTCCTATCAGAACATAGATTCGATTAATATACTCGATGAAATTTGTTCGCAAATTTGTCCACGTATCGAATTAACGAATTCTATTTCGTCCGATGAACATTTTTCCGATTAAACTTCCTTTTAAACGACCTTCCCCCGCAAGCATACACCAATTTGCATCAAAATACATACTTACATATATACATACATACATACATACATACGTACGTACGTACATACATACATACATACATACATAAACAATTGCAATTATTTCGGAATAATAACTTACTATATATTACTTATATATCACTATATATTATATATATTTTCGTATCTTTGAATAATATGGAATAGAACGCTACACACACACACGCCTACATATATACATACATACATAAATAAATACATGATTACATATATATATATATATATAATCATGAGAGATTCAGGACGATGACGCGTGGTGGTGACTCGGACATTTTTCGCAACACTCTTGGTGGTTCCCGTTCCTCGTCGAATATGTCAAGAAAGGGGGTTGGGTGGAGGGTCCAGAGGAAGGGTAGTACGGTGGAAAAGGGCCGGGAATGATGTCGAAGGAAGAGAGAGATAGAAATATAGGGAGGAAGGAAGAAAGATGGAAAGACTAGGAAAAAAGAAAGAAAGAAAGAAAGAGAAAGAGAAAGAACGAAAGAGAAAGAGAGAAAGAGAGAGAGAGAGAGAGAGAGAGAGAGAGAGAGAGAAGCATTGGTAAGGGAAGGGAATGGAGGGAAGGGGAGGACTATAGGGATGTGGATGAGAATCGGTGAAGAGGGTGGCAGGCAGGCAGGCAGGCAGGCAGGCAGGCAGGCAGGAGAGAGGGAGAGGGAGAGGGAGAGGGAGAGGGAGAGTTAAGCCTGCAGGCTGCAGACAGAGAGAGAAGGCATCGCTCGCGCCGGCCTCTACTACGGCAATACGACGCAAAGCGAGAGAGAGATAGATAGAGAGAGAGAGAGAGAGAGAGAGAGAGAGAGAGAGAACAGAGAAGGGAGACAGGCATCTCGCCCTTCTTTTGTCCCTGGGCCTCTGCCCGATATTGAAATGGAGTCGTTTGAGTGTGAATAATTTGCTTTGCCCGGGCCACCCCTCCTCGTAGTTCGACCCCTCCACCCCTGCCCTTCTTCCCCTTCCCACGTACTTTTCTGACTCTACCCCTCGGTACCATCTCTCTCTCTCTCTCTCTCTGTCTTTCTTTCTTTCTCTATCTATCTATCTCTCTTTCTACCTCTGTCTCTGTCTATGTCTCTATGTCTATGTTTCTGTCTTTCTCTTTCTCTTTTACTCGTATCCGTCATGAAAGCTTCGTCGACATCGACGCGTTCCAGAAGTCGGGCGGGCAACGTGTCGAGATTTTCACCGATTTCCCGCTAAATCGTTCACTCTTCGATATCATATTTTCTCTCAATGGGGAGTGGAGGGGGTGTGTGGGGGATGGGGGTGGGTTTACCCTCTTCTTTGTACTTCCTTTTTTCTTCCTTCTTTTCTCACTTTTTCCTTTTCATTTCTTCTTCCTCTTTTTCGTTACTTATCTCTCCTCTTTTTCTTCCTCTTCTTCTTTCCTTCTCGTTCTCGTTTTCGTCTTCGTCTTCTTCTTTTCTTTCTTTCTTTCTTTCTTTTTTGCTCTTTTCTCACTTTTTCGTTTTCATTGCTTCTTCTTTGTTTTTTTTTGTTTTTATTTATCTCTCTTCTTTTTCCTCTCCTTCTTTCGTCCTCGTTCTCGTTTTCGTCTTTTCTTTACTTTTCTTATTTTTTTTTTTAAACGTAATCGTTCTTAAGCGTTCGGATCTCGAGATATAAAATGGATTTATATATATTTCGTTAGGGTAAAATATTTGATACGATTACTCGTCGAATCTTCGTCCTTAGGCATTCGTTACGTCGAGGGACATAAGTTTTGATTGGAATTTTAGATTAATAATTCTCAGAGGGACGACACATATATATATATAAATATATATAAATATATATATATATATATATATATATATATATATATATATATATATACCAAAACGTATCCCGTTCGTTTTGAACTAAATTCATTTTACGATCACGCGCGATTTCGAA
Source organism: Dolichovespula sylvestris (assembly GCA_918808275.2). Taxonomy (NCBI): domain Eukaryota; kingdom Metazoa; phylum Arthropoda; class Insecta; order Hymenoptera; family Vespidae; genus Dolichovespula; species Dolichovespula sylvestris. The sequence continues at coordinate 24,894,459 of OU964961.1, read as the reverse complement.
GAAAATAAAGTACCAAATTCCACATAACTTGGGCCGCTTTCTACTTTTTTTTAATCCCTTAGTATCATAGCCCTGCTGCCAATCGAAAGACGAAACTTTCAATACTACATCAAACTGTACGACTGTAAATGACGTCGACTTTTCGAGGTGAGTTAAAATATATCCCAATCCATGCTTAAAGAGCCGTAAGGAGTCGTAAAGAGAACGCGAAAGAACGTGGGACAATATTTAATCCGCCCGACTCCAATGATTTTTAAACGACATCGTTGGTTCGTGAGATTTCATTCGAAGAATTATCGAACGCTATCGTCCCTGATGGATACGTCGAGTCGTCTTTTTTTTTTTTTTTTTCATTTCATTTTATTTTATTTATATAATGTTTTCCTTCCATTCATCTCTCTCTCTCTCTCTCTCTCTCTCTCTCTCTCCTTTTCTGTTTTTCTCTCGGATGCTGGTAGGATTGAGTACAACGGTGAATTTATTAGAAGGAGTCATCGTCACGCGCCTGAAAACGTCTGGGCGAAGCGTGCATGGAATCGCAGAGAAGAGGATAGCCATAGAGGCCTTTTATATCAGTTTATAAGCGTATGCGCGTGTGTGTCAGAGAGCACGTTAAAATTAAAGCGACGTAATGACTGCATAATAGGCGCCTCCGATCGCTTTTGGTACGTGAAACGAAAAGACGAGACCCGTCGGTAGATTATCGGCCATGGTCGTTGCTAAACCCGATGACGGCGGTACGCTACGTTAGATAATATTAATAGAAATGACACGATGACAATTATTTTATTATTTCAAGGGATCGTGAATGGGATTTAGAATCTTAGATAGTTGATATATAAGATTTGAAAGTGAGAGAAAAAAAAATAAATATATATCAATATATATATATACGGGGTGTTTCAGATAAAGGAGGCCGTCTATAACATACATAACATTATACTATTATATATATATATAAACTATTCATAACATACATCTTTTAAAATCATTCAAACTATGCCATAAAAGTTGGTCGCATTATAAAAAACAAAGGAAATATTTAAGCGGCCTCCTTTGTCTGAAACACCCGGTACATATATATATATATATAAATACACATTAACATGTAAGATATATCGTGACAAATGTCAAATTCGATATTCTAATTTTTTAAGAGAATTTTTGCATCCATTAAGACACAACCGTTCGGGGACGTTAGAGAAAAGCGTTCACCGATTACCGTGAGACCGCGACAATTTGTCGAAAGCGCGATTCGTTACGCTGTTACAAAACAAAAAAAAAAAAAAAGGACAAAAAAAAAGTAACACGAGAAGAGGATCTTTTCTTTTTAACTGAGAAAAGAGAGAGAGAGAGAAAAGAAGAACGAGAAACCGAACTGAAAGAGGCAAAAGAAGGACTTCGAAACAAATGTTACTTCTTTCTTTCTTTCGCACGTAAACCGAGTAATATAAAAATCGCCGAAATCATCGTCGTTCTCTATCGCGAGAAAAGAAACGAAGGTAAAATGCGACCGGATGGATGATGAGCCAACAGAATGATCGAAGGGTATTCTCATCGGTCTTTTAGGAGGCCAATGTCACTCGTCGGTCGACTAAACGTATAGCCGCTAGCCATGAGAATCCTCTTAAATATGCAGAACGCGCACGGAACACCGTGTATATAATCGGCCGGCGGTTACCTATCGGAAATCAGAGTCAGCTCGACGTCAGAAAGCAGCGCTACTAAGAAGTACAAGGAACGACGACGATGAAGGTAGATAGATCCATGTTGCAATCTAGTTGTCAATAATTATCCAATCGTTCAATTCAATACCTTTTTATATCGATATATTAATGGGTTATTCGTTTGATATCGAAAAATAGGTATTAGTCGGTATGATTCTTCTCGGTACGGTGGTTATGGCGGAACCACCGTTTTATCGTCAACAACAAAGACAATATTATTTCGCGAGACAACAGGAAGAACCGGCGCCGGCAGCTCCTTACGCTCCCTCCGGTTGGAAACCGGCCGGTCCGGCGTTTAATTTGCCGCAAAGACAAGTATTACAAAATCCACAACAACAGTACGGCGCACCAGCGGCTCCTGCTCCATCGAAACAGTACGGTGCTCCTAACGAGCCGCAACGTAAATACGGTGCACCGGCTACGACGCCGCAGGAAAAATATGGCGCCCCGGCTACGCCGCAACAACAATACGGAGCTCCTCCTGCTAAACCTCAGCAACAATACGGTACGCCGCAGCAAGAGTACGGACCACCTCAGGAAGTGACTACCCTCGATACACCAAATAGCACGGATTTCGACGACGCCACCACGGTATCCAGCATCAACGATTCCGAGGTAAACAAATCGATCGTTTTCTAATCGTTTATTTAATTTTTTTTTTTTTTTCTTTCTTATCGTCCTCGTCGTCGTCGTCGTCGTTGTCATCGTCATTATTATTATTATTATTTTTTTTTTAAATCGTTTTCGTCATTTATTATTTTTTTTTATCGTCGTCGTCGTCGTCATCGTCATCGTCATTATTTTTCTTTAATCGTTCTTATCATTTATTTTTTTTTCTTTTTAATCGTTTTGTAATCGTTTATTTAATTTTTTTCTCTCTTGTCGTCGTCGTCGTCGTTGTCATCGTCATTATTATTATTATTATTTTTTTAAAAATCGTTTTCATTTATTATTATTTTTTTTTTATCGTTTTGTAATCGTTTATATAATTTTTTTTTATCGTCGTCGCCGCCCTCGTCGTCGTCATCGTCGTTATTATTTTTTTTTAATCGCTTTTATCATTTATTATTATTATTATTTTTTTAAATCTTTTTGTAATCGTTTATTTAATTTCTTTTTTCTCATCGTCGTCGTCGTCGTCGTAGTCGTCGTCGTCGTCATTATTATTTTTTTAAATCGTTTTCGTCATTTATACTTTATTTTTTATCGTTTTGTAATCGTTTATTTAATTTTTTTCATTCTTATCGTCATCGTCGTCGTCATCATCATCATCATCATCATCATCATCATCATTATTATTTTTTTATCTTATCGGAAAAAAGACGACGATACCTTTTTAATTTCGTTCAAGTTCGTTTCTTCCGATCGATACGATCCGGATTTATGCAATGCGGTTAGATTTATCGTTCCTCCCTCCCACCCTCCCTCCCCCCCCCGGCCCCTCGTTTTCGTAAAAAGAAAACGATCGTGAGAACGATCGTGAGTTGGCACGAGCCTAAGGTAGCCAAACGGTTTCCGTAGAATTTAAATCGTCCTCGACGCTTCTTCGCGATACCTTCTTCTTCGTTTCGTTTCGTTTCGTTCGGTATCCCGACCTCACTCGTGTTTTTCCTCCTTTAGAATTCTTCTAACGAGATTAGTATTCAAGGCGTCGTTTACTTTCGATCGGCTCTCAGGCACGCGCGCGCGCGCGCGCGCGCGCGCCCGTACCAAATTCGAGAAGGCGTTCTACGCGTGACACAATCCGTAATGCATTCAATCGTGATTTCGGTTAACCGAGGTCGGACCCCGTAATACCGAAGGCCCATTCTATCATTATTTAATATACGTCTATTTCTTAACGAATTCGAACAAAAAGTCAAGAAAAAAAAAAAAAAAAAGAAAAAAGAAAGCAGAAGAAACGAATCGTCCCGTCCAATCGGATCCTTTCGCGAAGCCCCACGAATTTCGTTCTGGAATCGTCGAAAGAAAGAAAGAAAGAAAGAAAAAGGAAAACAATCGTACGAAAGGAAAAAAACGATACGGAATAAAAAGGTTCGTACGATAAAATTATTTCTCTTTGCCTGCCCATACAGTCGGAACCCATAAATTCGGCGAACGAGTTGGAGGAGGACGATCTGGATCGTAGACAGCCCCAGCAAACCGGCGAGTATTACGTCGCTTTACCCGACGGTCGCCTTCAGCGCGTACGTTACGTAAGCCGACAGGACGTCGAGGCGATGAAATATTTCGCGAAGATACGCGCCGAGAACGTCGAGCCATTACGCGGACCTATCTACGCATACGCGCCCTTACAGAAACTTCAAATCCTACCGGCTGGTTTGCAAATAGCCATTACGTCACCGATCGCAGCGACACCTGTCGAAACACCGGAACCGGAGAAGATCAAGATCGAGCCGGCCAAACTCGAGATCCAAGATCCACAGATCCAAACGCAGGTACAATATCAGTACGACTCCCCGTCTGCCGTACTACCCCTACCCTCCTCACCGTTATCGTCATCGCCCTATGCCGGTTACACGTCGAATTATCAAATACCCGAGAACAGATATCTCTTGACCGTTCAGTGAAAGGATTTACGACGAACAAAAAAAAAAAAAAAACTAAACAAAAAGGATGGTCCGCTCCCCCCGTCAACTCTCCCCTCTCCCCACATACGCACACCCTCACCGAACCACCCTTTCTATATTACCTCGTAAACTAATTTAATCTACGAATTAACTTAGGATTAAAATGGACGAACGATAAAAAGGAATGTATATGATACTCGCTTGACGATACGAATAAATAAAATACTTATAACCGAGTTTCAACAACAACAACGACAAAAACAAATGTTCCCTTCCGATCGTATTATTTTCACGCAACCATCCCTCTCTCTCTCTCTCTCTCCCTCTCTCTCTCTCCCCCCACCTAATACGATCCTTTCATGAAACTCATCGAACTATGCCTCTTTGACGGTGATAGCCATAAAGATAAAAGTTGGTATCTTCGCTATCTACTTTTTTTTTTTTTTTTTGATGAAATAAGAAAAGTTGTAAAGTTTTAAAGACGAGATAAAGAGAGAGAGAGAGAGAGAGAGAGATATTAGCGATAGGATTCCACGTTGCTTTGGCACGTTGTGTCGTAAGCACACAGAGGTACGCGTATTGGCAGAGAGGAGGGACCCGTCGGCAGGCACGTAGACGCGCCTAACCACAAAATTCCAGAAATTTAATATCGCGCTTGGCTATGGCTGGGAGAGAGGGTGGTGGAGGGGGAGAGAGAGAGAGAGAGAGAGAGTAGGGGGTTGGTCGTTTCATAAGTTCACTTCGACGCAACCAATCCCTCTCCCTCCCACCTTTCTCCCCTATCCTCTACCGATCCCCCCGTAACACCCGCCATGGAGGATTCTCCCAAAATTCTCCATGGCCATGCTCGGTACCAGCCGAAAACACTTCTTCCTATCCCATCCCACTCTTCTTCTTAACCTCATACCTCCTTTAGAACCCTCTCTCTCTCTCTCTCTCTCTCTCTATATATATATATATATATATATATATATATATATATATATTATCTCTCTCCATCCATCCATCCATCTATATACCCTAAATCTTCTCGTTTCCAACGAAACTTCGTTGTTCCTCGATGAAAACTCGCAAGTCCGAACGAAAAGTATTTTTTCTTTTTCCCCTTCTCTCCCTTCTCTCTTCTTCCTTTCTTCTGTTTAATCTCAAAATCACGAACGACCTGCGCACGGTAGTCGCGTGTGTAGAAACGTTCGCAATTCGCAATTCGCAATTCGCAATTCGTAATTCGTAATTCGTGACTCAAGAAGAATCCCTCGATGTCGTTGATAAATATCACCGAGATCGAAACCTATATCATTGGAGTGGGTTAAGTTAGTAGGGATGGGTGATACTCGTTCTTCGTGACTTTTGAATAAATCGGATCGTATGTAAATGATTGGTTCCTTTAACCCTAGCCGTAATGGTTTAACGCGAGAACAAAGGATGTTTGTCGGGGGTGGAGGAGTGGGCGGGGAGAGGGGGGGGGGGGTGGGGTGGGGGAGAGGAAGGCGAGGAAGCGGGGAGAGGGAGGCGTTGGTGGTAACGGTGGTTCAGAGAAGAAGTTAAGTGGCTCTGTTGACGGAGAAAGGTTCTGAGTTTGTAAGTAAAGGATGGATGGTCAGAGAGAGAGAGAGAGAGAGAGAGAGAGAGAGAGAGAGAGATGACGATGATGGGAGCCAAATTTCATCGGTGAATCCGATCGAGCGACTAATTAGTCCGGTCAAGTGGTCAAGACCAATTAAGTTAGGAAGGCTACTCGAAAGCTAGGCTCGACTTAGCCGTAACCGCGCTCGAGCCTTCGCACGAGAACCTGTGAACCTTTCTTAAAGAGAGACGGAGATAGATAGATAGATAGATAGATAGATAGAGAGAGAGAGAGAGAGAGAGAGAGAGAGAGGAGAGTACGGAAACTTCGAACGAGAGAGAGATTCTTCGGACTTACGGTTGCCGAAGTTGCTTTTAGAGAGGGGAGGGGGTGTGAGCTAGGTTGAAGGGTTCGGGAAAGGGAGGTAAGGCAAAGGGAAATGAGAAGCACAATTCTCGAAGAGAACCAGCTCGTTCCAACGAATCCTACTCTCTCTCTCTCTCTATTCGTCAAAACCACACAGCTACAGATCGAAGAAAGGCAAGAGAGAGAGAGAGAGAGAGAGAAAGAGAGAGAGAGAGAGTAAAGCTTGGCAGTGGGTGGTGGTTTTGAGGATGCTGGAAGGATGGGTGAAAAGGGTATAGGGTCGGATTCTTGACCGTTAAGCTAAAGTTCCTTTTCGATCCCCCCTCTTCAACTTTCATATATTTGTAGTTGTACTTATTTTTGCTTTTTTTTTTATTTGAAAAAAAAAATTTATATATATATATATATATATTTTTTTTTCTATTTGTTCGTTATTCTTTCGTCGGACAAAATCACTTTTTTTCAATCTCATAAACCAAAGTTCCTTGTCGATCCTCCCTCTTCAACTTTCACATATTTATAGTTGTGCTTATCTATGCTTTTTCTTTTTATTTGAAAAAAAAAAAAAAAAAAAAAAAAAAAAAATGTATATATATTTTTGTTTGTTCGTTCGTTATTCTTTCGTTGGACAAAATCTTTTTCTTTTTTTTTTTTTTTAAATCTCCACGTACGACACGCAATCTCGTCGAATTAATTGTAAACGTTGGATTCGTACGTACGCTCTCCGTTTGAATACTCCTAAGAAGTTAAGCTATTAAACGGCGGATTTCGTTTCGAGAGAGAGAGATTTCCTTGTTTTTTTTTTTTTTTTTCTTTTCTTTTCTTTCCTTTCTCGAGCGAGCAAAGAATCTTTCCTGTCGTCGATGGAATTTTCTTTTTTTTTTTTTTTTATTATTTCAACGTACAACGTCAACGTCGGTGACAATTACATTCGAGAACGAGTAACATAAGTTATCTGTGTAATCTACATACTTCTTCGTCGTTGTCTACTTCTAAATATATACATTTCGAAGCAATCATTTATCGTCCGATACTCTCTCTCTCTCTCTCTCTCTCTCTCTCTCTCTCTCTCTATCTATCTATCTCTTTCTATCTTATAGAGATATCTCGTTGGATATCCCAACGAGATTTCTTTTTTATCCTCCAAGAGGAATATAATCTTCAAATAGATTTAACGTAATGTATAATAACGTCCCGGTGCTAATCCGATCTCGTACTAATCGATTTCAACAAAAAAAAAAAAAAAAAAAAAAAAAAAGGAAGAAGAAAAAAAAAAAGAGGTAGAAAGAAAATAGGGTAAAAAGAAAAGTGAAAGAGAGGAAAAAAAGAGAGTGTGTGTGTGTGTGAGAGAGAGAGAGAGAGAGAGCTCTTCTCTTCCTCGTTGTTTCTTTCGCTTGGCAAAGCTTCGGATTTATCGGATGAACACGTACGAGGAGGAGGACGAGGAGGAGGAGGAGGAGGAGGAGGAGGAGGAGGAGGTGGTGATTTAATAATACGGATTTTGTGTGGTTCGATGTGGCGATGCCGATACGTTGTTGGAATACGTGGCTTGGGAGACGGGGTCGATGCTATGAGAAAAAGAAAGAAAAAAAAAAAAGAAAAGAAATAAAGAAGGACGTAAAAGAAGAAGAAGAAAAAAAGCAATCAGATAAATGAACATTAACGTTCATTGTGCAAGTTAAAACGCATAAATATTTATGTACGGTATATACGTACTGTGCATCGTGTGTGCCGTGTCTATGTGCCGCGTGTTTAAGTTTGTACGTAGGTACGTAGGTACGCGTATCCGATAGGTAAAATTAAAAATGTTGTTTACATCGGGGTTACGTTTAAAAAGGAGCAAATTCTAATTAATAAGATGCTCGTTGACTTAATGAGAGCCGATCGTGCCGTTAAAAAGACGCAAGGAGGTAGTGCGCATGACCGATCAAACACGACCAATCGGATAATGCGCCACAATGCCGAGTATCGCGTTTCCAAGCTGAGCGAGTTTATTTTTTCTCTTTCTCTCTCTCTCTCTCTCTCTCTATCTTTACACACACACACATACACACAAACATATATATATATATGTCTTTGTATGTATACGTACATACATCATACATACGTACCGATCTTGAATAATAAACCGCCATGTTTTGCTCTTAATTATTTCTAGCTACTGTATTTCTATTAACCTCGAAACGAGCACACGACGTTTACTATTATCATTATTATTATCATCATTTTTATTATTATTATTATTATTATTATTATTAGTGCGGATTTTTAAATGAAAGATATATTTTATCTACGGTTTTTACGTGCATCCGCTTGTGAAAGGATTCATCGGGCGGAATAAAAAGAAAAAAAAAAAAAAGAAATAAAAAAAAGGGAAAAAAAAGAAAGGGCGGAATACAAAATTATTATACACATTTTTTTGTTCCTTTTTATAGGCACACACGTGTATACATATATGTGTGTGTGTGTGTGTACGTATATAAGTATAGATACGATTAATGAATGACGATTATAAACTCGTCGAGAAGATTTCGTTTCTTTTCGTTCTGACGATCAAAACAAGAAAACGAAGAAATCAAAATAATTAAACGAACGAATACACATTTGTTTCTCGCTGCTATTAAAAAAAAAACAAAAAAGGAAATAACCATACGCATCGATCGTTTCACTTTATGATTAATTAATTTTGTCACCAAAATTGTTCCTATCCACGTTATTCGTATCGTTCGATCGGTTATCTAAATAAATGAATGAATGAATGTATGTATGAATGAATGAATAAACAAATTTCATAAAATAATTTCATAGAGAAATTCGAAGAAATCGCGAAGATCTCTCCGGTTAACAGGGTTAAAGCGAACAAAAGAAGTTAAGTTCATCGCGGTGATGGTCTCACGATTTTAAACCCGTGAGACGATTTCGGATCAGAGACGGAGACGGAGACAAAAAATTGCAGAGAACGAGAGAGAGAGAGAGAGAGAGAGAGAGAGAGAGAGAGAGAGAAAAGGGGATTAAGAAAAGGCGCTTGAGGTCAGGGTTGACATCTGGTCGCACTAGCAAAGTCGATCTCACCGTATCATCGACGGGGGTAAAATTCTTCTCGGCACGAGTGAACGAACGAACGAACGAACGAAGAAGAAGAAGAAGAAGAAGAAGAAGAAGAAGAAGAAGAAGAAGAAGAAGAGGAAGAAGAAGAGGAAGAAGATGAAAAAGAAGAAAGATGGATGCTGGTAATTCACGGCAAGCAGTTCCTCACTAATACTAGTATTACTATTACTATACTACTACTACTACTACTACTTCTACTTCTTCTACTTCTTCTACTTTACGTCACGCAGTTTTCGTTTTATTTGCGAATGACCGAGATTAAGAAAATAGGGGGAGGCCCCCGTGGCGCCTGTGGGAACTCAAGCTATATAGGACCTATGGTGTTTTGGCTATGTACCTTGCCAACATCTTTACGACGATCTCTCTCTCTCTCTCTCTCTCTCTCTCTCTCTCTCTCTCTCTCTTTTTCTCTTTCTCCGTCTGCCTTTCGTTCTCTACAGGGTATCTAAAAAGAGGAAATAAAGAAATCCCACGTGGTCACACGCGCAAAAGCAATGTCTCGGCTTTCTATGACGTATGTTTTTTTTCTCCTTCTCATTTTTCTTTTTCTTTTTCTTTTTCTTTCTCTCTCTCTCTCTCTCTCTCTCTCTTTCTTTTCTTTTATCACTCTTACACGTATAATTAGTGAGATTACTCGTGCAATCCTCAAGTTTCAAGATTATAATTAATTAAGAGTTGATCTGAGCTTTTCGCGAAACGTATAATAATACGGAGATAAAAAGTAATTTTGCGAAGGGAGAAAAGAATAAATAAATAAAGGTATAACAAATGAAAGTATATGTATCCGGGAGATTTCAAATAGTATCTTAAAAACAAGAGTTTAATGTGAGCGTTGTCTTTTCGTTTTGAAATAATATTCTGGTTAAAGCAAGAGCGCTTTTATTCGTCGTTAAAAGATTTTGTTTTGTTTAAAACGAGAACATTTTGTCGATTAGAGAATCCTCAAGACGTTCAAAGAGTTATTAGACGTGTTTGTTCATATTTCACAAATAAACCTATATTTATCGTCACATATTCCTAGCACAAACCTAATCAATTCTATATTAATATAATTTCTACATATATAAGAAAAAATATATATATATATATATATATTTTTTTTTTGTAATTTAACATAGGAATTTACAGAACACAATTCTCATAGCCCCGATACTCGTTCATAATACGACGATATCTTATAAAAACCATCGAAACGTATCAACGATTAATGAAATTACGTGTCGGAAATCGTAAATTAATTGATAACAATTATGGAGAAATACGGTTAATACGTAAACATTGTGTTAAATAAAACGGACATATTATTTTCTTTGAAAATCGTTTACCGAGTAAATGAAACAACGAATTAAATTAGAAGACGATACGTTTATCGCATATATACATACATAAATACATACATATATATATATATATATATATATATATGCATATATAATAAACAAAAAGTGAAAGATAAAAAAAACGATCCTATCGTTATATAACAACATTACACAATGGAGTTCTCATAATCGTAACTGTTTCACGCGCTCATCATCGTATCAAAGCCATTGTGACCGTTTTTGTTGTATTGTAATAGTAGTAGTACCAGCCCGATAGGACTTACGGCTCTCGTGCGCACGGAATTCTATATGATTCAATTTCGCGATCGGCTTAATATGCGTAGGCCGATTACAGAGGCGGAACGTTATGCGTTCATAACGTGGCCGGTATTGTACAACGTTTGTACTATTAAAATGCACGATGGACGACGACACGTTATCGCCTCTTCTGTGAATCCATCGATGGGAAACAGAGAGGAGGAACATGGAAAATGGGAGAGAGAGAGAGAGAGAGAGGAATTTGTTGATCGTTTGTGTGTACCGATTTTTGATAAAAAAAAAAAAAAAAGGAATAAAAATACGGGGAAAAAAAAAACGTAAAAAAGACAACGGACGAAGAAAAAATAAAACGGACAACAAACAAAATGAGTGAGAGAGAGAGAGAGAGGGGGGGGGATCGCGGTTCAAGCGGGGATATTAATCAAGAAGCGACTTTTTGCTCACAAAGGCAACAGAAATGCCAGAGAGAAAAAGACAGAGATAGAGATAGATAGATAGATAGGTAGGTAGAGAGATAGAGATAGATAGAGAGAGAGAGAGAGAGAGAGAGAGAGAGATCGGTATTGTTTTCGTGTACCCTCTGGTTCAATATCGACGTGCCCTGTGACGCAATGCGTTCTCGTTGCATATCGAACCACGCTTACGTATCCTCTGTGTCTCTCTCTCTGTGTGTGTGTGTGTGTGTGTGTGTATGTATGTATGTACGTATATATACTTAGTAATAGTACGCGTACGCGTTTTCCTGAAAACTGCGAAACAAGAAGAATGAGGACGAGGATGAGGATGAGAGGACGATAGAAAGAGTAAGAGGAAGGGATAGAGAGGAGGGAAAGGAAAGTAGTATGAGGAGTGAAAGAGAGGGAAGAAGTGAAGAAGGAAGAAAACGTGAAATGACGAGAGACGAGGAGAGAAGAAGGCTTGCCTTGGACGAAAAGGATATCACAAAGGGTCTTTTTCTCGTAGCGAACGAGCAGGTGCCGACTTGAGAGGGGGCTGGGAGGGAGGGATGGGAGAGGGAGAGGGAGAGGGAGGTAGGGATAGAAGCAAAAGAGAGTCGAAAAGAGTTCGACGTGCCTGTCGACGGGGGATCTCTCGATCGTATACCACTGAAAGACAGAGAAAAAAAAAAGAAAAAAGAGAGAGAGAGAGAGAGAGAGAGAGAGAGAGAGATTTCATACCGTAGACTCTTGTACGTACATACGTACGTACAAGATGTATGTATGTATGTATGTATGTATGTATGTATGTATAATATGTACTACGTGGGAGCTACCTATTTTTCTCCTTCTCATTTTTTATTTTCTATTCTCTTCCACGACAACCCTCGCGACTATCACCGCGTGGGGTCGATGAAGAGCGAACCTGCTGCTGCTCCTTACTTATAGGTTCCTCGGGAATTTCACGTTTAGCAGACCAGTTCTCAAGGGTTCGGATTAGAAGAAGTCGAAAAAAAGAATATATATATATATATATATATATATATATATATATATATATGTGTGTGTGTTGTTTGCTTTTCTCAGTTAAATGCAATTAGTTGAATGTTATAGTACAACGATATATGAATTTGACGTTAGAATATTGATAATTATATATCTTGTTCTTCTATGAAGTAATATATACATATGATTATTTTCAGTACGATTTTTCTCTATCATAATCAACGTGAAATAATTTACTTTTTTATTTCGAATAGGATAGGGTTGATTCAAAAAGTATATATATATATATATATATAATAAAATATATAAATTATATATTTAATATATAAAATATTAAAAAGTAAAGGAGAACGATCTGAGTATAAGAAGGAAAACGACGGTAACATTGTATCAATATACGCGTGTCCATATGTGTGTGTATATGCGCGAGTGTATGTGTTCGTGTGTTTGTGTGTGTGTGTGTGTGTGTGTGATGTATACGTAAGGTATATATATCGATTGGCATTACGCGGCAGATCAGTCAACCCTACTACCTTCTCGACACACCCGAAGAAAGCGAAAGACGAAGGGACCTATCTCTCCACCTCCTCTCTCCACCTCCACCTCCTCCACCTCATCCTCCCTCCTACCCTTCTTCGACCTCTTCGAGGGAAAAGGGCTCCTAGTTCTACAACGACTACGACGACGACGACGACGATGACGACGGCAATGACGACGTTCGAAAGCAGCTACGACTAAGGAAAAGAGATCTCCCTTCACGCTTACAGCTTCTACTACTTCACCGAGACACACTTTGTCACCCTCTCGAACGTTCTCTCTCTCTCTCTCTCTCTCTCTCTTCTCTGATCTTCTCTGTTCTTCTCTTAGTTTCTCTTCTCTTCTCTTCCTCGTTCGCATCGACAAACGCGAGAGAACCAACGGATGTTGAGCCCTTCGCATCGTTGAGCAAAGTCGCGAGAAAGAACCACCCCTTCTAGCTTCGTCTTTTCAATCTGTTGTACTTTAAGGATATCGACTCTCTCTCTCTCTCTCTCTCTCTCTCTTTCTCTTACTTATTCTATTTATCTATCTATCTATCTATCTTATCTATCTATCTAACTATCTTCTCACGTTATAAGTTTGTCCAAGTAACTTTGTTCCCCTTTCTCGTAATAATACGCCCGATCCGCTTTGGTATCGCTTGAAAGCGCTTGAAATTGGTTTGCTCGTTTTATGAAACGTAAATGTTTAACGTACATAGATCGAAAGTTACATATTGTTCGGTATATTATGTCTTTTATATATATATGTATATAATTATCCCGTAATCATGACTCATATCTCGATTATATTTTTAGACATTGTTTAACGATAAAGCTATGATCTGTCGCACAATATAATCTTTCTCTCTCTTTCTCTCTCTCTCTCTCTCTCTCTTTCTCTCTCTATCCTCTCGCGTATGAGATAGTTCAATACGTTCGTATCCAGTAATAATTTATTATTCTTACAAGCCGAACGATCATTGGTTAATCGATTTCGACGTTGATTAAATCGAAACGAAAATTTCTTTCTACCTCCTCTCTCTCTCTCTCTCTCTCTCTTTCAAAAATCATACAGCGTACAATTTTTGTACGGCGTACTAATGAAAATTAATTGTCATATCGATTCCACGTTAAATCTCGTAAATCATCGTCGTCGTGATCGTATCTCGTGATCGCAAATATATTTATTTAATTATTTATTTATACTTTAATTTTTTTTTCCCCGATAAATCCGACACTTTGTACGATCTAAATGGTTCCTGACGCGCGTCACGTTCGTGACATTACTTCGTACGGAAGAAATAGTTTTGATCGTTATTACGAGGATGAAAACGAGAATAAGATACTTTTTATTTTGGATAGCGCGTATCCTCATATCACTGTTATATAGCAAACGAAAATTATAGAGAAAATTCGTCGGCATATGTTTTATCGTGCGTGTATAAGTTAAACGGAGGAATTTCATCTCGAGATTCCACGGTGAGTTTTCGTAATGTTTTAACTCCGCAGAATTTCTCCGCGACCAACCGACGTATTTCTGGATACGTTCGGGAATCTCTAATACGGAACGGATCCGATACGGATGGAATGATTCGTACACGGTATATATATGTATGTGTGTGTGTATATGTATATGTATATATATATATTCGAATTACAAAACAAAAGAGATATGTGTAATCTCTTTCTCTCTCTCTCTCTCAATTTGTTTGTCCTATTCTCTCTCTCTCTCTCTATCTATTTAATCCGTTATAACGCATAGAACGCGTTAACTTTTCTGCGTTTACGCGACCGCAAAGCTTCCAACGTTTGCAACGTGGCCTACCGCAAAAGCTTCTCCTCGTCGATGCGCTCTTGCGTTTGATATACATATGTATATATATATATATATGCATGTATGTATGTATGCACGTATATATGAATGCATATATGTAGATGGAGATATAGTTCGCCTCTTGCGTTTCGTTTTCCTATCTTCGTGGGCCACCCTTCGTAATCCGGTGCAGCAAACGAACGGTCGATCGATCGATCGGAAACGATTATTACGTTTCATCGCGATTGGAAAGGCTCCGCGCTATGTTATTTCCTAAAACGTTCGTGGTATTCGAGAATGAATTACTTTTTTCCTTTTTTTTACGATACAGATGGTCACTCGAAAGTAAAAGAGAGAGAGAGAGAGAAAATAATGTTTCAATTCGAATACTTGATTAGAATTTAGAAATTAAAATTCCTCCGACGAATTGTTTTTTTCTCAATAATTAATAATAAATATTTTATAAATATCATTTCAAGTAACCATATACGTATACATATGTGTGTGTGTGTGAATATTTTGATCGATGCAAATAAACGAGTCTAAGTTCTACCTCGATTATATATCACGTATGTGTTTCATATTTTCTTATTAAATACCTATCGTTCATTTCAGATACTGTTGGAGAGTTAAATAAAAAAAAAAAAAAAAAAAATAATAAAAATAAAAACAAATAAGAACTGACCCGATTGAGTACGGACACGTTCTTACGTCACGAGGAATGTCGTTACGCATTAAAAAAAAAAAAAAAAAAAAAACAGAACAAAAAAAAACAAAGAAGAAAAAGTAAAAATATATTCATATACGTCGACGGAGTACTCCAATCTTTTTCTTCTTTCTATACATTCGAATCACTCGACGAATCGAGGAAAGATATTCTTCAAAAAAAAAAAAAAAAAAAAAGAAAAGAAAGACAGTAAAAAAAAAACGCCATAAGGCGAGCAAGTAGGAATGATTATTATCATTTTAGCTTTGCGACAATGGAGATATTTATCGGCGTTCCTATGTCGATCGTACGAGGGTAAATAAAAGAGAGCTATGTACATGAGAACAAAGAAAGGAAGGAAGGAATGAAGGTGAAGGAAAGAGAAAGATAAACAGATATAGATAGATACATAAATAGAGATAGAGAGAGAGAGAGAGAGAAAAGTGTGTCTCGAGCTCGACGCACAAGCGAGTCGGATGATGTCGATGATGATGGTAATGGTAGTGGTAATGGTATGGTGGTGGTGGTAGGTGATGGTGGTTGCTGCTCGATGGTAACACGACACTCGACGAGAGGTCAGCCATCGTAAGATTGACGAACACGATAAATCGAGCGGCGTTGACACTGGACTGAGTTACGCGACTCGACAACCCACTGACCTGCGAATCCAATGCATAGAGTTTCTCCTCGATCTGCTGCACTCCCTCTCCCTCTCCCTCACTCTCCCTCCCTCACCCTCTCTTTTACTTACTTACGGTGCACCAGAGAAAATCCTCGTAAATATTCCTTGCTTATATAGTATGTAACCCGACGTATGTGAGAACGAGAGAGAATGAGATTGAGATAGAGAGAGAGAGATAGAGAGACATAGCGGAGAGAGAGAGAGAGAGAGAGAGAGAGAGAGAGAGAAGTCGAACGATCCTGAAATAGAACGAGAAGGAAGGAAAAGCCGGTGAACGCGACCGAGTCGAGTCGAGTCGAGTTGAGTCAAGCCAAGCCAAGCCAAGCCAAGCCAAGCCAAGCCAAGCCAAGCCAAGCCGAGCCGAGCCGAGCCGAGCCGATATCCGTGTCGGAGGCTGTGCTGGAGAAAAATCTTCGACTATCGCGTTACCAAGTCTCTCTCTCTCTCTCTCTCTCTCTTTCATACACTCTTTCTCTTTCTTTCTGTCTCACTGGTGTCACCGCCTCCAACACGCCCCTCCCGCCTGCCTCCAGCACCCACCTTCTTTTTCCCCTCCTCCTACCCAACTATCTCACTCTCTCTCTCTCTCTCTCTCTCTCTCTCTCTCTCTCTCTCTCTCTCTCTCTCTCAACGAACATAGGCTATTACTCGCGAGTGCTTCGAAACTGCATATACTCGTATCCATGCCATATCGTATCGTACGCTTAGAAAGTTCATAGATAGATAGATAGATAGGTGGATAGACAGATAGTATAGCTAGAGATAGAGATAGAGAGAGAGAGAGAGATTCTATTGCCAACGGAGCACTTTCTTTTTCTACTTTCAAAAGTCATCACGGAAGCATCATCGTGGTTCTTATACGTAGTACCAACCTACATCCATTAACTCGACTGCTTGCTATAGGATATATATATATATATATATAGCTACACACAAGGTGAACTCTTTCGAAGGTTCTCTCTATACCTTCCGACGGGAAAACGTTTATCGGGCACAGAACAAAAAAAGCGTACGGGAGTGATACATATATCGAAGAACCATTAATACTCTTTCTCTCTCTCTCTCTCTATCTTTTACTCCATGTTTTTTTAATGGCCGAAGGATTCGTGTCGAAGATGATCATCCGCTAAAGCTCGGGTAACAAGAACAACGTTCCGACGTTCTTGACAAGGAGAGAGTCTACCGATTACAACTACGACGATAACGACGACGACGTCGGCGTCGTCGGCGTCGGCGTCGACGTCGACGTCGACATTGAGCATTGTCTTGGTCGACGATAAAAGCTTTCGCATCGCTATGGATGTATGTATGTATGTATGTATGTATCTATGTATGCATCTACGTATGTACGTATCTATGTATATATGTATATATGTACGTACGTATCTATGTATATATATATATATATGTATGTATGTATATATGTATGTATGTATGTATGTATCTAGAATAGGAAAAAAAGAAAGAGATAGATAAAGATAGACTGAGACTGAGAGAGAGAGAGAGAGAGAGAGAGAGAAGGGTAGAAATACGAGATAAAGAGAAAAGAGAGAGAGGGAGAGAGAGAGAGAGAGAGAGCACGGAGGGAGATCGGGTGAAGCAGATAAAGAGGTCGACAATAATGCCCTCAGTACACCCTGAATCCCATAGCAGCGAACACAGCGGGCGGCCATTATATTGTTTTACCTTTGTATCTCAGCTAGCGATCGGCAAATACGCTGCAACCGAGCGAGAGTTCTCTCTCTCTCTCTCTCTCTCTCTCTCGGTCTCTCTTTCTTTCTCTTTTTCTCTGTATATATATATATATATATATGCCTTCGACTACGACGACTGCAATGACGACGACGACGATGACGATGATGACGACGATGACGATGGTAGCGACGAGTAAAACTCTCGACGAGTAGAAAAAGGGAGGTAAATGTCGAAGGACGAAGTACTTTACGAAATGGCGTAGCGAATACCGATTACTGCAATCTTTTTTTTTAACAAAATTACATATCGATTCTATCTATCATCTCCGTTCCGATCAATCTCTGTTCCGTTTGTTAAATTACTTTAAATCATTTTATAATATTGTCTAATAATAATAATAATAATAATAATAATTATAATTATGATTATTATTATTATTATGGTAATTATAATGATATAAGAATAATACATACGATATATAATAATATATATAATATATATAATAATATACGATATAATAATAGTAATCATTGTTATTATAAAGTGATGTAATATTGTTAATTATCATCATCATCATCATCATCATCATCATTATTATTATAATTATTATAATAATAATAATTATTATTATTATTACACCGGTTAAATTATATCATTCGATATATTAAATTACGCGAGCGGAGTAAAAGAGGACACAGATCGAACAAGAAACTATCGATAAATTGTTTACAACTACCCCGGAATAATACTTAACAATATCGAAAGTTAACGATATTTTATTCGATCGTTCCTTTACGGTCATTAATAATATCGTATTAATTAATTAATTCTGTAGGACATCGGGAAACTGATCGAACACGTCGAGTCTATAAACTTTTCTTTTTTTTTCTTATATTTTCAACGTACACGCGACGAATGTGATTCGAATTCGAATTCGTGATCATCCATCTTAAGATCGAACGAACGATCGAAAGGGATTGGACCAGGGATAAAATGGTGGCAAGAATGAGAGAGACAGAGAGAGAGAGAGAGAGAGGAGGAAGAAGAGGAAGAGAAAGAGAAAGAGTAGGAGGAGAAATAGGAGGAGGAATAGGAGGAGGAGGAGGAGGAGGAGGTTGCATGGTAGCATATCAGCGATATTAAAATCCTAGGAAGGAATTCAGGACTCGTGTCCTCTTTTCTTTTTTGCTTTATTTTTCTTCTTCTTTTTTTTTTGTTTTTGTTCGCTTTTTCTCTTTCTTTCTCCTTCCAACTCTCTTCATTCACTATCGCGGCGGCGTCCGTGAGGAGGGTTGGGGAGAATAAGGGGGAGGGGGGGGGGGGGGTTGGAAGGTGAAAAAACAATGGTCGCACGACCCGAACCCCCTTTTTAGTTTCGATCAACGCGCGGAGCCTTCTCTGCTCCTCCTTCACCTCCCACCCTTCCCACCCACCACCACCACCACCACCACCACCACCACCAACACCAACACCACCACTCTTCTTCCACTCGCTCACTGAATTCTTCTTCCTCTTTCAGTCCTCGGCACTCTATCTCCATCTCTCTCTCTCTCTCTCTCTCTCTCTCTCTATCTCTGTCGTGAAATTCTTCTGCATGCCGTTGCATCGTCTCGTCTCGTCTCGTGTATGCCGGCACAATGCATCCCTGGGACGCATTGTGGATCGGTCTCACCAGACACCCCAGCGACGATGATGACGTCAACGACGACGTTGACGACGACGACGACGACGACGAAGAGGAGGAGGGTTGAGATTTTGTCACCAAAAGGCCACGCGATCGTCTCCCAACGAAATGTGTCCTCTTTTTCTTTTTCCCTTTTACTTTCCTTTCCTTTCCTTTCCTTTTATTTTCTTTTTCTTTTTCTTTTTCTAAATTTCTTCTTATTATCTACAATCATTCGTTTTATTCTTTACGGCAGATATATAAATTTATGTATGACAACATATATCTGCATGTAAATACTTGCCTTAACGTTACTTATATATTTATGCAATAAATCTTTTATAAACATACATGTGTGTGTGTGTGTAAGGAAAACCGTGTTCTCTATAATATTTATAAGCAGGTATTCTGTACCTTATATATATATATATATATATATATATATATATATATATTTTCTTTTTTTAATGTTTCTTATTTTTTTTTCGGTCACTTATTTCTTTAATTTTGTTCTCTCCCTATTTTTTTTTTCGAAGGATCATACGAGGATCTCACTAGATTATATATACATATAAGTATGTATTTGAAATCGAAAGAAGAGCCCAGAGGTGGTGCGATGATTGCGTAGTAATCTGCTTTCGCTTTGCTTTCCTACCGAAGGGTTGGAAGATAGAGTGTATGGTTGTTAGCCGGAGGCATGGTTGGGTCCTCTCTCTCTCTCTCTCTTTCAATAACATCTATCGAGAACAGCCGAGAAAGAGAGAGAGATGTATATACGTATATATATTGTATACACATAAATACGCATATATATATATATATATATATATATATATATATATCACGTAGAGAAGATAGAAACAACCCTCCCGACACGAGTTATCCTATAAACGGTAGGCACCCCCGCGCAGAAATCTACAGATAATCCGGCCCCGGGGGCCCGCGTGTGGTTGAACGCTCGCAACAGTTACCATATTTGATTGTGCCCCCTTCCTACCGATGCGGAATACGAAATGACGTTCGTACTGAAGATCAGAGGACCTGTCTTTGCCATTCCGTCGGTGTACCTATCCACTTTCTTCGAAAGGGAGAGAGAAAACGAGAGAGAGATAGATAGATAGATAGAGAGAGAGAGAGAGAGAGAGAGAGATGGAGAAAAAAAAGGAAAGAAATAATTTTTGTTTGTTCATGGAGATAGGATTGCATTTTAGACGTTCGTTTAATAATTAATGTCAATCGAGATCGTACCGACGTAAAGAATATTTTATTGACCAATTAATTTTATAGTTTGTCTTTCTTTTTAGAGGAAGAGAGAGAGAGAGAGAGATGGAGAAAAAAAAGGAAAGAAATAATTTTTGTTTGTTCATGGAGATAGGATTGCATTTTAGACGTTCGATTAATAATTAATGTCAATCGAGATCCATACGACGTAAAGAATATTTTATTGACCAATTAATTTTATAGTTTGTCTTTCTTTTTAGAGGAAGAGAGAGAGAGAGAGAGAGAGAGAGATGGAGAAAAAAAAGGAAAGAAATAATTTTTGTTTGTTCATGGAGATAGGATTGCATTTTAGACGTTCGATTAATAATTAATGTCAATCGAGATCCATACGACGTAAAGAATATTTTATTGACCAATTAATTTTATAGTTTGTCTTTCTTTTTAGAGGAAGAGAGAGAGAGAGAGAGAGAGATGGAGAAAAAAAAGGAAAGAAATAATTTTTGTTTGTTCATGGAGATAGGATTGCATTTTAGACGTTCGATTAATAATTAATGTCAATCGAGATCCATACGACGTAAAGAATATTTTAAAACGAAACTCATTGATCCTTCTAACGTCATTGACGAATTATTTTATTAATTTTATTGTTTATAGTTGTTCTTTTTTCTAAAGAGAAAGAGAGAGAGAGAGAGAGAGAGAGAGAGAGAGGGAAAGGAATATCTCTAATTTGTCCTTTTCTCGAGCTGGAGAAAGCATTGTGTTATTCGTTGAACGTCACGAAGATGATTAAAATCGTTCTCTTGAAAAAAAGAAGATAAGAAAGAAAGAAAAAAAAGAAGAAGAGGAAAAAGAAGAAATTGTAAACGAATCCAACGATCGTTCTCAACGCTTAGCACGAATATAATTTAATTGATAGCAAAAATAATAAACGGACACGTCATTTCTCACTTGATCGATGAATCGCAACCACGGTAGTTACCCTCGTCCCCTCTTCTCTCTCCCTCCCTCCCCCTCTCTCTCTCTCTCTCTCTCTCTCTCGTTCTCTGTACGTTGTTGTACGACGGCGTGAGGAAAAAGAGCGAGAACGAAATCGTGCGTTTGATGTCACGGCAAAAGGGAACGGAGGCGCGACGAGGGGAATAGAAAGTACACAGAGAGAGAGAGAGAGAGAGAGAGAGAGAGAGAGAGAGAGGGTGGGCGAGATGCACAAGGGTTGTAGTTTCGCGTCGGTCGGCCGGTCGGTTGGTCGAGCGTAACCACGTTTGTCTATACTCACCCTGTCGTCCTCCCACCCCTTTTCACCCTCACCCTACCCCTCTCTCTCTCTCTCTCTCTCTCTCTCTCTCCGTCTCTTTCTCTTTCTCTTTCTCTTTCCGTTCCCCGTTCTTCCGTGCTTAAACGTTACAATTATTACCGGAAAAGCGCTGCACACGCATGCGGCAAACCGCGGGAGCCACCGGCGGAATTACATTGATATTAGTATTGTTTCGGCCGGGGAGATTAATTAATTAAAACGCTCTTCTATATACGCTCAACTCGACCCTCGCCCCACCCTCCCCTCGCCCCCTCCCTCCCCCTCCCCCCACGCCCTTTCCCCCATCCCCATTTAACCGTATACGTACGTACGTATTTATGTATATATCTCTATGTAACGTCCGTATGTACCTACCTGCGTTTTAAATGTTTACGTACATAGAGATGCTGTAACTAACGTTGTTGAAGTTGGTAACTGGGAGACGAATAATCGACCGATACGTGAACGTGTAATCGGACCTTATAGGGTGGATAAAAATTATCTGTCATCATCGAATGACGATTTTCATATTCAACGATATTCAAATTCAACGATTACTCTCTCTCTATCTCTATCTCTATCTATCTATCTATCTATCTATCTCTCTTTTGTCGATCGCGCCTAAACCACGAATTGCACCGCACCGTAACGCACGAAACCGTACCGCATCGTACTGCACGAAATTGATCGTATAATTTTCAAAATACACCCATTACGCCGGACGTCCAGTTATTTATTCATCAAACACTCGTTGATATATAATGATGATAATAATAATAATAATAATAATAATAATAATAATAATAATAATAATAATAATAATAATAATAATGATGATGATGATGATGATGGTGATGATGATTATGATGATGATAATGATAATAATGATAACAATGTCCGATGGAAATTGCAAATTATATAAATCTTACGTCGTGTTATGTGCTTCAAGAGAGAGAGAGAGAGAGAGAGAGAGAGAGAGAGAGAGAGAGAGAGAGAGATTATTGGTTGGTTGATTGTAGTCGATATGTCGACACGTCGTTTGATTATTATCAAAGGAATTATGTTACAGCTTCGAAGAAAATAAGGAAGAAAAGGGAGAGTTAAAGAAAGAAAGAGAGAAAAAGAAAGAGAGAGAGAGAGAGAGAGAGAGAGAGAAGGAGAAAGAGAAAGAGAAAGAAGACTCACCCTTTTTGGCGTGGAGAATATCAGCGGGATCAGGCGGTAGCGCCGTGCAATGGCTCGGACTCAGACTAGGCTGAAGACTCGAGAAAGGGCTTCCCGCGCCCGACGGATACCTTAAAAATCGAATCTTCTTTATTTTCCATCACTACCGGCTTCATGCTCGACGTTTTGCCGTCGGTAATATTATTGTACAAATTGGACGATGTAATATATCGTCATTTTTTAATTTCATTGATATCAATATAAATGTATATATATATATATATATGAACGATGAAAGAGAGAAGAAAGAGAGACAGAGACAGATAAAAAGAGAGAGAGAGAGAGAGACAGTGTGCGTATAGTTCTGTACGAGTCAAGTGTATGTATGCGTGTAAGTATAAATGTTAAGATATATATATATATATATATATATATATATATATGTATGTATATATATCGTCATTTTTTAATTTAATTGATATATATATATATATATATATATATGTGTGTGTGTGTGTGTGTGTGTGTGTGTGTGTGTGAATGAAAGAGAGAAGAAAAAGAGACAGAGACAGATAAAAAGAGAGAGAGAGAGACAGTGTGCGTATAGTTCTGTACGAGTCAAGCGTATGTATGCGTGTAAGTGTGAGTGTTAAGATCGTTGTTAAGAAACTCGATAACTCACCAGGGATTGGGTCTTGGCCAGCCAGTGGTCTGTCCGTTCAGTAGCCTGAGCTTGTCGTAAACGCTCTCGGCTGGACTACCAGCTCCAACGCCTACGCCAACGCCAACTCCAACTGCCCCAACGCCCTGTTGCTGTTGCTGTTGTTGCTGTCTTTGTTCCTTCTGTGCGGCCAAGTTCCTCAATACCCTGTTGATGGACGAAACCTGAAGAAAGAAAAGCAAAGAAAGAAAAGAAAAAAAAGAACGAAAACAGGAAGGATAAGTGGATAGAGAGATATAGATAGTAATAGAGAGAGAGAGAGAGAGAGAGAGAGAGAGAGAGAGAGAGAGAGAGAGAGAGACAAAAAAAAAGAAAAGAAAAGAGAGAGAAAGAAATAAAAAAAAAAGGAAAAGAAAAACAGACATATACTGATCGTTGTTGAACGATTACGCGATTAGCTTAATAAATACTTTTAAAATCGTTCGTACTAATTTTATTAAACGTATAAGCGTAATATAAAGGTTATGTATATATATATATATATATATATATGTATATGCGCTGAACGGTACTGTGAATTTATTTATATAGAATATCGAGATCGACGTAATTAGCAACGATAGAAGCGGGTGGAGGGTCGGGGGTGCATATTATATGAGCGGGGATTAATGAGAATAGGAAGAAAGGGTTAGGGTCGTAACGGGTTTAGATAGGATAGAATCGTCGAAGGTCGAAATGTGGAAAGGGAGACAGGTGGAGTGGGATGGGTTGGGTTGGGATGGTACGGGGTAAGGGAGTGGGGGGAGGGTGGGAGGTGGGGAAGTAGAAGGAGACGGAAGGTAGATGGAGGTGGATGGGAATGAGGGAGTAGGAGTAGGACGTGGAGGAGGTGGAGGAGGAGTTGGAAGCGCGCTTCTGCCCGATGAAATGCGACGAGAGAGAGAGAGAGAGAGAGAGAGAGAGAGAGAGAGAGAGAGAGAGAGAGCGGTAATTAAAACGATGCGGTGAGCGCTTGCCGATGTGTGTACCACGAGGGAGTTAATTACCTCCGCCTTCAATTATATCCGTCTCGCGCCACTCCAACGGGACGGTAGTGAGGGGGAGGGGGAGGGGCTGGGTAACCGACGACTGACTTTGGCTTCTGGCAACGTAAGTACGCACTCGCGCGTCTCTGCGCCACTTGCGATTGGGCGTAAAGCGTGCTACTCCTCTACGTTTTGCTCCCAGTTACCACCTCTCGATATGTGTGGTAACTTATTATATATAAATGTCTTACACACGTATACTTATATGTATATGTATATGTATGTATGTATGTACGTATTTATATATATATATATATATATATTTTACGCGCCCGCGAAAGAGGACTACTTATACGTGTAATCCCACGTTGAATTCTTCCTATCGCGGGTTGATGAGCGCCGCGTTTTAGCAGAGGGAATTGGCTAATTTACCAGAGATTCGATTTTCCTTCCATTTCTTCTCCTTCTTCCTCTCTCTCTTTCTCTCTATCTATCTGTATCTTTTTTTTATCTTTCTTCCTTTCTTTATTTCCTTCTTTCCTTCTTTCGCCATTCATCGCGACATGGGAATAAACCGACTGATAAATAATCAGTCCCCTCTCCGTTAAATAACACGACGTATACATACGTGTACATAACCCAGCCGTACCTAAGAACGTATCTATACTAATCACGAATTCGACCCTTTAAACCTCTGCTAATACGAAAGTCTCGGCGTGAAACGACGGATAAAACGGATCGCGGATGCGGATAAGCTATGCTTGGATTTAACAGATCCCGATTAAAACACCCTCTCTCTCTCTCTTTCTCTCTCTCTCTCTCTCTCTCTCTCTCTTTCTCTTTCTTTTCTACGAACTTTCTCTTTTCCTTTCCTTTTTGTCTATCCTCTTGGCCCTCTTGCGTTCAACTTCTTTACTTTCCTTACCTCTCTATCTTTTTTTTCTTTCCCTTTAATCCTCGACCCACCCCTCCCACCTCCTTCCACCCCATCCCTCCCTCCTCGCCCCCTCACCCCGCCCCTTCTATTCTCGTTTCTTTCCTCACGCAAGTTCCATCGCTTTTCGTCGTTCCCGTCAGTTGCAGCTCGCATAAATCTCGAGGAAGAAATCGTGAAAGAATTCCAAGAGGAGGACCGAGGGGTGGGTATAAAGGGGGCGGGAGGGATTGGGTACTACCGGTAGGATAGAGTGTGCAGGGCGGTTGGGTAGGGTCGAGGAGGGACGAGGGGCGGGAGGGAGGGAGGGAGGGAGGGAGAGAAGTCGTGGGCGGTAGAGGGATTCTTTTTCCTGGCGACGATAGTTCCCTACAATTTATTTTCTCACTCTCATTTCTCCTTTTTCTCATTTCTCCTACCGATATTCACTTACTCTCATTCTCCTCATATCCATCTAACGGAAAGTCCGTTCGAAAAATCCTCACATTTTTTCTTATTACTTACATTTATTATAAAAAGGGGAATGAGAATTATTATTTATCCTCGCATTCCTTAATACAATAATAAAATTCTTCTTTACTTCCTTTATTTTTTGTTTTCTTCTTTTTTTTTTTTTTTTGCTATCTTCCTTCCTTTCTTTCTTTCGTTCTTTCTTTCTTCAGATTGGATTCCGTAAGGTGGAGAAGGAGAGACAGGAAAAAAGACCAGAGAGAGAGAGAGAGAGAGAGAGAGAGAGAGAGAGAGAGAGAGAGAGAGAGGAATTTCAACGAGAGAGATTGGCCACAGGATATTTTCGTTCCCTTGGGTTTGTTAGACTTGGTGTCAGGGGTCCATAGCGTTGAAACGAGCTGACGTCTCGGACCCACGAGCAGGAGCGGTCTCGTCGTCGGTTACTCCTCCACCTCCTTCTCCTCCTCCTCCTCATCCTCATCCTCCTCATCCAACTCATCCTACTCGTCCTCCTTATCCTCCTTCCTTCTTCACCTCGTCCTCGCTCTCATCGTCATTCCCCTTTTCCGAACGGACGATATATACACCAATGTCGGTTAACGTCACACACACACACACACACACACACACACACACACACACACACGCGCGTTCACGTACATACACACACGCTCACTCATTTGCACACTCACTCACACATTCACTCGTTCACACACAGAACATACGTCCGAAGAAAATATAACCGGCACGCTTCCCCTTGTATATTCTATCATGTATACTTCTAACGTTATTTACATAACCTATTATTCTTTAATTGAAGATCAAATGATTCTTAAATCATCGCGATTGTGATCATCGTTCTCGATCGTCGTAATCCTAGAATTACATCTACGTATGTATTACAATATTAACGTACATAAACCGATCGATCGCGACGAAAAGGAGGATTTTTTGATAGGTATGAATTTTCTTTTTTTTTAATTTTTAACCACTACGTTTCTCTCTCTCTCTCTTTCTCTCTCTCTTTCACCTCAATTTTTGCGCGTTCAATTTTGTCGAAAATTTTGTCACGACACTTTCGTTGAATTAATGAAATCTTATAGTCAATAATAATATTGTAAGATATTGCATTTCAACTCTATGCGTTCTTTGTAATCCCTATATTTGCGTACGAGAAGTAAGGAAATAAAAATAAATAAATAAAAAAATAAGCAAATTAGGATGAAAGGTTTAATCGTTGGAATGATTATATCACGAGGGATCGATAAGTCCCCCGATACGACACTACTACGTTCACTTAAAAAGAATATAATAAATCTGTCGAAATAAATCAATTGACTTTAATATCATTATGTAAAATAATTTTTTAAATAATTATGTAAAATAATTTTTCGAAATATTTTTTCAAAAATTCGAGTCAGGATCAAAAGTCAAACTATAAAAAATAATTACACGGTCATCATTCTGTTAAGTATAATACCTATGACGCTATATCATCGATATCGTATATATATATTTTTTTTTCGTGTTTCACGATGCGAATAAAAAACATATATATATATATATATATATATATACATATATATTTATAAATAGCTAGCTACCTACACACTTATCGAAAAGTCATATACAAAACGACAAAACGTTGTCGTCGAATGAATGAAACGTCGCGGTTGAGAAAGAAGGGCCCTCGCGACAAAAGCTGAAAGCAGGCCCAAAAAAGAGAGAAAAAGAGAGAGAGAGAGAGAGAGAGAGACTGCCAGTCAAACGACAAAATCCGGCTTTTTCGTTTATGACATCGAGTGTCGCCATACTATTTGACCGCGTTTTGATTGACGTACACCGCAAATATAGGTATACGTCGTTCCTCCAGATAGATTTCCGACGTGTGTCAACCCTCTTAGGTTCCTTCGTCCTCCATCGATCCTTACCCCTCCCAACCCCCACCCCCCCCCCCCTTCGCTCTACCTTCGCCAACGATTATTGG
>OU964961.1:24851265-24863765 GCA_918808275.2 Dolichovespula sylvestris | reverse complement strand
GATGATGAGATTCGTCGTTGGACGATGATGATGTTAAAAAAAAAAAAAAGTATTACGACGATTATTATGGTGGAGAATTATTTCAATTTTTGATCGTTCTCGACGCTTCGACGCTCGAACGCTTCTAACTAGAAACCGAAAAAAAAAAAAAAAAGATTGGGATCCTTATATCCCGTCGAATTATTTTAACATCGTTTTATATACCTAAATCAGATTCTCAGATGTGCTAAATGGATTGTTTTTTTTTTTTTTGTTTTTCTTTTATCTTGGAGGGAGTAAAAAAAAAAAAAGATTATTCTTCGTTTTAATATGTCGAAGGAGATGATGCGATTCGTCGTTGGATAATGAAGTGGATGAACGCTTCTAATAGATTAATTATAGATTTATAAATTTTCATGAAAACCGAATAAAATTGGGATTATTATATTCGTCGAATTATATCAAACCCGTTCGCATCCCCGATGTAGGATTAATTAACACGAATAACAAATCACTATTAACATTCACTTAAAATCGTCGTTTATTTTTGATCATATTCTTCGAAACGTTCGAACTCGAAAGAAGTGTTCGATGTCAAAAAAGAAAAAGAAAAGGAAAAGGGAATAATTGCAAAAGCGATAAAAATGATAATATTAAAAAGTCGTTGCAAATCACGATGATTATTACGCATGATAAAAGTCATTCTTCGATAATCCGACGTTGTTCGGTTGTGTGCGTATTTAAAGTAAAAAAAAAAAAAGAAAAAAAAAAAAAAGAAAAAAAGAAAGAGAAAAGAAAATAGAAAAAGAAATCGTCGTAATAAATAAGAACCGACGATGATTGTTATTATTATATCGATAAAGATAAAGATGTTTGATAAGTCCTCACGTATACTGAAGCAAGGTCAATGTACACGTGTCGGGATCCTCACATTCATAAGCTTCTATTATTTTTCTCTCTCTCTTTTTTTTTTTTTATGAGCATTTATTCGCGGTAGTCGCATATTTCCGTTCCCTTCTTTTCCGTTTCTCTCTCTCCCTCTCGCTCCCTCTCTCTCTCTCTCTCACTCTCTGTCTGTCTTTTTATCTCTCGTTTTTCTTTTTCTTTCTTTCTTTCTTTTTTTGATCCTCTCATTCATACACGATGGAAGCGTGCGAATCGTGAAGAGCGGAAGAAGCGGAGGGTGCGACTCTCTTCTACTTTCCTCCTCATTCGGTCCACTTCCGTTGTCCTGAGGGTTCTATTGGGCTCCATACAGAGTAGCTTTATTATGGTGAAAACATTCCGGTGGAGTGGAGTAGGGTAATTCGATGCGCGTAATCGAGACACTCTTGCTGATACATACATATATATATATATATATATACACCACTTAAAAAGTATGATATTTTCAAGGAGAAAGAAAGAAAGAAAGAAATAAAAAAAGGAAAGAAAGACGAAGAGAGAGGGGAATACTAAACGTGAAAAAATTGTTATTCGTTATTAATCTGAATAATAATTCAATTAGAAAAATCCAAAAAGTATGATGCGTTAAAGAAGAAAGAGAGGGGAATACTAAACGTGAAAAAATTGTTATTCGTTGTTTATCTGAATAATAATTCAATTAGAAAAATCCAAAAATTTGTGATGTCTTCAATAAGAAAAAGAGAAAGATACTAAACGTGTCAAAATTATTATCCATTATTTATCTCAATAATAATTTAAATACAAAAATTCACAAAGTATAATGTCCTCAATAAGAGAAAGAGAAAAAGAAAGAGAAAAAAGATATATATATATATATATATATATATATAAAACGTGTGAAAATTATCTGTTTATCGCGATATGAATATTTAAAATAAAAAAAAAAAAAAAAAGAAAAATTTATCGACCGATTATCAAATAGAATTTTATATGTATAATCTTTGTTATTGGCTCGATAATGTATCGATCATGCGTATTACAAGTTTGACACTTGACGGCTCGTTAACGTATAGATCTCTTGTTAAAAAAAAAAGAAAAAAAAAAAAGATTTAGGAGGGTGCGATGATATGGTGGCACGTGTTACTCGCTACTTCCGCTAGAGTTATTCACGAAATATTATAACGTGTCATTAGGCCAACCCCCTTTCGGTTTTATGATTCTATACGTTTTCCCTCTCTCTCTCTCTCTCTCTCTCTCTCTTTTTGTGTTTCCTTTTCTTTTTCTCTCTTTCTCTTTGTACGTGTGAGAGAAGGAAAGTGAATAAATCACAGGTTACGATAAACCGCTCTATACGATTGTTGCTCTCTTATATAACGAGAAATAAATGGAAGTTAAGTACGTGACCTGTAATTCCATTGTCGTAGGTATGTTTGATGTATCGTTTAAAAGAACAAAAAAAAAAAAAAAAACAAGAAAGAAAAGAAAAAGAAAAGAAAGGAAGAGAAGAAAAACGCAACAGAAGAAAGTGAATGATTCGTTCGAACGGGAATAAGTCGAACGTAGTTAACGACGTATATTACGAGCATTATATGTACATATATATATATATATATATATATATATATATATATATATACATGTATGTATGTATGTATGTATGTGTTTCGAGTAAGGTTTAAAAGGCTCACTGACCCGTTTACGAGTGCCGTAGAAGCACACTTTTTCAAAGACGCCAAAGTGCACGTATTTTTATAACACTTGTCTCGAGATATCGATACGTGTAATTACATTGAACAACGATCGAACGATTCGAACGTTCGTTAACGATTTAATATTCGATATTACTCGTAAATATTCGTAATCGATGTATTTTCGATTCAATTTTTATATCTACACACACACGCACACACAAACACAAATGTATCTGTCTATTATTTTTTTTCTCAATTCGTCATCCACGTAACATATTCGAAATGTACGGATCGATACGTCATTTATTATTACACAATCTACCAAGGTATTTAAGAAATATTGCAATTTCAATCGTATCAATAACAATCGATTCGTTCTCGATTATTTTCTTTTTGCGTTTTCTTCCTCATTCCCATTGATTTCTCGCGCTCGTAACATTTACGTGATGCACCGATCGATACTTTTGCGTGTTCCCATTTCAGATAAAAAAAAAAAAAAAAAAAAAAAAAAGAACAAAGAAAAGAAAAGAATTTCGTACGCCATCGCACGTTGTCGGCAATTTCTCGCCGATTATTTCCAAATTGCGATCGTAACAAATTTGGAATGGTAAAAAAGGTTCGAAGTGGCACGCGTCGTGTGTACGTAGACGATTCGAAATCTCTGTCGAGCGCCCTACGCTTAAAGTCAAGCCGTATGGCGTGGGAAAGCTCGACCGGTGTCGAATCGAGTCGATAGAAAGAGAGAGAGAGAGAGAGAGAGAGAGAGAGAGAGAGAGAGAGAGAGAGAGAGATGAAAAGCGTGCAGTACGATATCGCACGCGTGACGACTCTATTAAGTTTGTTTGCGATCGTCGATATTACGTGTTTGCCGTGTCATCAAGACACCATTTTTTTTTTCTTTTTTACTTTTCCTACAGATTTATGTTATAATTATAAAAATAGGAAATAAAAAGAATTAGAACGAAAATAATTTTTTTTTTTTTTTACTTTTCCTACAAATTTCTGTTATAATTATAAAAATAAAAAGATAAAAAGAATTAGAATAAACATAATTCTTCTTTACTTTTCCTACAGATTTCTGTTATAATTATAAAAAAAAAAAAAAAAAAAAAAACAAGAATAAAAATCTTTATCGCGTAAAGATTTTCGCGTTTACAAATCACACATTTTCGATCTAATCAACGTACGAAAACATTTCTAACGCGTCAATTTCTAAATCATCAACGATCGCGACTTACACGAATCTTTGCGATCGTCTAAATCACGCGTTTGCCGTGCCATCGAGACGCATCTTTTCTTTTTTTTTTTTTAC
Source organism: Dolichovespula sylvestris (assembly GCA_918808275.2). Taxonomy (NCBI): domain Eukaryota; kingdom Metazoa; phylum Arthropoda; class Insecta; order Hymenoptera; family Vespidae; genus Dolichovespula; species Dolichovespula sylvestris. The sequence goes on along the minus strand of OU964961.1, from coordinate 24,859,877 downwards.
TATTCCTACAGATTTATGTTATAATTATAAAAATAGGAAATAAAAAGAATTAGAACGAAAATAATTTTTTTTTTTTTTTTACTTTTCCTACAAATTTCTGTTATAATTATAAAAATAAAAAGATAAAAAGAATTAGAATAAACATAATTCTTCTTTACTTTTCCTACAGATTTCTGCTATAATTATAAAAAAAAAAAAAAAAAAAAAAAAAAAAAAAAACAAGAATAAAAATCTTTATCGCGTAAAGATTTTCGCGTTTACAAATCACACATTTTCGATTTAATCAACGTACGAAAACATTTCTAACGCGTCAATTTCTAAATCATCAACGATCGCGACTTACACGAATCTTTGCGATCGTCTAAATCACTCGTTTGCCGTGCCATCGAGACGCATTTTTTTTTTTTTTACTTTTCCTACAAATTTCTGTTATAATTATATATATATATATATATATATATATATATATATATATAAAATAAACAAAAAAAAATAAGAATAAAAATCTTTATCGCATTAAGATTTTCGCGTTTACAAATCACACATTTTCGATCTAATCAACGTACGAAAACATTTCTAACGTCTGAATTTCTAAATCATCAACGATCGCGACGATCGCGCATAACTCGAAAATCATCAACGAAACTATCCGATCTCAGCCGACGACGAGGACGATGACAACGAGGACGACTTACACGAATCTTCCTTTCTCTAGTATCGTTATCTCGCGAGCCATTATTCTAGGAGATATCACGGTTGCCTTTTGATTTATCGTCGCCAACACACCAAGGAAGTTGCCTTCACACGCAACGTTTAATATCTATCGTTGATGTATCACCAACATTTTCACGTATAACGATAGTTACCATAGAATCGCACCGACAGAAAAATAAAACGTAAAAACGATACGTTGCTGTACGTACAACAGGCAAATCTTTTTTTTTTTTTTCATTTTGTTCTCTTCTTTTCGTTTTTTTTTATTTATTTATTTTTTTTTTTTTAACAAACGATCGAATATAATTGAATATAAAAAATCTTTATAAATTTGTTTGTTTAACAACGACGCGAGAGCAAAGGAAAATCAATGGAGAACTGTACGCGTTAATGTATATGACGAATATTTTTTCTTTTCCTTTATATATATATATATATATATATATAACTCGATCGAATGCAATTCAAACGAATTTACGATGAAACTACAAAAATGGGGAACGTCTCTCTACTGATTTTCCGATGGTTTCGTTCTAACTCGTTGACAATATTAAGAATTATCGAGAGAGAGAAAGAGAGAGAGAGAGAGAGAGAGAGAGAGAGAGGGAGAGGGAGAGGGAGAAAGAGAGAGGAGGGGAGAGGAGAGATAAAGAGAAAAAGAGAAAAAGAAATTAGCGAAATTAATCGAATCCGATTTTTTCTTTACGAAAAAAAAAAAAAGAAACAAAAAGAAAACGAAATAAAATAAAATACAAAAGTAAAAGTAAAAGAAGATAAATAAAGAGTAAGGAGATAAGGGAGTGAAGGAAGGAAATAACGTCGAACGTTTTGATTTCAGGAGAGAAAGGGAATATATATATATATATATATATATATATATATTTTTCCCCGTTCCCTTAAGTACTCTTTGCCGGTAACGAATCGTGCCGCAAATGATCTCCCTAACGTGACGACCGTTACGACGGAACGGCGACCCTTCTTGGTTTTTCAACCGCGCGAATAAGAAGCACGACGTGATGCCGTACTGTGGTTGCTATCAAGTCACAAATTACGGCACTGTGAAGGAAAAAAAAATATAACGAGAGAGAGAGAGAGAGAGAGAGAGAGAGATATGCACGTTCTCCGACTTTTACCATCCAGTCGAGTATGCAGAAATAAAGAGAAAGGAGAAAGGAGAAAGAGTGCCGGTAGGTAGTAAAACAGAGGGATGTAAAAGAGGGTTGTACGAGGTGGGACTGGACGAGCGGTCGCACCAGCAAGCAAGATACAAATTACATTTAAATAGAAGTCGAGGAACGCAAGGTATTCGCAATTTAAACGGAGGGTGGTTCAGAGAGAGAGAGAGAGAGAGAGAGAGAGAGAGAGAGAGAGAGAGAGAGAGAGAGAGCGGAACAGTGGGACGGCAAAAGGGTGATTTTGAAATGTGCTGTGTGAAGGAGAAGGAAAGAAAATACGTAAAGAGATAAAAAGAGAAAGATGAATAGATAGATAAACACACACACACACACACAGACACACACAGACAGACAGACAGATACTATCGATGATACTAGCTCTTTTCATCTTCACCGATTTAATCTATAATTACGAGTTTTAATACGTATCGTGTTTGATATATGTACACATATACAGGGTGTTACTAATATATATATATATACAATAAGTATTGCCAACACATAAAACTCGAGAAGAAGGTTGAAAAGAGTATGGTATAGTGAGCGAGGTATAGTGAGATTCGGTATTTAACAGCACGCTACAGGGGTTCCCCCGAGAAGTATGGGGGTGGTCGAGGATGCCACGCGTCGAACGTTATTGCCTCCTGCTTTCTCCATCAAACGATGAGTCTCACCCGTAGAGAGAGAGAGAGAGAGAGAGGACGATCCTCTTCGAAATTCTCCTTCGATCGACGAGCTTTGGATGATAGTTTCCGAATGGAGAGTTCACTCCGGGATACGCCACGTGCGCGATTTTACACCGTTTTAGCCGCCGTCGCCACCCCCACCCCAAACCACCCTACCCCTCCGTTATCTATTTAGGGGTACCAGCCTGAAAATGTTGCATCGAGATGATTCCCTTCGAGGGTCTATTATATGTGCATCGATCGGATGAATTTCATTTTTAATCAAATCCAAATTGAAATCGGGTTCGTTTAATTTCGGCGTCTACTCGAGAAGAAAAAGATACGAAACAAAAAGAAGATGAAGAAGAAGAAGAAGAAGAAGAAGAAGAAGAAGAAGAGGAAGAGGAAGAAGAGGAAGAATATGATTCGTTGTTTTTAGACAAATTCGATTAAACGTTTAGCGTAGAATAAAATGGAGATAGGAATATGGATGGAGACAGAAAGATAAAAAAAGATAAAAAGAGAGAGAGAGAGAGAGAGAAAATAATCTACACCACAGACGTATCAGATACATACGATACTTACACGATTATTTAGAAAAGGTTTCGCCTTCGAAAAATATGTGGTAACGTCAGACGATATGTCGAATAAATTCCATTCTTAATCAAATCCTAATTGAAATCGGGTTCGTTTAATTTCGTTGTTTACTCGAAAAGAAAAAGATATGGAACAAAAAGACGACGAAGAAGAAGAATATGATCCGTTATTTGTAGACAAATTCGATGTCAAATAAAATGATGTCCGGCGTGTAAAATCGACGATCAAAAGCATTTGCAAATTCGATTAAACGTGTAAAAAAAAATAGAGATAGGAATATGGATAGAGACAGAAAGATAAAAAAAGATAGAGAGAGAGAGAGAGAGAGAGAGAGAGAGAGGGAAAATAATCGAAACCAAAGACGTATTGGATACATACAATACTTAGACGATTATTTAGAAAAAGTCTGGGTGTTCGAAAGAAAATACGTGGCTAACGTCAGACGATATATTCGAACCTCCCGAACACCCCCACCCCCTCCCCCTGTCGGCATAGAATATACACGCATAGATAAATATCTACGTGAGCGTGTAGAAAGAGATGATCGAGGAGAGAAACGTGTTCGATCGATATGGTGGAATCGTATTATCGTTAATGTTAAAAGCGCCGAGACAGGGATGGGTTCCGCGTGTTCTAGTGCCTAGCGTCAAATCGTATTGCGTATCGCACGATCGAAGAAGTTTCTTCGCCGATCGAAATTGAAGCGGTTATGAGGAAACGAAAGAGAAAGACGTAGAAGAAAAGGGAAAAGGATGGTCGGAGATAGAGAGGCCCGAACAGAACAGAAGAAAACAAATAAAAAAAAAAAATATTAAAAAAGAAAGAAAAATATCCTCGATCGGTCGATGATCCCGTTCGCGATGGCGGAACGAAAGAAAAGATTGAAAAGTGGAGGAAGGAATTTATTTGTGTGCGTGCGTGCGTTTAAAGATACGTGAATGTATGCGTGTATACGTACGTACGTACGTAAGTATGTATGTATATATGTAAACGAAGGAGAGGAATATAGTTTTCGAGAAAGTAAAAAATAAGAGAGATGGAAGTAATGGAAGGAGAATAAAGAACGAGAGAGAGAGAGAGAGAGAGAGAGAACGAAAAGAAGAGATACGGAAGAGGGGAAAGAAAACAAAAATAATGAAAAAAAGATCTAAAAAAAAAATAAAAAAATTCAAAGATCGTATATACGATAGGCGCCTGCCTCGTGAAGGAAAATGTCCCGAAGACGATCGATCGGTCGAACGGTCGAACGGTCGAACGGTCGAACGGTCGAACGGTCGGTCGATCGTTGGGTCTGCCTGTAAGACGATATCCTTCGTGCTGTAGAGAGAGGGTGCTCTTCGGGACCTCGCGGTCCGTCCGTACGGACCCTCTTGTAGGAGGGACCGAGAGGAAACGTGAAAGAAGAAGAAGAAGAAGAGGAAAAAGAGGACGAGGAGGAAGGAAGAAACAAAAGAAAGAAAGAAAGAGAAACAAAATGAAAAGAAAAAAAAAAGGAAAATAAAAAAGTGAGAGGAGAAGTAGAATATGCAAAGGGCCGAGAGAGAGAGAGAGAGAGAGAGAGAGGAGACACGTCCTCGAGGATCCTGATTGGACGAGACAGCCGGTATACGGCGGTCGAACTTGGACGGCATGGTGTAGGGTTGCGAAAGCAGTCAGCGGTTAAAATGACGTTAACTGCTTCGACAGAGGGTATCCCCACTCTTCCCATCTCTCTCTATCTATCTATCTATCTATCTATCTATCTATCTATCTATATATCTATCTATCTTTCTCTTATAACCCACAATTCTATACCTCGAGCAGCAAGAAGAGGAAGGATATACCTGCCATCTTGCACTTGGTTATCTTTCTAACAGCGAAGAAAAGGAAGGAAAGAAACGAAAAAAGTGGAAGGATAAAAAGAAACACATAATATATATATATATATATATATATATATATATATATAATTCGTCAAATGTCCGATATATTGTTTAATGAGTGAATCATAATGAGCGAGACAAATCTAACGGGGGATCCCTTTACTTTCTCTTTTTCTTTCCTTCTCTCTCTTCTTTTCCTTCGTTTACTTCAAATCCTTCAACTTCTTACTTCTCTTCCTTTCGAATCTCACATTCGATTTGTTTTCAAATCGATGTCGTCGATGAGGAGAGTACAGAGAGAATAGAGTGGAGGCAAATTAAATGAAGAGAGAGAGAGAGAGAGAGAGAGAGAGAGAGAGAGAGAGAGAAGAAAATCATGTGAAAGGATTCCTAAGCGTTATGGTTCGGATTAATATCGGAACGATGGGGGGGGGGAGAGGGGGAGGGGGGGGGGTATCGGAGGTGGGTTAGAACGATGCACGACAGCCGCCGTCGGCATAGGAAATTAATTCCGCGAAAACTCTCCGTCGGTGCATCGTCCGGCACTGCAATGTCGTCGTAGTCGTAGTCGTCGTCGTCGACGGTCCGGTGATTAAAAGGGACGTCGGGTTGGTGAGGATGGCGTCGGTGAAAGAAAAAGAAGAGTTTGGTTGCGCGATAGAAGCGCGCCATGCTGCTGCTGGATCGACCGGTGGCTTGCTAGAGGGGAACGGGGAAGAGGGGTTCGGGCGAGACGAAGCGACGACGACGGCGGCAACGTCGACAGAGAGAGAGAGAGAGGAAGAGGAAGAGGAAGAAGAAGAAGAAGAAGTAGAGAAGAAGTAGAAGAAGAAGAAGAAGTAGAAGAAGAAGTAGAAAAAGAGAAAAAGAAGATGGAGAAGTAGAAGTAGGAAAAGGAGGAGGAGAAGGAGTAGGAAAAAAGAGGCGAGCCAAGAGAGAAAGAAGAATGAGAGTGAGAACGAGAGGGAGAGGGATAGAGAGAGAGAGAGAGAGAGAGAGTGAGAGGGTATGGGAGAGGGTGGAAGTTAGTGGCGGGTCGGTGAGAAATACATAATGCAGTAGCCGGACGTCTCCGACACCCCCTAACTCAGCCCCCCTTTTCGGTTGGTGCCGGCGGAGCCTCGAAGAGAAGAGGGCTGCCTGCCGCTCTCGCTTCGCGGAGAGGGCGAAGGAAGGGCCGAGAGGACGAACGGGGTGCATTGATTTACGCGGCCAGGGCAAGCCGAGGGTGTCTCCAAGGCGGACGACGTGCAGGGGCCAACAATTCACTCGCCTCGGGTTCCAGGAGCCATCCATTACTTTGCCTCTTCTCCCAACTCACCCTTCTCCTTCTCCTCCTCCTCCTCCCTTCGAGCTCTTACACCTACTCTCTCCTCCTCCTCATCCACCACCTCCCATCCAAACCCCACTCCATCTTCTCCGACTACTACCGTTTCTCTCGCTCTTTCCCTTTTTGCTGTTTCACACTATCTCTCTCGTTCTCTCTCGTTCTTTCTCTCTTCTCTCTCTCTCTCTCTCTCTCTCTCTCTCTCTCTCTCTCTCTCTCTCTCTCTCTCTCGTTTCCTCTACTCGGCATTGTTGCGGTTACTTACCGCATCCAACGAGTACGTCGCTATTGCCACGTCGAAGAGGAAATCAACGGAGTGGCCGTCGTCGTCTCTTCCCGTGATCGACGATCCATCCTTCGATTTCTCTTAATCATTTTATCCTACGGGGTCAGTCGCCAACCTTCCACGTTTATATCTATCTTAGACCCTTTAGTTAGACGCGAGATAAACGAGATACGATCGAACGTCCCTTATCGTTCTTTCTTCCTTCCTTTTTTTTTTTTTTATTTCCTTCCTTTTTCCTCTCTTCTTCTTCTTCTTCTTCTTCTTCTTCTTCTTCTTCTTCTTCTTCTTCTTCGGATAAACGAGATCGTTGATTATTATCGTCTATCAGAATACACGCTGATAGATTTTCGATACGTTTTCGAGAGTAATATTTCGTCGATATAATTAATCGATTTCATTGATTGAATGTCTCGATGAGTAGAAACGAAAGGTACAAAAACAAAAAAGTAAAAAGGAGAAAAAACAAACAAATAAATAAAAGAGACAAAAGAAGAGAGAGAGAGAGAGAGAGAGAGAGAGAGGGCAAAAGCAAGGTGAGATTTCAGAGGGTGAAACACTTGTTAGAGAGATAGCGGGAGTAACCTAGGGAAACGGGTTACCGTTTTCCACCTACTACCAGACGACCTACCATCTCCTGTAAATTCTCGTCCAACGGACCTTCCCATTCGTGGGTAGAGACTATTAATTACGTGGATACGCTCGGTCACCGCGGGAAACCGTGCCATTCCCCTCCTCCCCCACCGATTCACCGACCCACCCCTTCAACTTGACCGTACGACGCGCCTCCTGATACCCATGATTTTCTACCCTTGGATCAGGGAGTTCCAGTGAGACAGATAGATAGATAGATAGATAGATAGATAGAGAGTGAGAGAGTGAGGATGAGTGAGAGAGAGTAGTGAGTGAATGAATAAGAGAGAGAGAGAAAGATATATATACACATACACACACACGCATATATATATATATATATATATATATATATAGAGAGAGAGAGAGAGAGAGAGAGAGAGAGAAAGAGGAAAGAGTGGCGGTATAGATATCGTATGTCCAAGAGAGGGTTGCCGATGGAGGCGTCGGCGATTCCGTTGGCAATGGTGATGGTGATGGTGATGGTGGTGTATGGCTAGTAGCGATGGTACGGCATTGACATGGAACCCTACCGGAGAGCTACCACCTCCCCACACCCCTTAAGGAACGCGTCCTGGTCGAGTCCTGGACACCTCGACAAATGTAATCTCGGTGTTCAGTGATCCTCATTCGTAGTAAAGGTTTCCGCTCGATCGAGGAGTGTTGCGGGGAGGGGGTGGTTCAACGAAAAATTCTCTCTCTCTCTCTCTCTCTCTCTCTGTCTCTCGTAACGCGACCATTAAAAATTTCTATAAAAACAATCCTCATCGTTCTACGGGGTTACTGGGGAGAGAAAAAATAAAAATAAAAAATAAATGGACGACGAGGAAATTTACGATATCGCGAGTAATATGCGTGTGAAGTGATTTCGCTTAGGAAACGTCGTTTAGAATTTAGAAATATAAATGGGAAGAATAAGGAAAAGGGGTAAAAAAAAAAAGAAGATAGAGAAAAAGGAAGGAAAACTATATTCGTACGTTCTCTATTATAACAAATGATCCTTTTTTTTCTAGAAAAAAGAGAGAGAGAGAGAGAGAGAGAGAGAGAGAGAGAGTAAAAGAGATGAGAGCCTCTGTACGGTATCCCGAAGGCAGTGGCGCGAGTAAACCAATAACGCGTCCGCCACGCCGGCTGCCAGCCAGATTCAAATCCAGGGAGGACCGAAACTGGTAGGTATTCGACGAGGAAACGGATAGCGGAGACTCCGCAGGACATTTCGAATCCATCTCCGCGTCCTGCTGGCTTTTCGGGTTTGTCACGCCATTGCTTCGATTCGATCTCACCAATCTCTCTCTCTCTCTCTCTCTCTCTCTCTCTCTCTCTCTCTCTCTCTCTCTCTATGTCGCGTTTGAATAA
>OU964961.1:24843765-24846265 GCA_918808275.2 Dolichovespula sylvestris | reverse complement strand
GTTATGTACGTATTCATGTTTTACCAGTTCTTTCTTTTATGGATATATGTATATGTATATGTATGCGTATGTATATATATATATATATATATATATATATATATATATTTATATTAAATAGTTCTTCCACGTAAGATTCTTAATGTCATTTAAAAAGAAAAATTTGTTCAACTTTTAATACAAACGTATTTTTATCTGCACGAAGGTAAATAAAAAAATGATTTTGCTAAATTGTTATTAAATATTCGTCAACGTCGAATACACGCTCGGAACAATGTCTTTTCTATTTAAATTGCCATCGTAGGGAATAAGAATGGATATTAATTTGTCAATGAGAAAGAGTGTTCACAACATTCTCTAAAGGGATCCATTAGCGATACGAGAGGTGAGACAGTTTTTATAGAGGGGAACAATTCTTTTTTTGTTGTCTTTTTTTTTAAATATAAAATCAGTATCATTACGAGTACATCGATTTCAAGTTGAAATAATATTAAACGTTCGTCGTTCATGAAAATGATGTCGTATCGTCGAATGAAATATTACTCGGTAGAAAGATCTTTAAAAAAAAAAAAAAAAAAAAGAAAGAAAAAAACGAACGTTTCTTTGAGATCAACGAATACGTACGACGAATATTTAAATGAATTTTGTTTTTTCTTATAGTCCAAATAAAATCGGAATGAACGAAAATCGATTCCAAGGAGTCTCCTATTGTATGACATTTTTGAAGTTTCTCGTAAGTTCTCTTTTATACATACACACACACATACATATATATATACATACATACGTACATGTATGTAACGTATGTAACGTATGTAACATGATGCAGACGATGAAAGTACGTACGTATGTTATGGCATAAAAGAAGAGATCGAAATGTGCGGTAAACGAGGCTACTCACGCTTGGAATGTTGTCGTTCGTGCACACGCCCTCCTGTAATAAACGATCCCTGATCTCCCAGGCAAAGATCGACGGGCACTCACTTTTATAAAGTGAGATTTTGCTGACGACTTCCGCCGTGGCCACTCGCGGCTTACTGCCGCCAATGGCCCTTGGCCTTATGGATCCGGTCTCATAGTACCTGCAACAATAATATTTTGCGGTACAATTTGGTAGCCTTGCCTATGGACTCGTCAATATATCCCTCCCTCCCTCCCCCCCCCCTCGTTTAAATCCAATTCCCTTAAATCTCGATTCAATCAAATTTTCATCTTCAACTTTTCCCTCCTTTTTTTTTTATCCTTCTTCCCTTTCTTCCTTTTTCTCTCTTTCTTTTTGTTTAAAAATTCGAAATTCCAACCGAACTACTCGGGTCAACGAGAGGAATTCTCTTTTTTCTTTTTTTTTTTTTCCTTTTTTGTCTTTCTCTTTTTTTTTTTTTTTTTTTACTTCTTCTTTCCTTCTGTTCATACGAAAAATTCCAAGTAAACATCGAAGAGAATACGGCTTATGATTTATCGAAGATATAATTAATAATGTTACGTATACGGGCGATACTTGTGCTTCGTCGCGTTATTTAAATCAAACAATGTTTCACAAAGAAGAAGTAAAAGAAGAAGATAAATATAGAAAGATAAGGATACTTCAAGAGAAAGAAGAAGTTAAATATTAATACGATAAGGTTACTTCACAAATATGTTTTTCGATGTATTCGTAAAACTTCATTCTTAACTTTATCTATACGTTAATTAATTTATGCTATATCCTCGATGATATATACTTATATGTATATATTTTTACACGCACACACACACACATATGATTTATCCCTAATATATATGACGAAGTCAAAGAAACTCATATATTCTTTTTACATATACGTACATATATTTATATGTATATTTATATATATATATATATATATATATATATATATATATATATATACATGAGAGAGAGAGAAAGAGATAAAGAGAGAGATCGATAGTTTAACGATTTCATCGTCGATAATGTTTACACAGATGCCACGAACAGAACTCACGAACATGATCGCAAATATAATGATGTTTTTTTCCTTCTCTTTTTTCTTTCGTGTCTTTTTTGTTCTTTTTTCTTTTTTTTTTTTCTCTGTCTTCTTCTTTTCTTTTTTTTTTCTTTGTTTTTTCGTGTAACGTAATCCTCCAAAAATATATTGATATTATTTCTGTCGATCTCTAGGGTTTCTAACGATGATATAATTAAAAAAAAAAAAAAAAAAAAATGAAGAAAATATAAGCGAATAAGTGAAAAAAAAAAAACAAAAAAATTAGCACGCGCAGTATTTCAACCAACCTGCCAAGGATCTTCGAAACGCAGCCATTGCTGACCTGGAGGATCCTTGATATGTCACAAGGACGTGCCCCGGAATGTGCTAGCTCGACGATCTTTTGTCTCGTCGAATCCGGAAGCGGTCTACCACCGACGAAGACGCCACCCAATTGGTTCACTCCGCTGTGACCTTGAACGGGAAACATTTCTTCATTAACACGAGATCAAGAATTATAAGATTTCGAAAGAGTT
>OU964961.1:24828765-24838765 GCA_918808275.2 Dolichovespula sylvestris | reverse complement strand
TGTATATATATATATATACTCGTAATAAATAAATATTAGTGGACATAAAAAAATGTTTTTATCATTGTTTAGTACGGTGGTTCAAGGGTCGATCGAATTTTATGATTGCGTCTAATAAGCGAATTCAATAAGATATTTGCGTGGGTATATATGAACGTGACGCGTTCGTTAAAAATCGTACTCATTGGTGTGAACTTTGGTAAATTTAAGTATATTAAAATTATATATATATATATATACTCGTAATATAAATAAATATTAATGAATATAAAAAATTCCTACGTATCACCTAATCTATTAACTTTATTAATGGCCTCGCTAACCGATCGATCGTTGCTTCATGGGAAGATAAATAGCTGTATAAATAGGCGGAGACCTGACTTTCAGCTTTCTTACTTTCTCACGGCGAAATCATCTCAAGACTTCCGACGTTAAGGAACACACGGAGGAGCTCGTCGATGGTAGGGGGGAAAAAAAAGAAAGGAAAAAGGAAAAAGAAAAAGAAAAAAAAACAGAAAAAAAGAAGAAGTAGACGAAGTAGACGAAGAAGAAGAAGAAGAAGAAGAAGACGGACAAAAAGAAGGAAGAAGAAAAAGAGGAAGAGGAAGAAGAGAAAAAAAAGGGGGAAGCTCGTTTACAAACGAGCGACAGAGCCTCGCTGACGCGGTAACTGAGACGGCACATTCATCATCCGAACGCTTTTCTCTCTCACTCTCTCACTCTCTCTCTCTCTCTCGCTCTCTCTCTCTCTCTCTCTCTGTCTTTGCCTTTCACGCTACTTTCTTTTCTTATTGTCCTTCGGGGTGGTCCTACTCTCGTCGATGTTAAAGATAATCAATTACGACGCGTGCGAGCTGGGGATCATCACCGAACGATTTCGACTCCTTAACGTTGTCTGCCCCCTGCAAATCTTCCTCCCCCCCCTCCTCCTCCTCCTCCTCCTCCTCTTCTATTCTCTTTGTCCTTTCTTTTAGTTCTTTTTTCTCAACTTTCTTATTAAATTTGTCTTCTTCCCGTCCTAATTCTTATCCCCTTACGTTCGTTCGTACGAAGCTCATCTTCTTCTCTTCGATTAAAAGTACGATTAAAAATTCGATTGGATGAACCGAAAGTACGTTACACGATGTTAAATGTAGGAGGGGTGGGGGTGGCGGTGTTGGTAGGGATGATCTAAGGTTGTGAAAAGTTTAGGAAACGTTTGAGATTAACTGGAGCCTTCGTTGTAAGGGTATAAACTGTGATAAACAGAGTGAAGAGAAAGTGAAGAGAGGGAGTTTAGAGAGAAGAGAGATAGAGAGAGAAGAAGAAGAAGAAGAAGAAGAAGAAGAAGAGAAAGAGGAAGAGGAAGGATAGAAGGTGAGAAGGACGTCGACAAACGGGCCTCGACGAGGATGGTTAAGGTCGGTTCATCTCGATCGACATGGTATAGTCTCTCGTTGGCGTCTCAATCGTTTCAAGCTGAGAAGTGCTTCCGGAGAATGAATGAACGAGCGAGTGAGAGAGAGATAGATAAATAGATGGATGGATGGATAGATAAAGAGAGAGAGAGAGAGAGAGAGAGAGAGACACCCTTGGAGCCATTTGAGGCTTCTCAACTTCGGAGGGATAGTGAGAGGGAGGAGTCTCGGTTTGGATGCCCACTTGGTCTCGAGTATCCCGCTCCTGAACGATTCCGCACTACCGAGGATAATCGCTCGAGAGGATAAAGAGAACTCGAATTTAAGTAGGACCCCGAGAATGACAATATTTTCTTTCTTTTTTCATTGAAATTTGATAAACATTGCAATAATAATAATAATAATAATAATAATAATAATAATAATAATATTGTATGTAAATAAAAATATTGCGCATGCATTTGTAGTTATTTTATCATTTATACAACGTAATATTCGCAAATTAATTAATTATTCATATATAATATCTTATTTATAATAATAATAATAATAATAATAATAATTAATATTATTAACAATATTATAAATATTATTAATGTTATATGTAATAAAAATATTGCACTTGCATTTGTAGTTATTTTATCATTTATACATCGTATTATTCGCAAATTATTTCATTATTCATATACAATATCTTATATATAATAATAATAATAATAATAATAATATTAGCAAAATAATTCATCATTCATATAACATTCATTCATAGACAAATATATCGATATTTTATTTAAAGTTATTTCAGTTATTCTTACAATATACCTATCGTATTTTTTTTTCCAAACAATACATATATACATACATTCATATATATATATATATATATATATATATATATATATATATATATATACATAAAATTTCACACGTGTGATAGGGAGCTAGATAATTTATTAGATCTTTTTATGGGTGTTCAATGACAAGTAAGAGGACCTCTCTAAGAGCCCTTTATGTATCTCTATGATACACGGAAACATATACATTATATCTAGTGGCGTCTACTATTTTCTCGGTAAAATCGTACGATCAGAAAAGATCTCTCTCTCTCTCTCTCTCTCTCTCTCTCTCTCTCCCTCTCCCTTCTTACTCCAGCACTTCTTCTGTATCGTTAGCCTATTGAGATGCTGTATACGACATGACGAGGGTCAGTTTCTCGACGTGCAGAATTGACCACTTGTAAAAAAGATGGAATCGAGAGACAGAGACAGAAAGAGAGAGAGAGAGAGAGAGAAAGATAAAGAGAGAGAGAGAGAGAAGGATAAAACGAGAGAGAAAAGAATGAAACGTCGATAGCAACGATCATCGTCATAATAGCCTTTATTGTTGCAAACATGTTTTTCAAAATGAGGGTTCCCTCATAGGTTTTTCCTTTCCCTTCCTATTCCTAGTCAAACTCGTGAACGACGAACGCTGTCCTATGTTCAGCGACGAGGACAATGAGGCCTTGGAGTATTTGTTGTGTCGCTCACTGTTTGTATCCAATGTGTGCCGACGCACGCTTTGACCTGCAACCGAGCTACCTTCTCTCTCTCTCTCTCTCTTCAGCGGCCAACATCGACATCGGCATCGGCAGGACGGTATTTCCCCTCCCCCCACCTATCTTGCTTCTCCTCTTCTCACTCTCTCTTTCTCTCTCTGTCTCTCTCTCTCTCTCTCTCTCTCTGTCTCTCTCTCTCTCACTTTTTCTCTTTTTGTATCAAAGACTCGACCTTCCTAGCGAAAAACTTGGTCCCAACAGTTATTAGCGTTATTAATGGCCTACCATTGACAACTCGATTCATCCATGATCATCGACAAGAGGGACGAAGGAACGTCAGGGGTAGATGGCGGCGGCGCGAGGGGTTGGGGTTGAGGGGTTTGGGGTATATTCGACAGATGTAAGTTCCTTGTAGTTTCAGGTCAAGGGTCCTTTCTACGATTTCTTCGTTTATTATGTGCAAGGTATGTACATACACGTACATAGGTGTGTCTCTATCACACGACTACGAACATTTCTTTCCTTCCTTCCTTCTTTCTTTTTTTCTCTTTTTTTTTTTTCTTTCTTTCTTTCATATTTCTTTTTTTCTTTCCTTTTTTTCCGTTTCTTGTTTCTTCTTTCTTTTTTTCTTTTTCTTCTTTTTTTTTTCGGAACATCCGACACCCGAACATCGATTTGATGTATCAATAGACAAATGGACGCGCTAACATTGACGGTTAGATCGAATAAAGAGGATTCGAATGATTCGATGATCTACAAATATGATTCTAAGTCGTTGATAAACGAATTTTTCTTAGGCTTCGATCTCGATCGAATTACGAGAAATATCAATCAACTCGCGAGCCAGCCAATCGATCCTAAAGATTAGAATTTCTTCTTCGAGTTTGTACTGACGAAAGATTGACAATCGTTTCCGTTTTTTCTTTCTGTCGTTCTTGTCGTTGTTGTTTCATTTCGTTTAAATTCCTCTCGATTAGAACTCACGCGAGTGAATTTCAATGCTCGAAACTCGCTCCCTTAATAATCGAAATGGACGCTCCAACGTCGACGATTAGATCGAATAACGAGGATTCGAATGATTCGATGATCTACAAATATGATTCTAAGTCGTTGATGAACGAATTTTTCGTAGGCTTCGATCTCGATCGAATTACGAGAAATATCGATTAGTTCGCGAGCCAGCCAATCGATCCTAAAGATTAGAATTTCTTCTTCGAGTTTGTACTGACCGAAAGATTGACAATCGTTTCCGTTTTTTCTTTTTGTCGTTCTTGTCGTTGTTGTTTCATTTCGTTTAAATTCCTCTCGATTACAACTCACGCGAGTGAATTTCAATGATCGAAACTCGCTCCCTTAATAATCGAAATGGACGCTCCAACGTCGACGGTTAGATCGAGTAACGGGGATTCGAATGATTCGATGATCTACAAATATGATTCTAAGTCGTTGATAAACGAATTTTTCGTAGGCTTCGATCTCGATCGAATTACGAGAAATATCGATTAGTTCGCGAGCCAGCCAATCGATCCTAAAGATTAGAATTTCTTCTTCGAGTTTGTACTGACCGAAAAATTGACAATCGTTTCCGTTTTTTCTTTTTGTCGTTCTTGTCGTTGTTGTTTCATTTCGTTTAATTTCCTCTCGATTAGAACTCACGCGAGTGAATTTCAATGATCGAAACTCGCTCCCTTAATAATCGAAATGGACGCTCCAACGTCGACGGTTAGATCGAGTAACGGGGATTCGAATGATTCGATGATCTACAAATATGATTCTAAGTCGTTGATGAACGAATTTTTCGTAGGCTTCGATCTCGATCGAATTACGAGAAATATCGATTAGTTCGCGAGCCAGCCAATCGATTCTGAAAATTAGAATTACTTCTTCGAGTTTGTACTGACCGAAAGATTGACAATCGTTTCCGTTTTTTCTTTTTGTCGTTCTTGTCGCTGTTGTTTCATTTCGTTTAATTTCCTCTCGATTATAACTCACGCGAGTGAATTTCAATGTTCGAAACTGGCTGTCTCAATAATCGGAAAGCATTATTATCGAAGATACGCGTAAATACCTACGATCGATCCGATTTCCATAAGTAACATCCAATCGATCGTATTACGGACAAGCGATTTACAAACGCATAGGAATAAAAGAAAGGAAAAGGAAAAGGAAAAATGGAAAGAAATGAAAAGAAGAGAGAGAAGGAAGAAAGGGAACGGGGCCACTTTGTGGGTTCTCGTATTTCTCTCTCTCTCTCTCTCTCTCTCTCTCTCTCTCTCTCTCTCTCTCTATCGACGTAGAGAGATAGACACCAAGGATAGAGTCGACGGTACGATCGGTCCGAGAGCTTCCTGACAGTGGGGTTTCTCTTCCGGGTCGAATTATCCAATTACCTGGAGGCCAACCTGTGCCGGCGAGCTGGAAGGTCGGGTGGAATAGATCAGAATTGGCGGAGTAGTGTCGGCTGCAGTGTCGGCAGCAACAACAACGACTACAACAACGACAGCAGCAGTAGCATGAACAGCAACGGCAATAGCAATAGCAATAGCAGCAATAACAGCAACAGCAGTAGCAGTAGCAGCAGGGTAAGCCAGGCCAGGTCAACCCAGGCCAACAGCAGCAACAGCAACAGCAACAGCAACAGCAACAGCAACAGCCAGGGTTGGAGAGAACGAAGCCGGCCGTGCCGTCCAAAGCGGACCGGACAAAGAGCTCGTAAACGCGTTATTCCGCGCCAACGGATCTGTCAGAGCCGCTTCTCTGGGTGCACTACGTGGAAAAGGCCCGTCTACAGCTTCCACATAGAATATGGCCGTACCTACACGTAATGCTTCGTCCACGTCGGCAGAGGAGTTCACTACCTCCTCTCTCTCTCTCTCTCTCTCTCTCTCTCTCTCTCTCTCTGTTGGTATATATATATATATCCACGATGGCTATCTTGGCATTCATGAAGAACCGCCAACGAAGAAACGCCGATAACTTCTCGAGAGGAAGAAGAGAGAAAGATCGATAGGTGGATGGATGGATAGATAGAGATAGATAGAGAGAGAAAGAGAGAGAGAGAGAGAGAGAGAGAGAGAGAGAGAATAAAAAAGAAAGATTCGATGTTTGCGTCAACAATTAAACGCATGAATGGCGGGAAGGGGAGCGGTGGGGGATAACTTTTTCAACTCCAATTGCCATGAATAGATTTCTAAATTGGATTGGAGCATTAAGATCAGAGTTAAAGTACTTCGTCACTTTCGGGACAAGTCGTTGTTGCCAATTTGGTTTGACGGACGATCGAAGAACGATGCATTTGGATTCTACGGAATCAAGGTTCAACGTCGATTATAACCGTTCGTAATATATGTTTATGCGTCTATCGATATTTCTAGGTTATGTGTATGACGATAAAAAAAATCATGGTTAAATTAGTTTTCCACGTATATATATATATATACATATATATGTTATTATCATAATTATATTGTATTTTTTATAGTTGGCAATAAACAGTTGTAATAATCCCATAACATTAAATACCTTTTATAAGATAGTAATAATTTAATAAATACAAAGATATTACGTTCTTACATTTTATTAAAGACCAGTCGTTTCGACTGGTTTTGGTAGAAGTAGGTAGGACAAAAAATTACTCGAATTCTGTTTAAGTTATTTAAAAATCAAATTCATTTTATACAACCCTTACTTAACCCTGCAAAAGTCATTGCGTCATTTCGAAAAAAAAAAAAATAAAAAAGTTTAACACGAAATAGGAATTTTATAATGACATTATTACAAAAATCCAATTTCCATAAGAATTTTCGAGATACGGTTTTGAACGATTCGGTCCGATAATCGATACCGTGTTTACGTTTAAGTAGACATACCGTACGTTTAACTCGTACGTCTCGTATAATCGCAAAAAAGTTAGATATATTCCCGTTCTAAGAAGTATCGATAGTTTATGTAACACCACCATCACCACCACCAGGTGGTACTATTTCCGTTAAAAATGTGAAACAGGGGTTAACAATGCGGAACGACATGTGTTCCAACGTGGTAATCCGTGCTGTCTGTGCTTGTTGCTTGGTAAAGAAAAGAAAAATAGAGAAATAGAGAAATCGAGAGAGAGAGTAAGAGAGAGAAAGAAGGGAGAAGCTTAATCGCGATCGACATATACGAGGGAGATTCTTCTTGAATCTTCGATAGAGGGGGGACCCACTCCTCCCTCCCCCCCCCGGCACCCCGCTCTTTTTTTTCCGCCGTTTATTACGCAAAACGCAGAAAGGGTCCAGAAACAGGAGGAGAAGGTAAAACGGAGGGTCGAACGACCCGTAAGATTCCCCTTCCCCACCGTTTCCCTTGCCTACTCCTCCTTCCATACCCCTCCACCCCCCCACCCCACCCTCCGTTTTTACAGAGGAGCATAAGCACAATCGTACAAGGTGCACAATGACATCGACTGGTTTCGGTATTGTGGTTTAGCTCCCGCTTGTTCTCTCGTGGGACTTGTGCCCTGCGCGTTTAGGGCTTTTGACATAATTAGTTTTCGTATCGGAATGATCAACTGTGGGAATAAACTGCTATATATATGTATGTATGTATGTATGTATGTATGTATGTATGTATGTATGTATACGTGTACGTACGTACGTATATATGTATACCATGGAAGAAGCGTTTTATATAGATCTCGATCAGGCTCATTTTTTCGAGAGTGTTATTATCTTCTTCTTCTTCTTTTTATATATATATATATATATATATTCCTTACACCCGCGCAAATTATATACTACTCTATCAATATGATAGAATAATATAGTATATAATTTATACGTATTTATTTATGTATATACGTACGGGTATATTTATATAAAATGAATTTAAATACTTGGATTTTTATTAAGTTGAGTAATTGGGCTCTCTCGTTTTGTCGAGAAAATATCACGAGGAGGATTGATCGGAGAGTAAAAAGATATCGGGGTGTATACAGCGGTAATATTAGTAGGTAGTAATAGTAGTAGTAGTAGTAGTAATAATAATAATAATATAATAGTAATAATAGTATTCGTAGAAGATGATCGTACGAAGAAACGATGAGACCGTCGCTCACTCGTCATTTCTTATGAAAACTAGTATATATACTCAACCACAAATACGCACGCACGTACGCAAGCATACGTACGGTGGTATATATGGGTCAGGGCGACGCTCAAAAAAAAAAAAAAATCGGACGAATCTATCCGTAGAGGTTCCAACTCGAGTAGAGCAGGTGTGCGGGTGGTTGGAATGGTTATTATATTGTGCCCCCGAAGGATCGGACGGTTCTCTTAAACTTGAGAATCTGAAGTGGTGGACCACGTCGTCGTGGAGTCCTTTAGAAGGGAAAAAAAAAAGAGGAGAAGCGATGGAGAAAGGAGGACAGAAGGAAGAGAGAGAGAGAGAGAGAGAGAGAGAAAATAGAAAAGAAAAAAGGAAGGATGGTTTTCACCGACGACGACGATGACGACGAGGACGAGGAAAAGGACGATGACGATGACGATGACGATGACGATGACGATGACGCAAAGGCTCGACGCGTTTGAGAGATTTTGTCGTTTGGAAGATGGATGCAAGAAGGCGTAGAAACGTGGCATAAGTGAGACGAAGTTAAGGAATCCGAACGTAGGAAGAGGTAGAATAGGTCGAGAAAAAGAGAGAGAGAGAGAGAGAGAGAGAGAGAAAATTGAGAGAATGAGAAAGAATGAGAGAGAGAGAGAGAGAGAGAGCGTACAAACGAGACCTTGCGAAAAATCAAATGGAAATCCTAGAGTTGGTCTCCGTTGACGACCGAACGACGTCATTATCGCTGGAGTCCTCGACTCTCACAGTAAGAGAGAGAGAGAGAGAGAGAGAGAGAGAGAGAGAGAGAGAAAGTACCTGCTAACGATCCTCACGCAGTTTTTTCCTTGTTTCGCGTGCACCTACAACAACCAACTCTTTTGCCATTCCTTTATTTTTATTTTTTAACCATCCCACTTCTTCTTC
The DNA here is from genome assembly GCA_918808275.2 of Dolichovespula sylvestris. Classification (NCBI taxonomy): domain Eukaryota; kingdom Metazoa; phylum Arthropoda; class Insecta; order Hymenoptera; family Vespidae; genus Dolichovespula; species Dolichovespula sylvestris. The sequence goes on along the minus strand of OU964961.1, from coordinate 24,829,822 downwards.
TTCTTCTTCTTCTTCTTCGAGTCGAAAGCGAGAGGGTGAGAAAGGAGAGAGAGAGAGAGAGAAGGAGAGAGAGAGAGAGAAATTACGCTTCTGCGTCTTTAAAATGGAAAAGGGGAATATACGTACCAAGCGAGTATAGTACACACGAACGAGTTCGCGTTTCTCTACCTTTTTTTTCCTTCCTTCCTTCCTTCCTTTTTTTTATGTGTGTTCTTTTTTTTATGTTTCTTTATTTTTCATTTTTACGAGAGAGAGAGAGAGACAAAGAGAGAGAGAGAGAGAGATGAAGAGTAAAAAACAATTATTCCTATCCCTAACGTTTTAACGCTACGCGTTGAATGAATATCCCTGATGCGAAACTATTTCTCTCTTTCTTTTTTTATCCCCCTCCCCCCTCCCCCCTCTCCCGCACTTCCCTCGCCCACTACTCGGTCAACACAGATCTTTCTCCTCGTCACCAATATCCCTCGATTTTTCATTCGACATAATATTTTTCTTCCCATAACATTAAAAAAAAAAAAAAAAAAAAACTCTCCCTCGCCTCCCTTTCCATTTCACCATCTTCCCTTTCTCCCCTATTTCGCAAAACGTAAGCTCGTTAAACGTCCAATATTTTCACTTTTCTTCTTTTTTTTTTTTATTCTTACGTCGCGCGCGAGATTAGTACCTCTCTCTCTCTCTCTCTCACACACACACACACACACACACACACACACTCTCTCTCTCACTCTCTCTGTCGTATTTCCCGAATCGAAGAGCTTATATACGCTGGGGTTCCCTGGAGTCGTCTCTTGTATCCTACTCCGTGTTTCGTCCTTCCCACCCCCCCTCCCTCCCTCCCTCCCTCTCCCCTTCCCATTGAAACACGTCGTCGTCGTCGTCGTCGTCGTCGTCGTCGTCCACGTCGTCGATCGTCGTCCACGTCGTCGATCGTCGTCCACGTCGTCGATCGTCGTCCTCGTCGTCGTAGTCGTCCACGGGGTACCAAGTACAAAGAGAAACCGATGTAATCTCCGGAAACGTTTAGGGGAAAATTAGGTCGACGGTTGCGCTCGTA
>OU964961.1:24823765-24826265 GCA_918808275.2 Dolichovespula sylvestris | reverse complement strand
GTTGACATTTAAACGAAGTAAGATTATTTAACACGATTGAAAAAAAAAAAAAAATATTCGTTCGTTGTAAATGTACACGAATGATTTTAATTTAACAGTTCGAGAGAACGCATATTATGGGGGATAAATCGTATCATTGTTAATAATACGTATGGGATATGGGGTTCTCGTAACGTCGCAACGTTACTTAACACGTTTAACAAAAAAACAAAAAAAAATAATAATATTCGTTCGTTGTAAATTTACACGAATGATTTTAATTTAACAGTTCGAGAGAACGCATATTATGGGGGATAAATCGTATCATTGTTAATAATACGTATGGGATATGGGGTTCTCGTAACGTCGCAACGTTACTTAACACGTTTAACAAAACAAAAAAAAAATAATAATAATATTCGTTCGTTGTAAATTTACACGAATGATTTTAATTTAACAGTTCGAGAGAACGCATATTATGGGGGATAAATCGTATCATTGTTAATAATACGTATGGGATATGGGGTTCTCGTAACGTCGCAACGTTACTTAACACGTTTAACAAAAAAACAAAAAAAAATAATAATATTCGTTCGTTGTAAATTTACACGAATGATTTTAATTTAACAGTTCGAGAGAACGCATATTATGGGGGATAAATCGTATCATCGTTAATAATTCTCATCGGTTATGGTGTCCTCGTAACATAGGCTCGTATATATTTACTCTATTTATTACAGGAAGAAAGAAAAATATAAATTTGAAAATATATCGAATGCCATTCTCCGAGTAGATACATCCAATCGCACTTCGTCTTTCGATTTCTCCGTTAAACTATCACCGTTAAATCAGCGAAACGATCGGGACGTTATCGACCAAAGAAAATCCATGAAACTCCCATAACGGTAGTTTCCAGCGGTGACAATGGTGCGAAGGAGGGCGATCCGAAGCACTTCGCTTCTATCTCGTTAATGAGCATTCGCTTTATTACGTTCTCGACAAGTAGAACTTTTTCGTTTACGACCTTCCAACCCAAATAAATCTTCGACTTTCGAAAAGAGAAAAAAATAAGAAGGAAGAAGTGCTATCTTAAAACTACTTTTGCGCGAACGAAGGTAAGGAAGAAAGAAGGGGAAAAAAAAATGAAGAACACGAAAGGAGACTAAAGTCTTGTTCTTCTTTTTTTTTTTTTTTTTTTTTTTTTTTTTAAATACTACGCAACACCTCGTTTTACGATTGCTTTTTACGATTTTACGATATGCGTAATTACGATGATCCTCAAATTTTTTGAGAACAACGATTGTCGAATTATAGGTACGTAATATCACACATGTATATATATATAAGTCGTCGTATATATGTATATATATATGTCGTCATATATATGTATATATATATATATATACATGTGTGCATTAATATACGAACTTTTTAATATACTTTCTTTTACAATGTAAGTAGATACCATCTTACTTTTTTATATAACATATATATATATATATATTTTTTTTTTACAATATATCACTTTACTTTTGTGATATATTATAATGCACAATAATACAACTTTTTTTCTATCCAACACACACATACGTATGTACGTGTATGTATAATTAAATACGAGCGTCATCGGAAGGAAAAGAAATTATTAAAAAAAAAAAAAAAAAAAAAAAAAGAAAAAAAGAACAAGAGGAAAAGAAAGAAGTAAAAGATAAGAAGAACCCTTCGATATACTAATTTTCTATACAATTAAAATAATACTTTACCCTTGACATATAATATACACATACACACTCATACATATAATCATAATTGTCTTTGATTTAACAAAGAAAAAGTGATTTGCAAAAAAAAGACGAAGAAGAAGAAGAAAAAGAAGAACCAGAGGAAGAGGAAAAGTAGTAGTAGGTAGGAGCGTGAGTAAGAGGAAGAGTATAAAAGGAGCGAGGAAAAAAAAATTGTAAGAAATATTCCAGAATATTCTCCCGTTGTCTGAAGCAGCGTTCTCCTTTCATTTTTCCACTCGGACTTCCTCCTCGATCCTTTTTCTCTTTCGCGTTACTACCGGAGTATCTCAAGAGACGAGAACGTGGACCAGTAGGAGGGTTTTTACGGCTATCTATCGAGCCATTTCGTACGTGTGCTGGATACGCGTTGGATATTTTCTGCTCTTCCTTGCATCCTGTCTTCTCCCTCCCTTTAACCCTCCTCTCTCTCTCTCTCTCTCTCTCTCTCTCTATCTATCTCTATCTCTATCTCTATCTCTATCTATCTCTTTGCGTTGGACTTCGAATTCCTTGGACCCCCGACCTTATCCACTCCCAACCCCATTCCCATTCCCGTCCTCCTCGCTCCACCCCTCCCACTCCTCCTCCTCCTCCTCCTCACCCGTTTCCTCCCGACGGTGGCCCAAGCCACCCGCCTAAAATGTGCCAGCCAACCGTTTCTGTTTGAAGAGGGAATTTTACAGTCGAATACACTTGATGCAAGACGTACAGTCCCCGTTCGACTATCTTCGAGAAGG
>OU964961.1:24808765-24818765 GCA_918808275.2 Dolichovespula sylvestris | reverse complement strand
CGAATAATTCGGCAAATAATTCGTTTATCCTGCTTAAGAGAGACCGATGATAGAGAATGACGGAGAGATAAATAGATAGATAGAGATGGATAGATGGATAGAGAGAAGGAGAGAGAGTGAGAGAGAGAGAGAGAGATAGGAAACGGAAACACGATTTGTACGTACGATCGATCAAAACCCTCCTCGGTCGTCATCGTTTAGCTTGGTGCATCCGCGGCTCTCGGCCGACGTCGTCGTCGTCTATCGTCGGGGGCCAGCAGATTCGATGAGCTAACGCCAACTTAACGCTACACACCCCACTGAGCTGCACTCGGTCAGATAACTCATGGATTTTCGATCGTAGCGGCAGTTAGTTGCACTCGGCCAACTCTCTCTCTTTCTCTCTCTCTCTCTCTCTTTCCTACCTTCGCGATCTAGGTCGTTTACTCACTTGTGGATTCTTCGACGTTCCTAAACTCGAATTCCCTTCCTCCGGATTACTCCTCCTTGACCCAAGGATCTTATTCCAAACGCAAATGCCAACGACGCTTTACATTTTCTTTTCTTTTTTTTTTTTTTTTTTGACAGGAAGAGGAGAGAGAACCTTGGAAAAAATTCGTCTCAAATTCGTTAAAATCGAACGGACCGTTCCGATCGGTTATTTCATCGATACCGAAATAAGAATCAACCCTCGAACGACGCCTCGATTCCTCCTTCCACTCAACCCCCTTTCCTACCCTTCATTTTCACGCCCGTATCGATTTTTTCTTCGAAGAAATTCGTTCGAACTCGTACGTTCGATATCCCTGATTCGGCGAACCAACGGGGTTCACTCGATAATTGATTTTCTCGATATCGCGACCGAATACAAAACGCTAACGGATCCGAAGAATCGGTTTCCATTTTATATACAAACGAGAAATTACGAGTTACAAGTTTTCCGTTATTTCCTTTATCTCTTAAGTTCTAAACCTTCGACCTAACCCCCCGTACATTCTCACCAATATACTCTTCTCGTCAATTAATTAATTTCGTCGATAAACTACGACGGATCTAACAAGAAAGAAAATTCTTCCTTATTACACCGAACAGAAATTTTTGACCAACTTCTCTCTCTCTCTCTCTCTCTCTCTCTCTCTCTCTCTCTCTGTTTGTCTCCATTCGTCAACCGTTTCGAGCATCCATCATTTTTGTTCGAGCAAACGCACATGTTCGTTATACCACGCTCCTTCGAACCGCCACGAACGTATTCGTTAATTAATTAATTATTATTATTATTATTATTTTCTTTTTTTTTTTTGTTTTCTTTTTCATCAATTCACAACGAACGAACGAACGTCTCTGTTTAAAAATCGTTTTAAATGACGCGCCGAATATCATCCCCGAACGATTATATATATATATATATATATATATATATATATATATATATAAAACTCGATCGAGTGAACAGAAGAAAAAAAATAGAAACGAACAGAGTGAGAGAGAGAGAGAGAGAGAGAGAGAGAAACAAAGTAAAAAAAAAAAAAGAGAGAGAAAGGGAACGAAAAAGGAAGGAAGGAAAGAAGAAAGGAGTAAAGAGAAGGGGGAGAGAAAAAAGTAAAAAAAAAAAAAAAAAGAAAAAAAACAACAAAAAAGATCCACGAAAGTGAGAATGCGCGACTATAACATTTTTCCCGTTCGATCCATTTGACCTTTTCAAAGCCGATCGACCGATTAATTAACGCATCGCGAATTTAATAATGATAGTCGAGAGCGAACACAATCGTAACGCGATTTGCGAGTGTGCAGCGAGTTGCGAGCGATTATCGTCGGTTTGGGCGAATTCTTCGTACGAAGATGAAGAGGGATTCTGACCGTCCTCAGCCCTTCCCCTCTCCGCACCCCTCCGACCCATCCATCTATAACCCCCGTCGAATTTGTTTACGTCATATAAAGGATTAACCGATCGTCCCCGATATATTATTCCGATTACGCGAATTTACCGATTGGTTTTGGAAGAGAAAACAGGAAATTGTTCGATCGTAAGAGAGAGAGAGAGAGAGAGAGAGAGAGAGAGAGAGAGAGAGAGAGAGAGAGAACTGTGGAGTGATAAAAAAAGGGCGAGTGTTGGAAGGCGCGAGAGAATGGAAATCAATACGTGAAGTGAGCAACCAGTTTCAAGCAGGAGCTGCCGGCTTTAGAAAGCCCTGAGACGTCGTCGTCTGCTCATCCTCTTTGGACCCTGCGTTAAGAGAGCTTGAACGGGGGTGAGTGAGAAAGACAGAGAGAGAGAGAGAGAGAGAGAGAGAGAGACAGAGACTGAGACTGAGAGAGAGAGAGAGAGAGGGTGAGAAAGAGATAGATTGAGAGAAGAGCAGAGACAGGAGAGAAGAGAAGTTCCATTCAGGACTAATGGGGTTAAACGCCTTAGCCATCAACCGAACGTCTCCCTCTTGATTCTTGGACGTTCCGATTCGACTCCACTAAGATTCCAAGTACCCCCTCCTCCTCGTCCTCATCCTCATCCTCTTCCTCATCCTCATCGTCATTCTCCTCTTCCTCCTCCTCCTCCTCCTCCTTCTCCTCCTTCTCCTCCTTCCCATTCTATCGTAAGAACTCTGCAGGTGATACAACCCTTTTATTTATAGAATCGACACAATCGAAATCGAAATCGAAATCGAAATCGAAATCGTAATCGAGATTGAAATCGTATACGTAATCGACTTGCGCGAGCAACGGGAAAAAAGTATCGTCCAGTTAAAAGATTTTCGATCGATCGAATTCGATTCCTCGCATTCGAGGTAAATTTGAACGATTTAATTCGTACCTATAAGTACATATACAAATGTATATATATATATATACATGAATAGTGAACGATCGAAACAGATGAAAATTTTAAAATTGAAAATTGAAAATAGAAAATTTGAAAACAAATTGAAAATTTGTCGAATCGGTATCGAAATCGGTATTAGGATCGATCGAATTCGATTCCTCGCATTCGAGGTAAATTTGAACGATTTAATTCGTACCTACAAGTACATATACAAATGTATATATATATATATATATATATATATATACGTGTATAGTGAACAATTGAAACAGATGAAAATTTTTAAATTGAAAATTGAAAATAGAAAATTTGTCGAATTTGTATCGAGATCGGTATTAGGATCGTTCGAAGCTTCGATAATATCCGTCAAATATTTTAAAAGATTTTCGATCGATCGAATTCGATTCCTCGCATTCGAGATAAATTTGAACGATTTAATTCGTACCTATACGTACATATGTAAATATATATATATATATATATATATATATATATATATATATATATATGTATGTATATACGTGTATAGTGAACAATTGAAACAGATGAAAATTTTAAAATTGAAAATTGAAAATAGAAAATTTGTCGAATTTGTATCGAGATCGGTATTAAGATCGTTCGAAGCTTCGATAATATCCGTCAAATAATTTCATACTTCGGGGATCGATACATCGCACAACAATAATGATCGACGGTCGTCGTGTCATTTTTTTTTTTTTTTTTTTTTTTTTTTGAAACGAGCTGCAATCGTTCGTCCCAACGATTTTATGTTTAATTTCTTTAAACGTTCGTACCTCGAGAATATCTACTCGTTGTTAGTGAGTGGATCGATAGGCGCGGTTGAAAGTGAATGGGTGCAAAAAAAGAAAAACAAAAAGAAATAAAAAGAAAAAAGCGAAAAGAACAAGCCGAACTCGCGAGATTGTCGTTCGAAAACTTCCGACGGTTCCCTACTTTCGAATCTTTCGATGACGTGACGTCACCTATCCAACCAAATTCTCTACGTACAACTCCACTCACCGGATGGATACGTTATAAAAACGTGATATAAGTCGTAGGAATTGGTGGATCACTTTGGACTCGTTCGGTATCGTTCAGTTTCGTTTAGTTTCGTTTCGTTTCATGTCAAGGTCGAGGCTAGAATTCTAAAAGAACTCGTAGCGCACAGAGAAGTTGTGTGAGAATGTTCCTTGTGATTTTTTTTCTCTTTTCTTTTCTTTTCTTTCCTTCTCTTCTCTTTTCTTTTTCATAGAAGTTGAAAAATGTAATATCGAAATTCTAAGATCGTTTGGTAGAGAAAAAGGAAGGAGAAAAAAGGAGAGAAGACATTTTTAGCGAAGTATACGCCATTGACATTCCGCCATGGCCATTGGACAAAAGACGTTAACTTTTATGCTTTCTTACGTTCCTTGAATATCTCTCTCTCTCTCTCTCTCTCTCTCTCTCTCTCTCGTCGATCCCTTTCTTTTTCCCTAAGGGAATTTTATCATAATCGTTCGCGCGATGGTCCGTTCTAATCGAACGTCGGATTGAAAATGACTTATGTACTATACGTAACGAAATTCTACTCTACGTCAGGCTCGCTTAAGGATAACGTGTGTGCTTATTCGATAAGGGAAAATAAAGCTAAAGAAGAGAAAGAAAAAAAAAATGGAAAAAAGAAAAAAGGCGATATATTTTTTTCCAATCGTATGAAACTTATGTACGGGCCACGTTAACTTCTTCTTATCTCGTTTCTGCTTACGGAATCGATATTGACACAAGTTTCGAAGATGCGGATTATATAAAAGTTAACATGTATATATATATATATATATATGTATGTGTGTGTGTGTGTGTGTGTGTGTGCGCGTATGTATACAATATATACGTATACATATAGTGGGCCCAAAAGTTCGTAGTTCGTATCGAAAGTACCTTGGGATCATTAAAAAAAAAAAAGAAAAAAAAAAGAAAACATCAATTACTCTTCGGATTAATTTTTCGTATCGTGTATCGTGAAATTACGAATTCGGTAATTTCTCGAAAAAAAGAGACGTTTCCGAAACGATTATCGAAATCGCGTGAAAATTGTTCGCGTCGATTCAACCGCTTTAGACATAGTTATCTCTATTAAGCGTAATATAATCGACGGGTATCGAGGTTTAAAAATTAATCGTTCGTTCTTACGATTCGCGAAAGACTCTCTCTCTCTCTCTCTCTCTCTCTCTCTCTCTCTCTCTCTCTTTCTTTACGAATAATTTTGACAAATTTATTCGTTTGAATATTCGTTCGGGATTTCTTTTTCCTTTCTTTTTTTTCTTTCGTAACGAGATTAAAATCGACGTACATATGTACACACCGTTCATAAATAATCATCCGTATATACAACTAACCTAATAGTTGAGAGTTCTTGTAAATTACTTATTGACATTAATTTTAAAATTAGTTATTCAGTTGATAATTCATTCTATTTGTATGCGAAACGATGTCTTCTCACAAAGTGTGTTTCTATCGTTAGCGTTATAAAAAAGAAAAAAAAAAAAAGAAAGCAAAAAAAGATTGATCCTCGTAAGAAGTACACCTCGTTCGTTGGAAATTGTTTTCGACGGTTATTAACTGATTATATTTATTAACTAATTAATTAATTAATTAAGTAAAAAGGTACCACGAGAAGTATGCGATCCTCGGAGGTCGTCGTCGAGGATTAAACAATTTTTGTTTTTTATTTTTTTTTTTTTTATTTTCTCAACGAACAATATTCTCACGCTCATTCCCCGGGGAGGGGTTTCTATATTTTATTTCATATCGTCGCAAAACGTAGGCGATTTTGACGCGAAAGAAACGAAATAAAATGTCGTTTGGCGTAAGTAAATATTGTACTGACATACACGGTGGGTCAAAAGTTCGCGATCGTATCGAAGGTGCGTTAGATCGTCGATCGAAAAATTTTAACAGATCCTTCTCATGGACCCTTTAGGTTAACGCTTTTGGATCATATTGTAAATTAAATTAAATTATATTACATTGAAAATGGAGAAGCTAAAGTGATGTAAGTCCATTTTCCCCGAAGACATAAAATTTAGTTACAAAATTAAACTACATAATTTCTCCACTTCACTTTTATATCTCTGTGACAACACCGTCGATGACATTAAAAATTTTCGTTCGTTCATTGAAATTTTGATACTATCCCCGTTCATTGTAGAGCATAAAACTTAGTACTGCTTTAGCATTACTTAAACAAATATTGAAATAAAGTTTTTATATTATTATTATTATTTTTTTTTTGACATTTAACAAAAATTTCATAAAAAAAGAAAAATTGGTTCGATTCAATTGAAATCCCGCATTTGATATCTCGTAAATGTCGTGACTTGGAAAATTATGTAAAATTCCATTTGAGTTCATCGAAAGTATGAATTTCATTTAACAGATACTTCAAAAAAAAAAAAAACGATCACATTGAAAACTCGAATCAATTTAATACACGAAAAAAAAAAAAGAAAGAAAACAAAAAAAAAAAAAAACAAAATGAGATTGGTATTAGCATGTACCAATATTCTTCGAACCATTCGAATAAAAACCCCATTAAATATCTCCATGTATTTAATATAAAACGAAATTGTAGCGCTTTCGAAGAAATGTATATAGGTCGAAGGTATTTTTTTTCTTTTCTTTTTTTTTTTTTTTTTTGATAAACTCAGAAAGTCGTTATCTCTATAGTCGTTCCTAAGATAATATAGAACGGATTAAATATTCAATTAAATATTCAATAACACTCACCTTTGTGTGCCATATCGTCAGCGGTGACGGAGGCGAGGAGGCCGGTGGCGCCCGGCCATGGAGCGACCGCAGCGCCGAGCTGCTGCGAAGGCAGAATCTTCGGGCCTTTGGCACGCTACCGGTCACTGCAACAATTTTATTTCGATCGATCAATTATCAAAAACGTCCTTCTTTCATTTAGTTGTTCGACATATTTTTTCTCTTTTCATTTTTTTTCTATCCGAACTTCCTCGAAAAAAAAAAAAGAAATCACGCATCGCTCTCCATCAACGCGGGGTATTATTCTTTTCAATTTATCTACATTATTTATTTATCTACGTATGTAATATGTGTGTGTGTGTGTGTATGTGTGCTTGCGTGTACTTGTATCTATGTATATAGATAATATATATATATATATATATATATATATATTGTTTTGTACCAATACCTCTATCTCTTATATATACATTTTTTTTTTTTGATACTCGCGTAAAAATCACACCTGTGTAAATGATAAATACGTTTGACGTTTCGTCGTCGATACGTCGTCGTCGTCGTCGTCGTCGTCGTCGTCCATTCGAAAAAACACTGCCTTCGTTGGCACATGCTAAAATAATAATCATTTCTCGTATCAGGCTAATTACTTATTTGCTTACTAACTTACTTACTTACTTAAGTATCTGTCTAACGCGCACATGCACGGACCGAGAAGAAGCGTTCTCGCAGTAATTTTGCTACGGTCGATTAATCATTACCGAGACATTTTAACGACGAGACAATTTTCAAGAGGTTATATTGTGATCAATCCTGTATTGTAGTTTTACAATTACGAGCGTAAGCAAAAGGGGGGTTAGTTGAAAGAGAAAGAAAAAAAATATTTCGAAAAAGATCGTTCGAACTTTAAAATCGTTTAAGAACTTATGGCCTACTTCGAAACTTCTAATCCCAACCCTCGCTATATATCTATACATCTTTCTATTGTTCTATCGCTACATAGGTGTATACACACACACACACACATATATATATATGTATGCATGTATATGTAAATAAGGTAGATATACGTTCGATGATAATCCCCTTGTACGAAAAGGGAGTCGACGTTTACCCTCTTAAAACTCGATTCGTCCGATGTAATAATACGGGCACGTAGAGAGGATTCTGTTACTTGAACGCGGATTGCTAGAGGGTGGGTGGGGTTGGGAGCGTGGGTAGGGGGAGGGGGGAGGGAGAGGGAGGGATCGAGTACGGGGACACGAACGTAACATTGACGACATGAAGTATCGTAATTACCTCGCCTCGTACCACGTTCAAGATGTTAACTACTCGCAAAAGTAACACCCTTCAAATTCTTCATCCGTTCGCAGCGTGAAAGCGCGAGGAAAACACAGGAGTAAGAGTGAATTATAAAGAGGAAAGAGGAAATACGTTGGTGAAGGATCGGAGGGAGGTAGAAGTGAGGCTAAGTGCGATAATTAGTGTTCCGAGGGGTTCCGTTGGTTATCATCGTGATGCATAAGAGAGATATTTCAAGAGAGAGAGAGAGAGAGAGAGAAATAAAATTACAGGGTGGCCCAAAAGTTTTTAGATCATGCGAAAAAAAAAGGATCCCTTGATGATACTTAAAAAACCTGACTTCACACACACTTTCGAGAGAGGGAGAGAGAGGGGGGGGGGGGGGAATTTTTTCTTCGACCTAATCATTTTCTTCTTCTCCTTCGTATATTCGAAATTTCGACTTTGGTCGCGAAAAGTTACGAGGGAAGGTACCAACGATCGAGTTTTTCGAAAGATTCGCGTAAAAACTTTCGGGCGTCGTTCTACGTTAGGGGGGAACAAAAAATAAATAAATAAATAAATAAATAAATATATCTGTCGAACGATTAAATAAAATTCGTTTGTTTGTAATATTTCTTTCTTCCTCTTCGCAATCTCTCTCTCTCTCTCTCTCTCCTCTCTCTTTCTCTCTCTTATCCATACGAGAAATATCGTTCGCGTAAGCGCGTCGTGTAAAGATTACAATGGAATCATTCGCATCGATGTGAATCGTTCTATGATGGGGGTTTGGGGTGGAGTGGGGGTGGGATGGGGGTGGAGGGGAATTTCTAGAAGTAAATGCGAGTCAATAAGTTGACTCTGATCGAGGAGCGTGAAATCTATTACCGTTTTAATATGAATGAAACGGAACGCTAAATCGCATTGATGCCCCTATCTCTCTACGGATAAAGAGTTATTTGTATATATATATATATATATGTATGATGTGTGTGTGTGTGTGTGTATATATATATATATATGTACCTAAATCGCTGATACAAAGATGAAAAGAGAGAAGGAAAGTAAGTAAAGCGAGATGAAGAATGGGAAGAGATATAAATAAAGAAAGAGAAAGAAAGAATGAAAGAAAGAAAAGAGGGATGACATTTGAACGTGAAAGAAAAGAAAAACTTAAGTAGAGAGAGAGAGAGAGAGAGAGAGAGACAGCTTTATGATAAAGCCCTTATGTAAAAGCAATTGAAGAGTAGAGTAACGGACTAATTAGGACGTAATAAATCCTGAAATCGTTATTGTTCGTTCGCGTTTCGGTGTAGACGAAACCCCTCGCGTACCAGAGGGAACGATGTCAATGGGAGGAGGAGAACAGATTCGCGATACAAACGGCAGACAAACGAAACGTAACGAAACGAAACAGAAATAGAAACGTAACGTAACGAAACAGAAACGAACGAACGAGCAAAGGTTGAACGTCGTCGTCGCGAAACGAAACACAACTTCACCGGCTTGCACCTACCGCATTGCTACGTACGCGTATCTATGTACGAACGTACGTACGTATGCATGTATGCGTGTGTGCATGTATGCACGCATATCCGAAAGAATTGAAAGGCCTTTTCTTCTTTTCAAAGAAATCAAATGGCAATCCGCGCGCGCGGATTTACGATTTGGCGTCGTAGGAAAAAAGGAAAAAAAAAAAAAAAAAAGAAAAAAGAATTCTAAAAGCGTTTTATTATCAAAGGACTACGATTATATTTTCCCCCGGACGTTTCAACGGCTACGAGAATGTATTATCGAGGTATAGATATACATATATGTATATATATATAATATGTATATACATATATATATATATACACAAATAAGAGGAGGAGGAAGGAGGAAGGAGGGAATAGAGTGAGAAGAGGGTGAGAGGGTGGAGGGAAAAGACAGAGATAAACGTAGTCATGACATAACGTTTGAAAGAAGAGCACGAAGTTATGAAGGAAAAAGTAGAGAAAAAGATATCGAAGGAAAGGAAAGATAGAGATAGAGATTGAGAGATAGAGATTGAGAGAGAGAGAGAGAGAGAGAGAGAGAGAGAGACGAAAGAAAAAAGAAAATAAAAAGAGAGTAGAGAAACGGAAAAAAATGTTACCAGCTGTTCCGTTACACCGACAACGGCACATAATCGGATCCGAA
>OU964961.1:24788765-24806265 GCA_918808275.2 Dolichovespula sylvestris | reverse complement strand
TGAGTGCGTGAGTGCGTACGTATGATGTATATATGTGTGTATGTATGTGTGTGTACGTTCAAACTCGCGGGCATTAATTGCTTGCGCTCGCTGCCAGCGTATACGGGTTGACTTCTATACGCCATTATGTTACCCGTGAACACACGTCTATAATATCCGTCCATTGATTGATAATAATAACATAGAAATGAATGAGACAGAGAGAGAGAGAGAGGGGGGGAGAGAATTTTGCTCGCTAGATATTATTGAGATCATTAGCCACGATTAAAATTTTTATGAATGAATTAATGGTTCGTCGATGTTAAGTACTTAAAAATAAATAAATAAATAAATAAATAAAATAAGAAAAGGGAAGATTATTTTTGTAGGTTGGATTCGAAAGAACGATGTAATTCTCTATTTCCACGTGTCTCGTGCGGCGATAAACGGATCAAGTATCTATTAAATGTCTCTCTCTCTCTCTCTCTCTCTATATATATATATATATATATATATATATATATATTTATACTTAAATGAGCTTATAAAAAGTAGTATGTCATTGGGAACTAGTAGGTATCTACCGGGAACGTCAAATTATCTTACTTAGAGTCGAGAACGAGCAATCGATCGACCGTTTACACTGTTTAAGCGAGTGGAACCAACTACAAGAAGCTACGACGACGACACCACCATATGCAACTTAATTGTCTAAGAACGATACATAAAGTCATGCCACCTCGAGTTCTCATGCTCTCGAAAAGATTAGGTCTACGTAGATATGTGTCTCTCAAATCAAATGCGTATATATATACATGTGTGTACTTTTGTTTTGTTTCGTCTTTTAAATAAATATAAAACGATATAGAACAATATCATTTTTTTACGAATTATACGACAAACGAACGAAAAAATAATGAACAAAAGAAAAGGAAAATAAAAACGTAAATCGAAACACGTCCAATATTAACAATTCTATTCGAGGCGTACGCGATTACTTTTGTTCTTTCTTTTTTTTTTTTTTCAAATCAAATTTCTAATGTCAAAGTTGCATGCGTTTACATAAATATATATATATATGTGCGTGTGTGCGTGTATATATATATATATATATAGATGTGTGTACGTACGCGTTGAGGGACAATTAAATTATCAATAGAAATTGAAATGGGGATCGAATTGCACCCTATAAAACCATTTTCAAAAGCTACCGCTTTCATTTTCGTATCGAGTACCGATCGACGAGATGCTTTTTCATCTTGAAAGCCACGAAAGAAACCCCTCTCTCACTTCATCTCTCTCTCACTCTCTCTCTTTCTCTCTGATTCTCTCTTGACGTAGGAAAGGTTCGTTCACAATGCTCGGCGTCGAATAAGTCACTGCGGGGTGTCCGCACTTGTGTCGCTTTTGCCATTCTCTTTCTCTCTCTCTCTCTCTCTCTCTCTCTCTCTCACTCTCTCTCTCTCTTTTATTTACTCAATCTAACTCGCTTTACGGATTTGCCAAGGCAAATTCGTCGTTAATCCGTCTATTAATTAAAACGTAATACCAGAACATACGTGTCAAAGTGAAAGAGAGAGAAAGGAGACTTACGAAGAGGACTGATTTAAATGGCACTGATATTTTCTACGAAATACTATCGACATTCACGCGATCGATTTCGTTACATCGATACTCCAATAAATTTCGATTACTATTCGAGTTTTATACCTCGTGTTTTTTTTTTTGGTCTACCTGTTCCTTTTTTTTTTTTTTTTTTTCTTTACGTTTTCCTATCTAGAACGACGAACGGATATCAAATACGTCCGTCCTTTCTCGAAAGTGTCATTAACTATTAGATTTTGTACTACCATGAAATCGAATCGTTGTCGTACGAATAATTCGAATACGTCTACACCTTGACCATCTGTCAAATGAAATTATAACGGGGTTCGGGGGGGATGGTCAAAGAGAAAAGAATATATATATATATATATATATATATATATATATACACACTACGCGTACGGTTACGCAAATATTTACATATATTTGTTATCGCGTCAGTTTAAAAAATATCCTTGCGAAGAAACTTTTATCGAAAATAAGCTCGTCTAATAAATTTCTATTACCCTCTTTAACATATACTCCGCGAAATATATATCTATATCTATATCTATATATATATATATATATATATATACCTGTTTTATATTTTACATATACACATACACACGTTCTTATAGATCATCGAATTTAATAGAAAGAAAATCTTATCTAAATCGTAGAGAAACTTGGTGTCGCGGGAGTGGTGGGAGAGAAATAAAAATAAAAATAAAAATAAAAAAAATAAAAAAAAATGAAGAAAGAAAAAAAAAATAATAAAACAAAACAAAAAGAAAGAAAAATAGAAGAAAAAAAAAAAGAAAAAAAAAACAACATCATAACACTCGTGAAAACTGAAAGAGTGGAACAGTGTGAAACCTCAAAACCACAGAGCAAGTATATTCGCGGAAGAGATCAAAGCGTAAAGCACGTGATCACGTACCAAGATATCACTCTCTTCTCTTCTCTCTCCTCCCTCTCTCTCTCTCTTCTTTCTCCTCTCTCTCTCTCTCTCTCCGTCTGTCTGTCTGTCGTTCTTTTTTTTTTCTTCTCTCGTTCGGTCTTTCTTTCTATCTCTTTCCCTCTCTCGTATGGTGTCACTCGTTTTCTTTTTCTTTTTTCTTTCTGCCGACGGCCGACGGTGTCCTCCTCCTCCTCTTCTTCTTCTTCCTCTTCTTCTTGTTTTCTCTTTGAAAAATCCTCTCCCAAGTCGAACGAGTAAAATGAAGATCTCCTCCTATGTAATTTACGTATCACTCGATGGATATATTATTTTCCTTCAACCCCTTTTCTTCCTCGTTATCACCCTAGTTATAATTATTCTTCGTGCACACGACGATCTACGACGATTTACGACGATCTACGATGATTTACGACGATTTACGACGATGTACGACGATCTACGACGATTTCCGACGATTTACGACGATTTACGACGATTTACGACGATCTATCTCTATCCTTCGCCGATGTTCGTTCAGTCACAAGTATCTTCCCTCATTTACGGTATATACACAACACGCGATTACACTGATCGTTATTACGATCTTTTTTGGTTAATGCCGATCACGATTATATGTCGATATTAATGTCGAACGAAACTAAAACAATATTTATCGCGCACAATCGTCGATTTATCTATCGAATTAATCTTTCTCTCTCTCTCTCTCTCGTTTTTTCTTTCTTTCTTTCTCTCTCTCTCTCTTTTTTCTCTCTTTTCCTGTTTATCCGTTTTCTCACGAAAGATAGATTTCAATAACGAAATAAGCTGATCGTTTACACGCTCGATCTCCTTCTTTTCCGTCCCTTTTTTTTTCTTTTTTCTAAACTCGACGTTCGTTACCCCTCACGAAGAATAGAGGTATAATCCAAAAAAAGGTACCCTCTTTCTCTCTCAATCTCTTTCTCTCTCTCTCTCTCTTTCTCCTTCTCTCTTTCTCTCTTTCTCCCGTTCGTTAGTACGTTCGCAAAGAGTTCCGTAAAGGATCGTAGCACGACGGAGGATCCGCACGATAGGAACCCACGTGTCCTTCTGATCGGGTCACCTTACTTTTACGCGTTTATAAATGAGCGAAGCAAAGACGTTGGTAATACGTTAGGACGTAGAGGTTGTTAAGTTTCTTTGGGAGAGAATACACGAAAGAGAAAGAATATTTAACGCTCGCACTCTGACCTCTATCTATTTATTTCTATCTCTATCTCTCTCTCTCTCTCTCTCGATCTATCTATCTCTTTCTCTATCTCTCTCTCTCTCTCTCTTTCTCTCTATCTATCTATCTCCTTCGTTCGTTCTTTCTCCCTTGTTCTTTCGGAACCCCGTGCGCGTTACTCGCCGTGCGCTCTCCTCGCCGTGAGGAAATATTATTAGGCAAAGTACACGCACGGACTGGCACGGTGCGACTTGGCGAACTCTCGTTGGGTCGTGGCTAACATCTAGTGCCGCGGCTACATCGCTTAACCTCGACCAATAAGAAACTCCCTGGTTTACCCCCACTAGGATGCGGTTAGGATACCCTTATGGTGGGGGATACTGCCTCTCCGCTTCGTGACATCATCGATTCTGAATGGTGGAGATGCTCGACCGTGCGGAAGGCACATCGGAGGGCGCGTGCTGTTCTCTCAACGCTCGCGCATGCGCGATAATAAGACGCGCGCGCGACTCCCTCTCTCTTTCTATCCTTATCGTGACGCGCGCGCGCGCACACACGCAAAGAGAACACATTCGATATCAAGTACGTTGTGTTGTGTTGTGTTGTGTTGTGTTAAACGTACGACGTGGACACGTACGAACGTTTACTCACCGATACGCGTCATACACGTTCCGCATCCCCCACTCACCCTTATGTGTATTACGTGTTACCACCACCACCACCACCACCACCACCACCACCACCACCATCACCGTCGTCGTCGTCGTCGTCACATAACTCCATCTTTCTCTGTGTACGAGTATATGCGTGAGTATGCGCCTGTTCCCCGTTTCTATGTGCTCTTGCAGCCACCACCACCATCAACACCACCACCACCATCAACACCACCACCACCAACACCGCCACCAACGCCACCAACGCCACCGCCACCGCCGCTGCCACCACCGACACTGCCACCACCGCCACCACCACCACCACCACCACCACCACCTCCACCTCCACCACCACCACCACCACCACCACCACCACCGACGACGAACGAACGAAAAAGGCTACCCACGCTGTGAATTCGCGCCAGACGCGGCTCAGCCGTCCGGCCGATCGCTGAACACTGATAACGACGTACTCCTTCGCATCGATATTCCTTTTCGGTTTGTTTCATCTACGAGCGATCAATTTCGATAATCGTATAATATCTTAAATTCGTTCTCCTATTACTAATAATCATCTATCTGCTTTCTATCTTTTCGCCTTGTTCTATCTATCTATCTATCTATCTCTTTCTATATATCTCATGACTTTGATGAATACCTATATGCAATATTTATTTATTTATTTATTTATTTATTTATTTTTTTTTTTGATATTTCTATAATGAAATCATTCGGTCCATCGTGCTTTCGATTATTATTTTAACGATAAAACGATACGTCGCCGAAATGATAGGGTAATAAATCTTTACTCGTTCGTTAACTTTCGCGTAAATTAATCTTTAGTAGTCCGAGGTTTATACATAAGAAAGAAAGAGAGAGAGAGAGAGAAAAGAAAGATAGAAAAAAAAATAAAAAAAGAATAGTGTCGTCGGTTATAAGAGATTTATAAATACACCAACGGGCTACCCCGTGGATTTTATGTTAATTCGCGTCCCCCACGAAATTCGACGGGAAATGCTAAAAGTGGTAGGTAGATAGATAGGTAGCCTAGGTATCCACCTACCTACCTACCTACCTACCTATCTACCTGCCTATCGCCGGATTAAAAAAGAAAAGAAAAAAGAAAGGGAAAAATAGAACGAAAAAAAGGAAAGGACCAAAATTACGAGCTACCCGATCGTTTTTAACTTTTCTCTTTCTTTCTCTTTCGTTCTTTCCCTTTTTCCCTGCGTTCGTATAAAAACGAAACGAAACAAAAAAACAACAACAACAACGACAAATTAAATCGATTACATCGAACAGAGACACACAGATTCGCGTGAATCGTCCTTTTCGAACTATTATTAATACGTTTAAAAATTAAAAAAGAAGAAGAAGAAGAAGAAGAAGAAGAAGAAGAAGAAGAAGAAGAAGATGATGAAGAAGAAGAAGAAAAAAAACAAGAAAATATGTTTGAAGAAGGGAATATATATACGCGATGGGTGGTGTATGGGCGGATAAGGTGGTTGGTTGGTTCGTTGGTTGGTTGGTTGGTTGGTTGGTTGGTTGGTTCGTTGGTTGGTTTTGTTGGGTTGAAAGCGCTGAGGAATTTTCGTCAACGCTTTCGAAAGGCGCCCGACGTGCGTCGGCCTCGTAGGATATTAAAATATAATTGGCGTTTGTCCCCTTTGTGCAAAACAGTATCTAGTCACGCGTGCCTCGGCCGTGGGTGTTATGCACGCCAGAGTAGTCCGCGAGCGCGTCGTCGGGTGACTCACCCTCTTTTCCACCACCCCGTTGAATCTATGTCTCTCTCTCTCTCTCTCTCTCCCTCTCTCTCTTTTTCTCTCTTACACATAAACGGTACGCATACATAGATACTTACGTACGAACACGAACACAGAAAGAGAGTCCATCTCTCTCACTCCTTCTATCTCACCCTATAGTGGATGGACCGACGGTGGTGGTGGTGGTGGTGGTGGTGGTGGGGAGGGGAGGAGGGGGATGTCGTTGCATCCACCCTTGTCGGTAGTGCGTGCGTCTACGTTTTCTCGGTCCCTCATTCGTTGCCACGTAGCAAGCTCGTTTCACACGAACATTTTCTAACGAATTATTAAGATTGGAAATGATCTCTTTAAATCGCTCTTCAAGTCGGAATAAGAGAATATTCTGCTTGTGGGGAGAATTGATCTTGAATATAATAATAAAAAGAAAAAAGAAAAAATAAAAAGTATAAGTTAAGTACCTTGTTTTGTAGGTTGTTAAGCGACGCGATTCGGTGAAGCGGATTAGGTCGTTATTGAATTTTTATGTTTCTTTTTTTTCCGACCGTTTGACACATATTCTATACGTATATATATATATATATATATATATATATATATATATATATATATATTTCTTTTTTTCTTCCGGATTAATGAAAAATATTTTCACAATTTACCGATCGAATGATTTATCGAACATCGATATATATTTATGCATGTATGTATAGATATTTTGAACAGAAACGTAGTAGGTTTCGTCTAATTGCATCCGTTGATTTCGTTTACATTTCGATAATGTAATTAACGTTCGAAATTGTTATTCGAAAATTAACGAGGAAGCCACGCGGAATTGTACATTTTATCACTGCGCGTATCCATTGTTATCAATAAATTCGTCTAAATGGGGATTCACCCGATACACCCTTGATTCTTACGTCGTTACACAAAGGTTGTTGATGGTCCGGAAAAAAAAGTGGGGAGAAAAGAGAAAGAAAAATAATAAATCGGAATGTTTACAATTAGAAATGAAATAAATGAATTTGGATAATATAACAAAGATAGGTAAGGTATGTGTACTTGGGTATCGAATCATCGAAGGATAAAATTGAAGAAAGCTGTCCTTCTCGCTGTCGAGATTAGGAGAAGCGATTAGGATGATTCGAGTCGAGTCGAGTCGAGTCTCGAGAAACGATGTGAACTCGGCTTTAGGAGAGGATCCACGCGGTGGAAGTAACGCGTTTCGATTTTGCGTTAGCTCAGCTACGCGTGAATCCAGCCAAGGTCAAGTCGTTTCCCCGCTTCCGAGCATCCCTCCGGCACTCGGGCAGGCAGGGCTCTTAAGATCGATTCCAACCAATTTTCTGTGTAGCCTGGATCCGATATGCGAAGAGAGATATAGAGATAGATAGATAGAGATCAACGATATTACATAAAACGGTACTTTGACTTTTTAATTACGAATACGAGAATGAAGTCATAACTTTAAACACTTGTCGAATAGGAGGGGAGAAAAATAAAAAAAAGGAGAACGAAAGAGAAAGAGAGAAGAAGAAGAAGAAAAAGAGTCCACCGAGACGTCTATTGAAATTATTTCGTAACGTTCGAAAACACGAAACATGCGCGGGAATCGAACGATAATTTCTAAAATATAATATAATAGATAAGATCTACCGAAAGACTATGTATGTACATACTTCGCATACATGAAATTCATTTAACGAACCGTCTCTTTCTCTTCTTCTTCTTCTTTTTCTTCTTCTTTTTCTTCTTCGTCTTATCGGCTCGGTTCTTCCTCTATTCGCAAGCTGATTGTTTTGTCACACTTGAACAAACGTCGAATCATCGCTACTACCGCGAGCAAGTCAATAAGCTTCTTCTCTTGACTTCTATTTTAAAAGACGGTAAACAAGAAAAGGAAGAAGAAGAAGAAGAAGAAGAAGAAGAAGAACAAGAGAAAGAAGAAGTAGAATAAGAAGAAGAAAAGGAAGACGACAAAAAGAAAGGAAAAGAAAAAAAGAGAGAAGAGAGAAGAGAACGGGAAGGGATGGGGAAAAGAAAAGAAAAAGAAAACGATTGTTTGCCAACCCTGACGCATATATATATATATATATATATATATATATATATATATCTACGTCGTTCGGCGTAGTACGCTGATAATACTATTTGCACTCTTACAAATATAACGTGGAATCTTACTTTGCGCAATTGTCACTGTACTAATATTATCTAACCACCCTCGCATGTGTGCGTCTCACCAATTTAATTTCTTATCGTTATAGGCTCTTGTTTTTTTTTTTTTCTTTTTTTTTTCCTTTTTCCTTCTCTACGCTCTTTCCTTCCTTTTCCTCTTTTTTTTTTTTCTTTCTTCTTCTTTCCAAATTAAAATAATATAACCGGCCTACTGACTTTCTTTCTTATTTCCGATGTCTCAACTAAATCAATCGTTTCGATTGGATTACGATCGTCATGGGTAATACACCTTCCTGACGATTATCTCGTCGGACACTTTCGTGGGATCCCATTAGAAGCATTTCCTTTCTAATTTTGAGATATAATTTATTTATACTTATATCTACTTTTTTTTTTTCTTCTTCTTCTTCTCTCGATCGACTCAACTGTATCTTTTTGCGGTCGTATATACGTTCACCGACACGATGATTAGACGCGATTTATTGGTAGAGAAAAAAATAAAAAAAAAAAAAAAATAAAAAAATTAAAGAAACAATAAAAATATTATTTTCTCCATCACCGTCATATAGAAATACGAGATATTCGAACGCCTGGCAAATAATAATCATTAAAGATCGTCTTTATACAACAATAATAAGAAAAATCTCTCGTTCGACGATCGTTCGTAATTCCAATGAATTTTCATGATTTATTAAAGATCTTCAATCGGATGACGCGCGTTACGTTAACGAGCCGAGAAGGTTTTAAAGAATCTTTGAATTTTCTTTTTCTTTTCTTTTCTTTTTTGTGTGTGTGTGTGTGTGTGTGTGTGTGTTCTCGGGAATTAACTCGAATTATAACAGGTGAGAAACGACAGAATAAGTAAGTGAGCGAGTAAGTAAGTAGAAGAGGGCAAACGAGTAAGTAGAAAGGAGAAACTAGAGAGACATACACACGGAGAGACAGAGAGAGAGAGAGAGGGGGGGAGAGAGAGGGAGGGGAGAGAGAGGGAGAGAACGTTAGTTTGGTAAAGAGGAAAGAGAGGAAAGGAAGTGGAAGGTGGAAGGGCAAAACAAACAAATTAACGTTAGAGAGTCGCTTGTTTATTGTTGGGTGGGGACAAGGTAACCACGCCTTTGTCAAGCACGCCCTCCGAGCGTTATGTTCCCCCCTTTTTGCCCCACCACAGCCCATCAACGCCCCATGCTCTAACCATTGCCCCCGCCTACCCGCACTCGAGCGAGCCCTAGATCGCGCGGCGAGACGGTCGGTGGTGGAAGTGACGTCAGACTCGATGCCGCCAACGTGCAACAGGCGGCCGGTGTACTCTCTCTCTCTCTCTCTCTCTCTCTCTCTCTCTCTCTCTCTCTCTCGAATCCGAACTACCAACTTAAACGCGAGATCCACCGCCAACTGTGAGGGAGTGTAGGAGAGAGAGAGAGTCTCTTTACCTTTCCTAAAAGATTTAATAATCGAAAGAAGAGAAAAAAAGTAAAGAAAAAGGCAAAAAGACGAAAGCAAGAAATATAAACGAAAAAGAAAAAGGAAGAAAGAATACGTATGGAGAAGAAAAATTGGATTCAAAAATTGACTCGATCGATCGATCGATCGATCAATCGATTCGTTTAATTTCTCTTAATCGGAATAAATATGACGCAATACTCGTTGCTCCAGCAGTTTTATATGGAGACGTTTTTTCTTTTTCTTTCTCTCTTTTAACATTTTTCCATTCAATAGTATTAAAAAATTGATAGTGACAACCATCGACGACGATATCATCCATCCATCCATCCATCCATCCATCCATCCATAAATTCATCGTACGCTTCGAATGTTTTCGGATTTTCTTTTCCTTTTGTTCGTTCTTTTTCTTTCCTTTTTTTTTCCTCTCTCACTCTCTCTCTCTCTCTTTCTATCTTTATTTATTTTCCTTTTTAAAGCGTCGCAATCTTGAATAAGTAAACGAATTAAGGATGGTAGTGGGATCGTCGGTGAACTGTTTATAAGAGGGGAGGAATGGGCTTGTGGGTGGGGGGAATGCATGAATACGTTGGATATTACGCGTACGTACATAAATACACACATACATACATACATACATACATACATATATATATATATATATATATATATATATATATATATATATGTATATATAAATATACGGAAGAAATAAAAGTACCGGACGATGGTTCGAGAGAAAGTAGATAGAGGAAACGTTCGGGACGTCGCGGATTGTAAATTATATCGCGGTAGATAGAGAGAAATTCATGCTCTGATGACGCAGCGTTAACCATTCTCCGGTCATCCGATGATCAAAGGTAACAGTAATGGTCCGTGAGAGGATAGGTATCCGCCTGTATTTCGCCTAATATACTGCTGGCTAAATGCTGACGCGATTTCGAGAGACGAAGAGAGAGAGAGAGAGAGAGAGACAAAGGGAGAGAGAGAGAGAGAGAGAGAGAGAGAGAGAGAGAAGGGTGAAAGAGAGAAAGAGAGAGAGAGAGAGAGTTAGAGGGGGAGAAAGAGAGAAGGGGAAGGACGAACGCAAAGAGATAGAATGCGCACAGAAGAGCAAGAGAGAAAGATAAAGAGAAAGAGAGATAGAGAGAGAGAGGTAGGAGGTGGTGCTGGAGGAGGTGGTGGAGGAGGAGGAGGTAGAGGAGGAGGAGGTGGAGGTGGCGGAGGAGGAGGTGGAGGAGGCCAGGAGGGAACCATAAATTGTTTGAGCAACGTGTGTACCTAACCTGCACGCACGGTCGAGCGCGAGATCGCGCTTACCGTGGGCTTTCAAAAATTTCACACATTACCGATCCCTGCGGTTCGAACCTCGCTCTCCGCAGGACGATCCATCATTTCGGCAGTTTAACGTGGAATCCCTGAAAATTATCCGATATCGTCCCTACGGCTCGTTTGTCTTTGAAGGCATCGCGCGTTCACCTCTCCTCTCTCCTTCTCTCTCTCTCTCTCTCTCTCTCTTTCTACTGGTTCCCCTTCTCCTGTTTTCTCTCCTCCTCCTACTCGTTTTCGTCCTCGTTTTCGTCCTCGTCCTCGTCCTCGTCCTCGTCCTCCTTCTCCTCCATCTCCTTCCTCGCGGGGTCAACGCGACTCTCTCTCTCTCTCTCTCTCTCTCTCTCTCTCTCTCTCTTTCTCTCTCTCTCTCTCTCTTTAAATGATGGACATCGTGCCCGACCAATGAAACGTGAAGTTTACCGAGCGAGTACCTAATCGCTCGCTTATAGGTACGTAAGTAAGTACCTCTACCTATCTATCTACCTATCTACCTATCTACCTACGTATACAAATGCGTGCGAATCCTTGCGCCTCGGATATTGCTCTTGCAATGAATATTTCTCAAGATATGTCCCAAGTGCAATCGAAATAGCTAAGGAACGTAACGGTTTTGGATTTTATTGGCGAGACACAGTTTGCCATAACGAAAACGATTATGAGATACGTCAACTCGATGTAGATCGTAGATAAGTTATCCCTCGTTGATTCATTTATTATTATTATTATTATTATTATTGTTGTTGTTGTTGTTGTTGTTATTGTTATTATCATTATTATTATTATTATTATTATTATTATTATTATTATTATTAATTCAGAGCAATCGCAGTAAATTTTTTTCCCTTGCGTTTTAATTCTACGCTCGCGTATATTCGTTCGTTTCTCGTCAATAACAAACGCAGGCACGCGATATCGACGAATTTATATATTCATTCGAAATTAGATATACGTATTTACACAACGAATTTAAATATTCGCACTCTTTCGTAATAACTTCAACCGAACGTTCGAGGAATCCTCCAATCCTCGATTTATCGCAAATAATTCGATAAACAAATGAATTTAAGTGACGTCCGATATTAACTGCGCATATAAATTTTGTTGTCAGGGGAAAAAAAAACAATAAAAAAAAGAAACATCGTACCCGGCTCAATTCGAATTTATTCAAGTAGTACGAATTCAATGATATTCGTGTACGTAAAAATTCGAATCAATAATAATTCGAAAGAGATCGAGATATCCGACATGGTACCAATTTATCGAAATAATTTCAATAAACAACGAACGGGTTTGTCACCTACGGCGAACGATCGTCGTCTTCCAACGGTTCACGCATTTTCTTTTTTTACGAATTTTTTTTTTTTCCAAAATCGAAACATCCTTTCCACACCCCAACTCCCCGAACCCCGCAAAAACCGATAAATCTCGCACGATCGACGTTGTAGGTACTTACTTACCTACCTATTATATCTCTTATAACGTTCGATCTTATTGTAGAAAATTTGTAATAAAGGAGGAGATACGCACGACGACGTGACCCATAGAGTCGAAGAGGGGCATCAAATAATGGATCTATACGTGTACATGGTATCGATATAATGGTGTTTCTCTCTCTCTCTCTTTTTTTCTCTTTCTCCCCTTCGGTTACGACAATAGGTCGACTAGGTCAAGTGTGTGTCGCACTAATCATGTTCCTGGTCAGAAACGAGCTCCGAAAATGCACCGACGAAATGCGAACTATGCGAACACACGACAAAGCCCCTTGTCACTTTCGTCCAGATGCTTTTCACGAGAAAGAGAGAGAGAGAGAGAGAAAGAGAGAGGGAGAAAGAGTGAGAGAGGACCCCTCTCTACGCGAATTTCGAATACGTCTTGTACCTTACGGATAATCTATTACCCTAACCCACCACCACCATCACCGTTGTAAGACGAACGTTGACGTTTTTTCCTCATTCACACAAACGCACACTCTATTTCCCATCCGTGAACCTATCGGAATTATTCAGCAAAAAGAAAAAAAAAAAAAAAAAAAAAAAGAAAAATCTCACTAAGTTACGTTACGTTAAGACATATGCACGTTTTTTTCGGTGATCGAATAAGAAAGGAAAAAGAGGAAACAAATTGAAAGATACGCACAGACACGTACACGTTCTATTTCTCATTCGTGAACCTATCGGAATTGTTCAATAAAAATCTATAAAAAAAAAAAAAAAAAAAAAAGAACAAATAAAAATCTCACTTAAATTACGTCACGTCAAAATATATGCCTGTTGGCGGTGATCGAATACGAAGAAAAGAAAATAAAAAAGGTGTGCAAGAATGAAAGAGAAATGTGGAAAAAGATATTTTCCAAACCTTTTGTCGTCTACGACTACGAAGACATTTTGTCAATTTTGTTGTTGTTGTTGTTTTTTTTTTTTTTTTTTTTTTTTTGTTAGGCGATAGCTGTTCCGGTCAATGCATTCTTCACGAATATTGTTTTTTTTTTTTCTTTTTTTAAACAAAAACCAAGCCGTTCGCGAGCTAAATCGATCGACTCCGCTTTTCGAATATATTGTCTTTTTTTTGTTTTATTTTTTTAATTTGGGCGTCGAAGCACTCTCGACGACGGCTTCTCGCTTGTTAAGTTCACAATGAATATTTTTTTCCCATGATTACCGTCATTCGAAGTACCATTAAAACGACAAAATTCTTTTTACACGTCGACTGAAAGATAATTTATTTCGGGGAGTCCGATCCGATTAACTCCCTGCTCCGATGCATACGTAAATCGTTTGCGATAATGCAATTTTCAAAAGCAACAACGAGGACTCCGTGTACGTTCTACAACGTTCATTTGAATTTACATTTTAAAGGGTATTTTAACAAATGAGCGATTAATATTATTTCGCCACGCATCTCAACTTTTTTATTTTACGAAGTTAATCGATTTGGCAAGTGACCGGTGGCTCGTGTATCGAGAGAGAGAGAGAGAGAGAGAGAGAAAAAAAAAGGAAAAAAAAACAGAAATTAAAATGCGTTGTGGCAGCATTATCGTATCCTGTGCCTATTCGAGCGACAAGGGTTAATATTATTACAAAATTCACACCGTCATAGTAATAGTAATAGATTGGTAAGCCCTATTTCGCTATCGTCGTCGTTCGATCGCTCTCGTAGAACCGGCTGTCGTATGCTTTATTACGAGAGTACCACTTTAAAGACCGCGATTTCACTCACCCGGTACCAATCGTGACTGATAGATTATAATTCGACCAATCAGGAGGTTTCTCTCTTAATCCGTTATTTCTTCGGTGATTTTCGTCACGGGTTGACGTTCGAGTCCCCGGCCGTGTTTAAGCAAGAAATATTTCGTGACTAATTGTAATGAAATATTACAAATACAAAATCGTAACCGTCATTATTCATACTATAGTGTACGTATAGAATTTGTTAATTAATATTACCAATAGCACGTTAATTTTTTCTTCTTCGTATCGACGTTATATCAACATTAACATCGACAATAACTAACACCGTAATAAAATGTTACAAATACAAAATCGTAACCGTCATTATTCATACTATAGTGTACGTATAGAATTTGTTAATTAATATTACCAATAGCACGTTAATTTTTTCTTCTTCGTATCGACGTTATATCAACATTAACATCGACAATAACTAACACCGTAATAAAATGTTACAAATACAAAATCGTAACCGTCATTATTCATACTATAGTGTACGTATAGAATTTGTTAATTAATATTACCAATAGCACGTTAATTTTTTCTTCTTCGTACCGACGTTATATCAACATTAACATCGACAATAACTAACACCGTAATAAAACGTTACAAATATAAAATCTTAGCTGTCGTTATTCATACCAATGTATGTACATGTATACAATTTGTCGATTAATATATTTATCATTATTATTTATTAATATTTATTTATTAAATATTTATTTATTCATTCTTTATTTAATTTATCATTTGGATATTAACGTTATATCGACATTAACGTGAACAATATTTCGTGATAACGTAATTATCAATGTTATCGACAGAACAAAAATAAAAAAATAAAAATAACATAAAATTAAAAAAATATATATATATATATAACATCGTCGCATTGTCGCGGTTACGGGCAAACGCAAGTTGGTGGTATCGAATTCTTTAAAAACGAACGAACGTATTAAAGAAGTCAAACGACCCAAAAAAAAGTTTCGTCGATCTATCCCCTTTCGTGAAAGAAGAAATCGATGGCGATAGATTGGGATAGGAAGAGTTCGTCGAATTCTTTCCCGTACGAAATCCGAGCATGATCCTCGAAGTTTTTCCCACATCTACAACTGAAAACTCGAAACTCACGACGTGCTTACGGCAACGAGGGCGGAGAAAATCACAATGAAAACTTTTGCTTTGGAGAGAGAAATCTCTCTCTCTCTCTCTCTCTCTCTCTCTCTTTCTTTCTCTCTTTCTGACTGTCTATCTGTTGTTCGGGATCAGTTTCGAGAGTCGGTGAAAAACGTCACAAGAATGAGAAAGAAGGAGGGATGGAAGGGACAAAATTCAAGAAAAACCGGGACAGAAGATGAAAAAAGGTTGCGTGGGATTGCGGGGGATTAAAATCGAGTACCCTGCACTCTCTCTCTCTCTCTCTCTCTATCTTTCTATCTTTCTTTCCTTTTTTTCCAAGCGTTATAAATCCACCCCCTCTCACCCTAATATTACCGCGACACGCTCGTACCG
Organism: Dolichovespula sylvestris; assembly: GCA_918808275.2. Classification (NCBI taxonomy): domain Eukaryota; kingdom Metazoa; phylum Arthropoda; class Insecta; order Hymenoptera; family Vespidae; genus Dolichovespula; species Dolichovespula sylvestris. Next base: position 24,790,450 of record OU964961.1, on the reverse strand, counting down.
TTCCTTTTGAGGCACCCTTTTCCCTTACCTCTTCACGAGACGATTCTTCTTAAGCTCGTGGATAACGTAATAATAATAATGAATAAACGTACAAGTAGGAGGAGTTTTTGGCATGGACTATATGGTTACATAGGCGTCGAGATCCATTTAAACGTTCGTACAGAAATAATATCTGATCTTTTTATTTATTTATTTATTTTTTTTTTCACAAAATATAACATAATTAATATGGCAAAATTGGAACGATCATCGATAGGGATCATTAATATTGTATTTATAGGTCGAACAATTTCGTTCGATTCGTCCCATTCGATTCTATGTACGTACGTATGTATGTATATCCGACAATCGTTAATAAAATATACGATTGATCCTGACGGAATGATATTAGATATTTCATAATATTCGTTTGTATATATATATGTATATTGGAATGTATTTATCGTAAAAAAATTTTTCAAAAATTTACCCCGCCAATGGTCATGCGCACCTTGCTTTTGGACCACGCATCACCTTCCTCCCTACCGAAATACGCGCGCGTCAGAAGAGAAAGAAAGAAAGGAATAAAGAAAGAAATGTGTGTGAGGGTGAGAGAGAGAAAGATATACATACATACATATATATATATATAAATATAGATGTAGTAAGTTATATACGGGGGTCGAGAGGACTCCTTTGAATGGATGAGTCCGGGATTTAAAATCCAAGCTCCACTTGAAATCGCGTTACTGAATACAGAAAGAGAAGAGAAAAAAATATAAAGATATACATACACACACACGCGCACACACACACACACACACACATTTATTTAGAAAGAGAGAGAGATGTAGCGAGAGTAGAAATGAGATATAAAGTAGAGACTGTTCGTACCCTTCGCAGCGTGCGAAAGGGATTAAGTACCTACGAAGTACTTACGTGTAGTTCCATCCATGCACCGTTCTACGATAGTAAAGAGAGAGAGAAAGAGAGAGAGAGAGAGAGAGAGAGAGAGAGTACTACCTACTCACCGGGAGGTGTTCTTGGGTAACCACAGATGCGACACTTCAAAGTACCGTGTATCGTGGCTCGTGGTTGTAACGTGGTAAGGCAAACACGTGAACGAGAAAAGGGATGATGTTCGAGGGATGTTACGAGGGAGGTTTGTCACCCCTCTATAGGGTGGTGGCCTTGTACTTTTTCCTCCTCCTCCTCCTCCTCCTCCTTCTCCTTCTCCTTGTACTCCTCCTCTTTCTTCTGCTTCTTCTTCTTCTTCTTCATCATCATCTCCGTTTCACCTCTTTCCTCTTCCGTTTCTTACTTTCATTTCGTCATCATTCTTCTTGCTCGTCTCGTTACGAAACGCGTAATTTCGCGAGCGAGAAGGGCTTCAAACGATATCCAACGGTGTCCTATTTCGTTTTGTAAAAAACGATGGAAGCGCATCCTGATGCAATTTCGTCCGAATACCGCCCGAGATAAGCGACTGCAAGCGGCTGCGTAATTAAAGGAAGACCTTCCTTCCTTCCTTACTTACTTACTTCCCTTTTTTTTTTTCTTTTCTTTTTCTTTCTTTCTTTGATTCGTTCTCTCTCTCTCTCTCTCTCTCTCTCTCTTTTGTTTTTATCTGAATCGACGAAACGCCACGACATTATCATTCGAGTATAACCGTGTTAAATACGATTTTGTTCTTAATTGTTTCTTGA
>OU964961.1:24783765-24786265 GCA_918808275.2 Dolichovespula sylvestris | reverse complement strand
TCCTCCTCCTCCTCCTCCTCCTCCTCCTCCTTACACCCTCACCTCTCTCTATCTCTCTCCATTCTCTCGCTCGAGGTATACGGACCCTCCCTCCCTCCCTCCCTCCCTCCCTCCCTTATCCTCCCCCGTTTATGGATTCACGGAGTAATATTACGCTTCTGGGTGGTCCATACTTTAAACGCGCAAAAATTCTTACCCCTTCGTTCCGATTAATTGATTAATTAATCGATCGATCAATCGATTAAGTGCGTTGGTAATTAATTTTATTCGTCGATTATCAAATTCGTCTTAACTGTTCTTCTATGGTTGATGTAAATATCTGTGATACAATTTTGACTAATTTAATTCTTTTACGTAGATATTATCCGAAATTCTTTCTCCGCGTTCCGATTAATTAATTAATTAATTAATTAATTAATTGAGTTGATGATTAATTTTATTCGTCGATTATCAAATTCGTCTTACGTGTTCTTTTGTAGCAGAAGTAAATCTCTGTGATACAATTTTGACTAATTTAATTCTTTCACGCAGATGTTATCCGAAATTCTTCCTCCGTGTTCCGACTAATTAATTAATTAATTAATTAATTAATTAATTAATTAATTAATTAATTGTGTTAGTAATTAATTTTATTCGTCTACTCTCAAATTCGTCTTACTCGTTCTTCTGTCGTAAATATCTATGATACTATTTTGACAAAATTAAATCTTTTACGTAAGTATTATCCTATTAACGAGGATTAAAATATCTATTATATACATACATATGTATGTTTGTATGTGCGTGTGCGTGTTTAGAACGGGTATAAATATTTTCATTGATCGATATTTAACGATAAGTATATGCGATCGAATCGTCTATGTATTGATATGCGATAAAATTGAACAAAAATGAATATATCCATTGGGCGGTTAAATAGGTATATGTATTTTTATAACGTTTATCGATACCCTCATTTATCCATATCCAAATCCGTTTTAACGCCTATTCATTCTATTTACGCGATTACCATATAAATATCTCTATTTATTTATGTAATATACACACACACATATATATATATACGTACGTTTGTATATATACTTTATATAAGTATATTTTATCCCTACGTCTATATTATTTTATAATATATTTTATAATAAATAATAAATAATATTATTTTATAATAAATGTATGGACGAAGTTGAATTTGTTTTGTTTTCATTTTTTTCTATTTTTTTGTTCTCTCTCCCTTCTTCTTCCTCGAAGAAGAAAGAAAGGAGAACGGGATCGACGGTGTGCATGGATCAGGATCTATTAATAGATCTCCCTGAGGCGTTTCGTAAGGCGTTATTTCTCCCTGTAGAATATGTAAGCGTGGGCCGTGCCGACTGAAATCGAAAACGTTGATCCGGCGTGCAGCGGGAGCGCGACTTGTCAAGTAAAACGATAAAAGTGTGAAAGGCGAAAAGGGTGTCGAGGCAAATAAGTGCAGTCACGATCCAAAGCGCGTTCGGTCGCTAACAATAACTGATCGATGATCGAGTTCCTGACTCGAGCACGCACGCGCGAAACCGAATACCGCGAAATATTTTCATTATATTCTCGCACGTAACCAAAAAGCGAAGAAATAAATTTATATATATATATATATATATATATATATATATATATATATTTATGTGCACGGTATATAATACTTTTTATGCTATTGAGGAAAGTCAAACGAAATTAATTGTAAATATTTTTTGTTAATTATTATTATTATTATTATTATTATTATTATTATTATTATTATTATCTGTTGACAATAATATTGATAGATTATATTTCGTACGTCTTTCATGTGCATACGATAACGTTAACGTTCGTATTTGCCTTACGCATACAAATACGTTTACGTTCGTGTTTACAATACGCATATATCCTACGATCGTGTTTACACGTCCATTACGCAGATACGTACGATAATGATGCCATCAGGCTTATGTCATTATATCACGTACGTCTATCGTTTATAATAAATAGTATTTTAAATAATTAAAAAAAGACGTAACGCGACGAAAGTCGGATCGATTTGTATTAATATTCTCATCGATATAAAATAATAATGATGATACATGTCGATTATATTCAATATTTCGATTCAAAATTTCGCTATACTTGTGTTTATGTTTATAATAGGGATATATCAATATATATATATATATGTGTTTTCGCCTGTGCGACATGGATACATCGGGTGCATAGTTTTACACGTGAAGAATATATTATAATAAAACGAGTTCTTAGTTATTTCGATCGATCGTAATAAAAATTGCAATTATATAAAAAGAAACATACTTCCGTCGAGAAAAAGAAAAAAAAATTCAATCCCAAGAGATCGTCGTATCTGATAAAAAGCGAGTACCTACTTCGTCGATCGTTCGTTCGTTTAATGGTCGGTTAATAAAAATTTTAAGGAGAAACCGTAGAAAATTTTCTTCTTGGTAATAGGATCACTTTGACGCCTACGTATATA
>OU964961.1:24776265-24778765 GCA_918808275.2 Dolichovespula sylvestris | reverse complement strand
GTGGTGGCGTTGGAAGAGAGGATGGAAACGAAACCGATAAAAGTCCTACCATTGCTACGGAATCGCAACCGAAGCTCGACTTTCAAGTTTTCAATTGGAATTTCGATGTCTTCTAATTGATTCCACTCGGACTCCTCCTCTCAATACACAAATCTACCGTTTTACGGATTACCCCGCGTGAAAAGTTTCAAACATCAACGTAAACTTGATTATAACGCGGTTTGAACGTACTTAAGCGTGAATCAATAACGACGTAACGCGTGCAATATTTAAGTTAAACAATTCGCGTAATTTACGTACCGCGTAATCGTTAAAATATTCGTACGATCACGATCGTACATCGAAAAGTTAATAAATATCCCGTCGAGATAAACGTGAAACGACAAATCGATCTCGATGTTATTAATTTATCTCGATTCTCGTCATTTTTTCGTCATTATTCTTTCATCTCTCGTACGAGAAAAATTCTGTTGCAACGACAATTTAATCTCAATGTTTTGCAATAAATAACCGACGACGAAGCGACGACTACGGAGGGATTGTTTCTCTCGAAAAAAGAAAGGAAGAATCGAGATATGAAGGAATTAATTGTTATAAATAAATTAATATTATCTTTTTTTTTTTTGTACGTAACAAATATTACGACATTCCTTAAGAAAAATATTAATTCGTAGTACGAACGGATACTTAAATTCGTTTCGATAAATTATCCCTTAGATAACAAAAATACATCGATCACCCGTTGTGCCGGGTGATTCTAAAAAATTCTATTGAGATAATTATCGAATGAGGGGAAAAAAAAAAGAACAAATTTTCTACAATAAACAATCAACGGCCACGTCGACGACGAAGACGAATTATTTCTCTCGACAAAACGAATAATCGAGATAAGAAAGGAATTAATCGTTTCGATTAAATTATTTCCTTTTTCGCGCGAAAAAAAAATTTCAACGTCCCCTGTAAAAAATTTCAATGTAAAAAAAATATCAATTCGTGGTACGAACGGGTACTATTGTGCGTTTTCAAAAAAATCGTTCCTCAAATAACCGAAATGATACATTGATCTCCTGCGCCGATATTAAATTCTATTGGGATAATTATCGGATGAGAGAACAAAAAGAAACAAATTTTCTGCAAACAAACAATCAACGGCCACGTCGTCGACGTCGACGACGAACTATTTCTCTCGACAAAACGAATAATCGAGATAAGAAAGGTTTTAAGGATAAAAAATTTAATCGTTTCGATTAAATTATTTCTTTTTTCGCGCGCGAAAAAAAAATTTCAACGTCCCCTGTAAAAAATTTCTATGTAAAAAAAATATCAATTCGTGGTACGAACGGGTACTATTGCGCGTTTTCAAAAAAATCGTTCCTCAAATAACCGAAAAGATACATTGATCTCCTGCGCCGATATTAAATTCTATTGGGATAATTATCGGATGAGAGAACAAAAAGAAACAAATTTTCTGCAAACAAACAATCAACGGCCACGTCGTCGACGTCGACGACGAACTATTTCTCTCGACAAAACGAATAATCGAGATAAGAAAGGAATTAATCGTTTCGATTAAATTATTTCTTTTTTCGCGCGCGAAAAAAAAATTTCAACGTCCCCTGTAAAAAATTTCAATGTAAAAAAAATATCAATTCGTGGTACGAACGGGTACTATTGCGCGTTTTCAAAAAAATCGTTCCTCAAATAACCGAAATGATACATTGATCTCCTGCGCCGATATTAAATTCTATTGGGATAATTATCGGATGAGAGAACAAAAAGAAACAAATTTTCTGCGATAAATAATCAACGAACACGTCGACTACTACTATACGACTACTACGACTACGGAGAAACTACTTTTCTGAATAACCCAACACTCGTAGCACGAAGGGGGAATTATCGATGGTGCGATTTTTCGAGCGGTGATCGTCGGAGCTCTCCCGATGGTCAGGGCCGAGAGTGTCGTTCAAGCGAGAACGAGAGAAAGAAGGAAAGAGATAGAGACAGAGACAGAGACAGAGAGAGACAGAGAGAGAGAGAGTAAGAGAGAGAGAGAGGGAGATAGAAACGGGTGAGAAAGAGAAAGAGAACGAAAACGGCGTCGAAGGGATGGCTCGACTGGCGGCGTCGGTGTCGGCGTTCGCATGGCGAGAGGGAGGGGGGTAGGGAGGGAGGGAGGGGGATAGGGGGTAGGGGGGGGGTAGGGGGGATGGGTTTCTCGGTCGCTCGAAGCGAAAGGAGGTGTGGGAGGCGAGGGAGGGATGTTGAAGGGGTGCGAGGGGGTGAGGGTAGGTGGCAGGACGCCCCACGTGGGTGGCGGCAGAGCGGCGGTGAGGTAGTCATGACGACCGCAGCGACCAATCATCCGGAAGTAACGCAGCGCGAGATAACTCTGCATCCAATCAGGTTTAAAGCGGGAGACGGGGCTGGCCATCCCCCGCAGAAGAAGATCACCCCCGTAGCAAAATTTCTACCGTACGAGGGGTAGATATACAAGACG
>OU964961.1:24758765-24773765 GCA_918808275.2 Dolichovespula sylvestris | reverse complement strand
TATCTCAATATTTCTTCGAGTAATGCTAACGCACTACTAAGTTTTATGCTCTACAAATGAACAGGGAAAGCATTAAAAGTTCAGTGAACGAACGAAAATTTTTTATGTCATCGACGGTGTTGCCACAAAGATATAGAAAATGAGATAGAGAAATTGTAATGGTATTACTTTTTTGACTAAACGTTACGTCTTTGGGGACAAGTGGACTCACAACACTTTCAAAGTAATTATATTTGTAATTTCATTGACTACGTAAATTTATATTTTGACAAAATGATGAAAATTTTGAAGGATTCTGTTTTTTTTTTTGAGGGGGAAGGAACTGTTTAGAGATAAAAAGCTCATAGCAGATTACATTCATTGTTATCATTAAATAATTCTTTGTCGAAAATGAACTTACACCACTTTCAAAGAAAACGGCTCGTATTCTATATACGTACGTTTCTTTTTTTTTATGTTTTTTTTTTTTTTTGTTATATTAGTTTCGTTCTTTTCCTATTTCTCTCTCTCTCTCTCTCTCTCTCTCTCTCTTTCTCACACAAATTTAACCCCATTGGAGATATTCTCGTTACGCGGTACTTAAGCGTATCTAATCTAATTAAATACGTTGCAAGAAGAATCAATTGTCCGGCTGTACTCCTCCTCATCTTCATATTTATTTATTTATCAATTAATTAATTTATTTATCCATTATTCCTATTCTTCATTTATCGCTCCCACTCAATCGTTTATTTCATTCATTTCGCTCATTTCTTTTCTTCATTTCTTCTTCTTCTTCTTCTTCGTTTTATTAATTTTTTTTTCCTTTCTTTTTCATTTTTGTTTTGGATTGACCAAGAGCACATCGAGCAGGAGCTAACGTTAAATTTCTTTCCTTCTTTTTACCCCCCCCCCCCCTTTGACGGTCTCGGTTGGAAAATCTCGCGCGAGATATCGAATCGCGCTAATCCACCTCCCGCTCTTCCTTGATTACGATACAGGTTCAGGCGGATGGAAAGAATAAAGGAAAAAATTTTTCTCATCATCCACCGTGCGAAATCGTCTCTCTCTCTCTCTCTCTCTCTCTCTCTCTCTCTCTGTCTCTCTCACTCTCTTTCCTTCTCTCTTTGGGGTGGATGAATTCCATCGTTATCGAGTCGCGCCCTCCGTTTCACAAACGGGAAGGCCTCTCCTTTTCCCTCTTCCCACCCTCCTCCTCTCCCCTTTCCGTCCCTTCCTCCTCCTCCTCCTCCTCCTCCTCCTCCTCCTCCTCCTCCTCCTCCTCTCAGCCGCTGCAAAATCCCTCGACCGAACGTGCATATTTCCATTTGACACGCCTCGCCGACCGTCTGATTTTATTAAAAAACCCCGTAACCCGGTTCCACGCCTTTTCCCATTCCACGTCTTCGTCGAGCAACGCGTTTCCACGAAGCCTCTGGTACCTCCTCCTCCTCCTCCTCCTCCTCCTCCTCCTCCTCCTCATCCTCCTCCTCCCATCGTCCTTCTCCTAGTCTTCCTCGTCCTCCCCCACCAGCCCCTCTACCTATAAGTTGGACCGCAATTTCCGAATTCTCTTATTTTCCCCCCCTCCACCTCACCCCCCCTTCCCATTTTCCTTTCTTCCTTTTTTCTTCCTCCCTTTTTGTTCTTTTTCTCTTTCACTCATTTTCCGGGTAATACTGTGCGATTCGACTCGAGTCGAATCGAATCGATCAAAATAAGAGGAACGAGAGAGAGAGAGAGAGAGAGAGAGAGAGAGAGAAGAAAAAAGAATTTAAAATATCGATCGTCGCAACGTCGTCGATATAAGTTTATTCATTTTGAAATAATCAATGTGAGTCTCTCTCGACCCATCGACAATTTCGTTATAACTTACAAGTGATTCGATGGGTTCTCTCGCGTGATTAGCGAAGACGGTCTCAGGCCCTGTCGTAAGGACGAGAAGGAAAAATCAAAAAAATAAAATGTGTATATATATATATATATATATATATATATATATATATAAAAGAGAAAGAAAGAGAAATGAAAAAAGAGAAAAAAAGAATTATGAAGGAATGAAGGAAATGAAAAATAACTCGAAGAATCTATCGAACGTCACGTTGTCGTAGATATAGAAGAGAAAAATATATCGACAAATATATCGAAATTATAATATCGATTTTAACGGACCGACGACGATCTCGTTATTATTAACGTAAAAGATTTAAAGCGTGGATCTGTGAGACAGAGAGAGAGAGAGAGAGAGAGAGAGAGAGAGACAGAGAGAGAGAGAGAGAGAGAGAGAGAGGATGATCTCAAAAAAAAGTATCGATCGTGCTCGTAGGTGTGACAATAAAAGAAAAAGAAAAAGAAACGAAACGAAACGAAAAGAATCGAGACGATCGATTTATTTTTGGAGACAAAAGCGTAGTTGATAACAAACGAGTTCATCCTAACGTAACAAATTAATGTTGATTTTGACGCGTCAACAATTTCTTTATTATAACTTATAAGATTAAACTCTTATATATATATATATACATACATATATACATACATACATATATATATATATACATATAAGAAGAAGCATTTGAAACGGTGTTTGTTGTTTACGAGAAAAGCAAATCTTTACTTCCCTAATCGCGTTACTACGCGATATTATCCACACCGAGGATCTACTATCTCTCTCTCTCTCTCTCTCTCTCTCTCTCTCTCTCTCTTTCTCCCCTTTCAAGAACAGAAACGGGCAACAGTTCGTTACGTACCGCCATATTTACCCCTCTCCCATCCTCCGCTTTCGAAACTCATCTGGCATCTTGCCGCCGTACGTAGAACTTTGCGAAGAGATGGAAAGAGGGAGAGAAGAGAGGAGCAGTGAAGAGAAGTGAAGAGAAGAGAAGAGAAAGAGAGGGAGAGAGAGAGAGAGAGAGAGAGAGAGAAAGGAATCGTAAACGAGGTCGAGTGTCGGCAGCGTATAATTTCGATGACAAGCAAAGGGGTGGTTATCTCTCGCGCTGCTTTTCACCCCCCAGCCCACGCAAGCTGCGAGTGGTGGGCCACCCCCGTGATTGTATTAATTCAAGTCACCCTCTCTCTCTCTCTCTCTGTCGCTCTCTCATTTACTCATTTTCCTTGTTCTTCGTATTTTCTTCTCTCTCTCATAATGTCCTGCCTAGGGTATTCGCACTTACTCACTCAGAAAGAAAGAGAGAGGGAGAGAGAGAGAGAGAGAGAGATAGATAGATAGAAAAAGAGGGAGAAAGAGAGAGAGAGAGAAAGAGAGGGAAGAGCACCCTCCCTAAAGCACGACTTCCGGGGATAAACGAAGCGTGCGAGCGTCGCGTATAATGAAGCGAGCTCCTTCGTTTCCTCGTTGTCAACCTCCTAGTTCTCCTCTCCTTTTCCCTCCACCTCCTCCACCTCCTCCTCGTATCCTCTCCAAGGATATATCCCTCTTCGTTCAGCCTAAATTTAGACGACGGTATACGTCTACACGGGGCAACCCTTCTCTCCTCTCCCGTTCTTTTCCATCCCATCCTCGCGTACCGGCCCACCCTCGATCCTCCCACCCACCCACCCACCCACCCACCTCCTCCTCCTCCTCCTCCTCCTCATCTCCTCATCACCCCCATCGCTAAACCCTCACCCATTTACCGAATCTCTGCTCGAACTTACACACGTTCGCGAGATTATTGTGTATTCAAGGAATCCCTCTCCTCCTTATGTTCACGGCGAATTGATGCGAATTAATTGATCGTTTGAAAATGGCAGAACGTAGAAGAAGAAGAAGTAGAGAAGGAGGAAGATGAAGAAGAAGAAGAAGATGATGATGATGATGATGATGGAGAAGATGAAGATGAAGAAGGAGACAAAGAAGAAGATGAGGAAGAAGATGAAGAAGTTAAGGGAGGAGGGCTGGAGTTGAATGATAATGATTTTAAATAACTGTAGACGATGAGAAAGAAAATGAGAAAGATGATGATGAGGAAGAAGAAGAAGATGAAGAAGTTAAGGGAGGAGGGCTGGAGTTGAATGATAATGATTTTAAATAACTGAAGACGATGAGAAAGAAAATGAGAAAGATGATGATGAAGAAGAAGAAAAAGATGAAGAAGTTAAGGGAGGAGGGCTGGAGTTGAATGATAATGATTTTAAATAACTGTAGACGATGAGAAAGAAAATGAGAAAGATGATGATGAAGAAGAAGAAGAATATGAAGAAGAAGAATATGAAGAAAAGATGAGGAAGAAGATGAAGAAGTTATGGGAGGCTGCCTGCAGTTGAATGATAATGGCAGAACGTAGAAGAAGAAGAAGTAGAGAAGGAGGAAGATGAAGAAGAAGAAGAAGATGATGATGATGATGATGATGGAGAAGATGAAGATGAAGAAGGAGACAAAGAAGAAGATGAGGAAGAAGATGAAGAAGTTAAGGGAGGAGGGCTGGAGTTGAATGATAATGATTTTAAATAACTGTAGACGATGAGAAAGAAAATGAGAAAGATGATGATGAAGAAGAAGAAAAAGATGAAGAAGTTAAGGGAGGAGGGCTGGAGTTGAATGATAATGATTTTAAATAACTGAAGACGATGAGAAAGAAAATGAGAAAGATGATGATGAAGAAGAAGAAGAAGATGAAGAAGTTAAGGGAGGAGGGCTGGAGTTGAATGATAATGATTTTAAATAACTGAAGACGATGAGAAAGAAAATGAGAAAGATGATGATGAAGAAGAAGAAGAAGATGAAGAAGTTAAGGGAGGAGGGCTGGAGTTGAATGATAATGATTTTAAATAACTGAAGACGATGAGAAAGAAAATGAGAAAGATGATGATGAAGAAGAAGAAGAATATGAAGAAGAAGAATATGAAGAAAAGATGAGGAAGAAGATGAAGAAGTTAGGGGAGGCTGCCTGTAGTTGAATGATAATGGCAGAACGTAGAAGAAGAAGATATAGAGAAGGAGGAAGATGAAGAAGAAGAAGAAGATGATGATGATGATGATGATGGAGAAGATGAAGATGAAGAAGGAGACAAAGAAGAAGATGAGGAAGAAGATGAAGAAGTTAAGGGAGGAGGGCTGGAGTTGAATGATAATGATTTTAAATAACTGTAGACGATGAGAAAGAAAATGAGAAAGATGATGATGAGGAAGAAGAAGAATATGAAGAAAAGATGAGGAAGAAGATGAAGAAGTTAGGGGAGGCTGCCTGTAGTTGAATGATAATGGCAGAACGTAGAAGAAGAAGATATAGAGAAGGAGGAAGATGAAGAAGAAGAAGATGATGATGATGATGATGGAGAAGATGAAGATGAAGAAGGAGACAAAGAAGAAGATAAGGAAGAAGATGAAGAAGTTAAGGGAGGCTGCCTGGAGTTGAATGATAATGATTTTAATAAATAGCTGAAGATGAGGATGAAGATTAAGAAGAAGAAGAAGAAGAAGAAGAAGAAGAAGAGAAGGAGGAAGATGAAGAAAAATAAGAAGAAGAGAAAGAAGAAAAAGAAAAAGAAAAATTTGGGGAATAGTTAGGGAGAGGAAGAGAAATCGGTCGAACGAACAAAAAAAAATAAATAAAAACACAAAAAGAGGAAAAAACTTCGTCACTTTTCAAGTTCGTCGTCGTGGTAACGCGTGCCGCGAAACGATGATCGAGGATTGGTGGAGGAGAAGGAGGAGGAGGAGGAGGAGGAGGAGAAAAAAGAAGGGGATGACGATAATTCTGTTCGTTGTAAAACAATACACGATCGATCTTATTGATCGAGCGATCTAGACGGGTGTGACGCGCGTCGCGATCGTCAAACTGGAAATATTATAATTATAAATGGAGGATGGTGTTGAGGGAAGGGGGGGGGGGGAGCTGGAGTTGAACGATAATGATTTTAAATAGCTGAAGAAGAGGAAGGTGATGAAGAAGAAGATGAGAAAGAAAATGAGAAAGAAGAATATGAAGAAGAAGAAGAAGAAGAAGAAGATGAAGAAGAAGAAGAAGAAGAAGATGAGGAAGAATAAAGAGAAGGATAAAGGTTGAGGGAAGGATGGAGGGTATCGATGGTGTTGGAAGTTGGGTGGATTTGGTGGCAACCGTTTAGCGATATTTCACGGGGTTCTCGGTCGTTCAAGGGGGGTTCCAGGGCGTTCGTAGAGGAACGGTATTACCGGAGGCAGTCTTGCAGACTCGAGATAAGAGAAGCAGCCCCAGGCTTCTCTCGTTTCCGACGGTGTGAACGGCAGCTAAGGAGGTGGTGCACCTTACCAAACGTTAGGACTCGCCTAGAGGAGAGAACTTACGAGAGAGATTCTAAGAGTGGTGGAGGAGGAGAACGGGGAGGACGAGGGGGAGGGAAAGCCGCGAGCAAACCCCTTCTGGTTGCTACGCGTTACTACTTCTCTCTCTCTCTCTCTCTCTCTCTCTCTCTCTCTATCTATCTCTCTCTCTTTCTTTCTACCCTTATACCTACCTACCATCGACTTGGTTAATATCTGCTTATCCGTCCATAGCATCCGTCTACCCTTGCCAGACCATTTTCTCTTTCCTCTCTATCTCTCTCTCTCTCTCTCTCTCTCTCTCTCTCTCTCTCTCTCTCTCTCTCTCTCTCTCGCTCTGTCTCTGTCTTTGTTGTACATAGATTAGATACATAGGTATATATATATATATATACACACATATAACTTTGGTCACTGGTATATATCTACCTATGCTTGTTATTTCTTATAAAATTATTTCCATTGGAAATATTTGTCGGCATTGTTTTTACTTTGCATATTCTTTATTTTTCTTTCTTTTTTTTTCTTTTTGTTTATTAACTGAACTATATCACATATTCCTCGTTAATCCTGCGTATCATCGTCTCGTAAAGATAAATTCATTGTTCCCCTTTCTTTCCCCCTTTTCTCTCCTCTTCGCGTACACGCAAACAAAATATATTTCGGTCACGAGCGTGCTTATTTATCTTTATCGCATAAACGACATTGGAAATTTATCGACGTCGTTTTTATTTAACATCGTTCTTGTTTTTTCTTTATTTACTTATTTATTCCTTCTTTTTTTTTTTTTTTTTTTTTTTTTTTTAATAAATTACATTATATTACTCGCCACCGCTCGTGAAGATAAATTCAGTATTTTTCCTCTCGCTTAATCTCACTCTCTTTTTATCTCAGCTGTGTACAGATTGGATATATAGGTATATTTATCTAGTCATAAATATAATATATATATATACCCTTATATCTTATAAAATTATTTCTATTAGAAATTTATCAGTGTCACTCTTCTCGTATATTATTTTTTTCTAACATTTTTTTTCTTGTTTTCTTTCTCTTTATTTGAACTAAACGCTACATCATTTTCTTCGCCACCGCGTATGACTCGCGAAGATAAATATCTTTCCTCCTTCTTTCTCCCACCTTCATTTCTCCGTTGCATATAAATCGAACACGTACAGCTTTAACGAGTCAAGCACGAATGACGAAGTCAATACCGATACTTCTATCAATTAATTCAACTATTATCAATCGGAAACTTATCAGCATGGTTTTTTTCTTTGCATATATTTATTTTCTCTATTTCTATTTATTTATTTCTTTTCTTTCTTTCTTTCTTTCTTTCTTTCTTACATTTACCAGAAGCCGTATCGTCATCATCATCTTCTTTATCGTAAATGCTGTTTCGTTCGGGAAGGAAGATAAATTCGTTGCCTCTTTCTCTATCTCTCTCTCTCTCTCTCTCTCTCTCTCTCACTCTTTCTCTCTATCTACCTATCTATCTCTATCGCTATCTCTATATATCTATCTATCTATCTCCTTTCATACTCCCCAACGTCAACCATGGAAAAAGTCTCGCGCGATATCGTGCAACATCCTACGTCGGTGCAATTTATCTTTGCGGCTTTCTCACGTCTATCGTAACTCGGGCACTCAAAACAAACTCCGAACATCTCTTGTTCCACGTCATGCAGAAGAAGAACAAGGAGTATAAGGAGAATAAGAAGAAGATGAGAAATATAAAAAAGAAATAACAAAAAAAAAAAAAAACTAAAAAGTCGCTCGCGTTGAAAGGTTGGCGAAAAAAAGCATAACGGGAAAAGGAGAAAGAAAGAGAGAAAGACAGAAGGAAGGAAGGAAGGAAGGAGAAACAAAGAAGAAGGAAAAAAAAGATAGAAGAAAGAAAGACAACCCATGGACGACGGTTTAAGCGTAGCGATGACACTGTAAAGAACGTAGCGGTTGCAATGAAGGACTTTGGGCAGCTCGTTGAAGCAATTAGTGGGACGTTTAAGTGCACGTGTTCACGGACCGACGGGTAATCCTAGCAATTTTGTCCCCAACATCATCCTCGTTTCTCGTCCCAATTAGAAAGAAAAAGCTTCGAGGAGAGTGAGAGAAAGAGAGAGAGAGAGAGAGTGGCTCTCTCTCTCTTTCTCTCTCTCTCTCTCTATCTCTGTCACCCACTCTTCTTCACTCTCTCATTTAACGTGTCGTTACTTACCACGCACGTGCTAGCCCTCTCTCTCCCCTGGTCCAATTTTCTATCGATAATCCCCCGATAATCGTTCTGACTCTAATCCTAACAGGTGCAATTATACCAATATATCGAGTCTCTATTTTTTTACATTGCTTTAATTTCGTTCGGAATATGAGAACGAACGATTGAAATGATACGAGAGACGACGATCGTCCCAGTAAATTGGTAATATCACTATCTTGGAATCGTAGAGAATACGTTCGAGGGGTAAGGTTAAAAAAAAAAATATATATAAGAAAAAAAGTAATGGAGTAGTTGGTTAAAAAATTGATTTTTGATGCTTACTTAAGTTCGTTCATAATATAAGAACAAACGATTGATATGATACACTACCTTGGAATCGTAGAGAATACGTTCGAGGGATAAGGTTAAAAAAAAGAATTGGAAAAAATGAGTAATCGAGTAGTTGGTTAAAAAATTGATTTTTGATGCTTGCTTAATTTCGTTCGTAATATAAGAACGAACGATTGATATGATACACTACCTTGGAATCGTAGAGAATACGTTCGAGGGATAAGGTTAAAAAAAAATAGAAAAAGAATGAGTATTCGAGTAGTTGGTTAAAAAATTGATTTTTGATGCTTACTTAATTTCGTTCGTAATATAAGAACGAACGATTGAAATGATACACTACCTTGGAATCGTAGAGAATACGTTCGAGGGATAAGGTTAAAAAAAGAATTGGAAAAAAATGAGTATTCGAGTAGTTGGTTAAAAAATTGATTTTTGATGCTTACTTAATTCCGTTCGTAATATAAGAACGAACGATTGATATGATACACTATCTTGGAATCGTATAGAATACGTTCGAGGGGTAAGGTTATAAAGAAAATATATAAGAAAAAAAGTATTCGAGTAGTTGGTTAAAAAATTGATTTTTGATGCTTACCTAATTTCGTTCGTAATATAAGAACGAACGATTGAAATGATACGAGAGACGACGATCGTCCCATTAAACTGGTAATATCACTATCCCGAAATCGTCGAGAATACGTTCGAGGGATAAGGGTTATAAAAAAAAAAAAAAAAAAAAAAAAAAATAAAAGGAATAGAAAAGAAATCGAATAGTCGAGTAGTCGGTTAAAAAATAATTGATTTTCAATCGTCATAAAAAGAGATAATTGTTCGATTGAATGACGTATACCGAACGGACGTGTTTAGTACTGGTAACAGGGATAGTAGAAGTAGTAGAAGTAGTAGTGTTAGTAGTAGCAGTAGTAGTAGTAGTAGTAGTAGTGAGAGGGGGAAGGGGTTTCTCCGAGAGCAGCCGGCAACCTCTACGTTAATGAACGCAGCCACCTTGAACCGGCAAACGGATGAACGGGCAGGCAGAGAGGCAGGCCGTTCGTTCGCGTGTAGGGGTAGAAATCCGAAAGAGTGAGAGAGAGATAGAGAGAAAGAAATAGAGAGAGAGAGAGAGAGAGAAGAGGAAAAAGGTAGGAGAGTGAGGGAGCGAATGGAGCGAGATAGAAAGATGTGTCGGTGGCCACTAAAAGGGGCTACGTAGTCCTCTCTCACTCTCTCTCTCTCTCTTTCTCTTTCTCTCTCTCTCTCTCTTTCTCTCTGTGTAGTATGATAAAAGCACCCTTCCGTGTCCCGTCGGTCGAGCCACCCCCTTCTCGCCGCAACCTCCGCCGCTTTGGTTCCTTTTCCTACGGACGTCGAGACCCACCCACCGACAAACTGCTACCAGCACTGCAAGCGTTCATAAACGCGCGTATATATATATATATATATATATATATATATATATATATTATATATATATATATATATATATATGTATATGTATGTACGTATGTATGTATATAGATATGATACATAAACGTATGCGCGTACGAGCCTCCTTCGTATTCTCCGCGTGTGTAAGTGATAAGCCCAGCCATTGACGCCTCGCTGACCTGACGCGATTATACGTCGCGCTACTCTCTTTTCTCTCCCTCTCTCTCTCTCTCTCTCTCTCTTATTTTCTCCTTTCTCTCTTTCTGTCCCTCCTCACTCTCGCTTTTTTTTTCGCCTCACGCTTCACGCCTTTTTTCGCGGTTTTTCTGGCCGGGGCGTCTCGTCTCGTCTCTAGTCGAGAGACTACGTACGTATGTATGTACAATATATGTATATATATATATATATATACATATATATAACGTAGGACGATACTTATTCGAAAAGAGGGATGGCTTTCGATGTTGAGAAAACTCGAAGAAAGGCTTCTCTCTCTCTCTCTCTCTCTCTCTCTCTCTCTCTCTCTCTTTCTCTCTCTTTGTAGTTCCTTCCAACTGTACGACAAGTTCTGCTGCATATTTTTTCCTTTTCTCTTTTTTCTCCCCATAATTCTTATCGATTTTATAAATATCCGGGGACAAGCTACGAGTTACGTAAAATTGAATTATCTAGTACAATATATATATATATATATATATTGAATATATAATATATTGAATTATCTATTACAATTTATATTATAATAATACGTATATAGGAATATTTTATTCGTTTTCTTTTTTCTTGTTTTTTTTTCTTTTTTCTTTTTTTTTTGCTAGTTTACAATCTCAAAGATCGCGTTACAGAAACGAAGATAAATCTAGGATGCAACAGGATAAGATGAAAAGGATACATAGGACGGTGCAATATATTAACGTAGCAAATTTCTTATCGCTCCTTCTCTCGATCCTTTCGTTATCTTCGACGTATAAGATGGTATATAAAATTAGAGGTAGGATGACCGTCAATACGAAATTGCACGTCAGACCAATAAAGGCGATTTGTTGGCGTAATCTCGGAATAAACTTCGGTAGAATACCTAAGAAAAGGGCAGGAGGGGAGGGGGTGGTTGGTTGAGTGTAAGGACGTTAATTGAAAAATTTCATCCTAATATCGAAATTCACGCCTATGATTTTCACGAACGAAGAGCAAAGGCGAGAAAGATAGATAGATAGATAGATAGAGAGAGAGAGAGAGAGAGAGAGAGAGAGAGAGAGAGAGAATACGTTGAAACACAGAGAGGAAGAAGAAGCTGACAAAGATCTAAATATAAATATTTTATCGAACGAAATTAAACGAGGTAATGGGATGATCTGGTGGAGAAAAAAAAAAGAAAATAAATAAAAAGCACACGGATACTCTTGGAAATTCGTTGGATAATATATCTAGACGGTAACTGTACTATAATCGGATAGGTTTATCGATCGAGAAAGGTCAAAGTTGTACCCTCGACGTACGCGGGAAATTCAATTCGTTGCAGACCATCGAACTTCGTCGAGTTTACCTTGAAAGTATAATGGGGGAAGTGAGAGAGAAAGAGAGAGAGAGAGAGAATGAGAGAGAGAGATAGTGAGAACGGGGAAGAGAGAAGGATATAAAATAATAACAAAATAATTATTTATTATCCCAATGGGCTATCTTTATGACGTTTCAAAATACAGTTCACCAAAAAAAAAAATATATATATATATATATATATACATTTATCGTTGGATAAATTTTACTTTAATACAAGATAGATCTTTGAAACGATAATAAGGCAAAATGAATGAAATCATCGAAATGAAATTACTCGTTTTAACGAATGTATTAAACGATCTTGTATTGATATAAGTTCATAAATGTATTTTACTTTTATTTGTTAAAGAGAGGCAGAGATAGATAGATAGATAGATAGATAGAGAGAAAGATAGAGATAGATATATTAAAGGGTGTTTACACGTAATAAGAGTGATGACGAATCGAGTTATCAATTCCCATACATACGGTGTTCCTATCTGTACTTTACGTTCCATTATCGGTACAACGTAACGTTTTGAAACGATATTGATGGGAACGTAAGTTATTAATCCGTAAGTAAAATAAATAGCTACGGCTCCCATGATAAACGCTATTAAAGTGTACCTGTAAAAGGTGCGTCTCCGTGCGTTCGTTCGTTCATTCGTTCGTTAACGATTAATTAAATATCATTAATAATTAGAGAGAATAATATCGAATAATTACCCGTCTCCTTCCCTCTGTATACTATTAATAAAATTATCCGATACGTTTGAACCCCATTTAACGTAACCAACGATACCAACAATTACGTGGATACAAACGATAATCGTCATACATTGGTTCAATATACCAGATAATTCGTTATAATTCCATAGATTCCCCGTGGTCTGTTCTATCGCCAAAATCTGCATATGGGATAAAGATATTCTCGTTCGTAACAAAACGGGAGAGGGTGGGGGAGGAGGGGAGGGGGAGGGAGGGGAGTTAATCGATTTGTTTGTAAGCGACACGCGTTCGTAATAAAACGAAACGCAGAGTTTCCTTCTGTTTTTTTTTTTTTTTTTGTAATTTTTTTTGTTCGAAGTACTAACCAAACCCGGTGACGATAGGCTGCAGAAAACAGTAGCAAAAAATCTGGGATAACGTAGGACGTCTTTGTTCAATGTCATCCAATCGTCGCTGTTGTAGCTTTGCAAGGAGTAAACAAGGCCGATAATCGTCGCGTTCAATATAAGAACGTTACCGATCATCGAATTCAACGCCATATCCATCAGGTCTTCGTTTAAATTCATTAACATTAATGGTGGAAGGAGTATCAGTATGTAATGGCCGGGATAATTGGTTTCCTCGATCATCGCGATATTTCGTAATACGTTACCGATAAACTCCACGCAAATCGCGGCGTTATCAACGTAATAAAAAATTAACATTACGCTCGTGACGTGTCTGAAAGAAGGAAAGAAATAAAAAAAAAAAAAGAATAGGAATGAGAGTAAGAAGGAGAAAGAAAAAAATGATCTCGAATTATATCACATCACGTACGAGGATATGATATAATTATATTTCATACAATTATATCGTATGCGAGATCACTCGCTTAAAAAAAAAAAAAAAATAAAAGAAATGATCTCGAATTATATCACATCGCGTACGAGGATATGATATAATTATATTTCATACAATTATATCGTATGCGAGATCATTCGCTATATTTCATTTTTCGTAAATTCATCCCGTCTTTTCGTCTCCTCTTTTCATTCCCTCCGCATTTTTGCGCTACTTATTTGTTTTCTTCTCCCTATTTTTTTTTTTTTTCTTTTTCTTTGCCCTCCCTCCCGTACGAACTTTGCCAGATCCAAAAGTATTTCGGGGATATTTTCGTTGGCGAGTTTCAAAACCATGATGACCAGGGCGTCGTACGTGACCGCCGGCTTTTTAAGACGTCTCGACGTGAAACGATGAACGTTAAGGAGTAATCGTAGAGCAACGGCGATCAGAAAACCAATGGCGATCGAGAAAATTATTCCAAAGATCAGACCGACGCACGAGAACGCATACGGCATGGCGAATAGTCCAACGCCCATGATACTCTTCCCAACGATGATCGCTACGTCGAGGTATCTGGTGATGGACCAATGATTAAATAAGAAAAGAAAAAAAAAAAAAAAAGAAAAAAGTAAACAACCCCCATCCCACCCTCCAACTTTCCTTCGATCCATCCAAAACCCACCCATTTACATCCCGAAAATGTCAAGCTTATGAAGGTTATTTGAATTAACCTTTTTTCTTTTTCTTTTTTTTTTTTTTTTTTTTTTTTCTTTGGTCAACGAAATCGAACGTGTTTTGTGATCTTACGATATGGATCCCGTTGAACCGTTTGTGTCGTAATTGATCTCATCCTGAGGGGAGGAGTGATCCTCGTCGGACGCGTACGTGGACACTTCGGGATCGTCGTCGAGCCTAAGGGATATTAAAGGAAGAAGAAAGAAATCAGAAATAAATAAGTCGATAAAGAAGTGTGAATAGGAATAAAAGCGAAACGGGGCGGGGAGGGGGAGGATAGGAAAATAATTTTAAGCGGAGCGTACAAACGAAAAAGAAAAAAGAAAAAAAAAGAAAAAGAAAATATATAATCGCTCGAGCTTCGCTCGATCCACGGAACTCACATTTTCGACGAATTATCGCAAACCGTCGGGCACGTTTATTCGTTTGACGTATGAAAGAAAGAAAGAAAGAAAGAAAGAAAGAAAAAAAAACAAACAAAAAGAAAGAAACTCCGTATCGTTCGATAACGGTCGTCAATCGATGCGTGTTCAGACCACTACGTCAAATAGTTCAATCAGACATCAAGGAGGATTTCGAAGTATCTAAAAGTTGACAAATCTCGTTGGGTCATAGTAACGAATCGAATCACCCAATTTGGCTGCTTTCGATTCGTAATAATCGACGTTTTGTACTCGTAAGAAATCTAAGAAGAATCTCACGGACGATCCGTCGAAGAATTAACGCGGATACCTCGCTAAAGAATGATTTTTAACGAAAGCGGAAGAAAAGAGAAAAAAAAAGAAGAAGAAGAAGAGGAAGTATTTACACGTACGGCAAACTTACTCGCGCTTGGAATAAAGATAGAGGAAGATAGAGAGAGAGAGAGGAAGAGAGAAGATCTCGAACAACAGCGGTATTGTGATCCTTTCTCACTTGGTCTGGCCCAAGCTGACCGACTTAACTCAAATGCAGCCTCCGTTACGAGCCTTTC
>OU964961.1:24751265-24753765 GCA_918808275.2 Dolichovespula sylvestris | reverse complement strand
CAGAGAGACGGACACAGAAAGAGAGAGAGAGAGAAAAAGAGAGAAGGGAGTGGGGAGACAACGAAAAGGGAGAAAAAGGTGTGGGAGAGGAGAAAGAGGAGGAAGAGGTGCTGGTGCTGGTGTTGCTGGTACGGGTGATGGTTAGGGGAAAACGGGGGAGGGAGGTTGGGAGGATAGGAGGGAGGATGGGTAGGGGGTATTTGTTGGTTAGGTAGAGGAAGATCCACGTTGGCGTCGAAATCACGAGAGCGTGAAAATGTTTTGCAATTTCGAAATCAGGCGTGCGTGCGTGAGTACGTGAGTACGTGAGTACGTGAATGCGCGAGAGTGAGTGAGTGAGTGAGTGCGTGAGTGCTGGTTTGCGGCAGCAAAGCGCGTTACCGGAAACTGCCGGGCGGCGTTGTGCGCTGTGCGAGGAGGATCGGTGTACCTGTACCAAAGCCAATGGTGTTGCCGTTAGTGATGGTGGTGGTGGTGGTGGTGGTGGTGATGGTGGTCAACTGCGGATATCAGAGCGTTTCTCGCCGCAAAAGCGGATTGCGGTTCGGCCGGGTAACACGCATTAAAAACGCCTCGCGCGCACAGATACACCCCAACAACGCTGTGTGTATTCTTCTGGTATATCGCTGTTTTGCTGCTGATACTACCACCTTCTACTCGCTGCTGCCGCTGCTGCTGCTGCTGATGATGATGATGATGATGATGATGATGATGATACTACTATTGCTACTAATACTATTAACATTACGATTATCGTGTAACAGTAGTCGTAGTCCGTTTTTGTTGTCGTCGTCGTTGTTGTTGTTGTTATTGTCGTTGTCGTAGATTCATTCGATGGGATTAAAAAAAATCACGTGCGTCGGATTAACGTTCCGACGTTTACGATCGACGTAACACTCGGGAATCGTATTTATGCTTCTTTTTTTTTTTTTTTTTTTTTTTTTAAATTGTTGGATAATATACTTCATGGGAAAGTTGATTTGTTCGGGTTTTTTTTTTGTTTTTTTGTTTTTTAATGTAAACGATGTCAGATATTTATGTTGAGGTATAGTTGGTATTGAAATTTATTGCTAATAACGTATGTTTTAATTTATGTTATAAATTAATATGTTACAAATTAAATCTATGTTGTTGTTATTATTATTATTATTATTATTATTATTATTATTATTTATTATTATTTATTAAAATATATTATACGCGTATTATCTACTATGGCGAAATCTATATGATATACATTGAAAATATTTACGTAACGTAACGCGTCTCGTAACGAATTCAAAATCGAAAAAGAAAAAAGAGAAAAAATAAATGAACAAATAAAAGGAATGAATGAAAGAAAGAAAGAAAGAAAGAAAAAAAGGAGAGTAGAATTAAAATCAAATAAAATCATCATTTCTATCGGCGGTTGAAGGTAATATATAAGTATTTCTGGTTAGAAAAGAGAAAAGGACGGACGAAGAAGGTTCTGTCGAAGAAGGTTTGCGCCGGCACGATCAAAGGGTCAACCCCGGAGCAGGCGAGAATCATTCTCGTCAAAGGGACACACCACGCGTGCTCGTTCGCCTCGTTCTCCTCTACCATCTTCCTCTTCCTTCTCCTCCACCTCAACCTCCACCTCCTCCTCCTCTTTCCCTTCTTCCTTATTCTCCTTCTCCCTCACCTACTCCTGGCTCCTCCTGCTGCAATTTTCACTTGGTTGAGCCCTTCGTCCTCCTACCTACCCTTCGTCCTCGACGCCATCGTCTCTGTCACTATCGTCGTCGTCGTCGTCGTCGTCACTTATGTACCATCTCCTTCACCTCCTCCTCCTCCTCCTCCTCCTCCTCCTTCTTCTTCTTCTGCTCCTCAAAACAAAGTGTCGACTACGACGACGAGGACGACGACGACGACGACAACGACGGTGGTTAATAATACGACAGTCCTTTCTTTCTTTAGCTCTCGCGTCAACTAACGTAAACGTTGTTCTGCCTACTTCGAGAAAGGAAGCTTCTTCTTTCAGGAGCACCCTTAACGATGACCATAAACGCGTTACTCCAATAGGGAGGGAGAGACAGAAAGAGAGAAAGAGAGAGAGAGAGAGATATCCTAAGGGTGACTACCCTCTCTCGACCCCTTTCCGTCGAGAAAAAGGAGCCGCGCGGACCTTTATATGCGTAGGAGTTAACTTCCTTTCGCTTCCAGTTGCGTTCATGTTATTTCTGTATCGCTCTTATATAATATATATATATGTGTGTGTGTGTGTGTGTGTGTATATACCGACTCTGATCACCAACATCTCTCCCTCTTACTTTGCAAGGAATATCCTAGGGAGATTCGTTCTTTGAACTTTAAGACCAAAGAGAATGATTTTATCGTATAACGTGTGCTCGTTATATACCGGAGTACACACACACACACACACATATATATATATATATGTGTGTATTATAAAAAGCAATGTTTCCGATATATATATATATATATATATATATATATATATATATATATATATCGTACG
>OU964961.1:24731265-24741265 GCA_918808275.2 Dolichovespula sylvestris | reverse complement strand
GAGAAAAAGGAAAATGAAGAAAAGAAGAAAACGTCAAAATAAGAGATATATTATAATAATCGGGAAAAATTGAAAAACGGGACGCGAGGAGGTAAAGGAGTAAGAAGCAACAAAATAAAAAAAGAAAGAGAGAGACAGAGAGAGAGAGAGAGAGAGAGAGAGAGAGATAGAGAGGAGGAGGTGGAAAGAAGAGAAAGAAAAGGAAAATCAGAATTCTCTCTCTCTCTCTTTCTCTCTCTCTCTGTCTATCTTTCTCTCTCTCTCTCTCTCTCTCTCTATCTGCAGAGTTCCACGTTGAGATCGTTGGCAAACAACGGGAGGAAAAATGCATTTGGCGAGGAAGAGGAAGATTCCGCGAGAAGAACGTGCTGGCGGAAACATTGCACGTAGAAGAACGAGTACGAAAGAGAGAGAGAGAGAGAGAGAGAGAGAGAGAGAGAGAGAGAGAGAAAGGGAGAGAGAGGAAGAATCGACGGAGAAACTCTCGCAGAGGCAGGATCCTACGGTAAATTTTCGGCGACGAAGGAGAGAGAGGAGGACCTTGGAGAATGGGGAACGACAATAACTTCTCGGCTCGGCGTACAATTTGATTTTATGCAACGCTTGGCACGCCTCTTAGCACGAGATATCCTTATAACGTTTAACTAGATTGTTATGATTGTTGTCTCCGGCAACGCGCTTGCTCTTATTCTTCTCTCCTTCCTTCTTCAATTTCTACTCTCTCTCTCTCTCTCTCTCTCTCTCTCTCTCGCTGTCTGTCCGTCCGTCCGTCCGTCCGTCTTTGCAGGATTCTCTTAAGAAAACATGTACCAAGGAACTAACATATAGGCGAGCTCGAATATCCTTGGAAATTTTCAACCATCTGACCGATTTCTCTCTCTCTCTCTCTCTCTCTCTCTCTCTCTCACTCTCTCTCTCTCTCTGTTCTTTCTCTTACTTGCTTTCGCTAATATTCGTACGATCCTGCGAATGTATTAGATCAGGATATAGTCTCGGGATATCCGCGCTTCGTTTCGCTCGCGAAATACTGCCGCATTGCAGCTGGAGGAGGCAGTAACCTCCAGTTACAAAGTGCCCGGAGATTAAGAAAGGTTTGAACGAGCCAAAGGTTACAAACCTTAGCGAGCTCATTTACGCGAGGAATCCGGATAAGTTATAGGACATTAGGGCGGACGTAACAACGATCAAACCCTGTATAAAACTCGGTCACGTAAGGCGTCCCGATTTTTGTGAGATCATATTTTTCTTTTTCTTTTGTCCTGTCTTTCTCTCTCTCTCTCTCTCTCTCTCTCTCTCTCTCTCTCTCTCTCTCTCTTCTTTTTTCCGTTATAAAAATTTCAACGACGATCTCGCGATGAGGATGTAATTATACCATAAAAGTATCCAGTCTTTAAATCCATCTTAGAACCGTGTGATCGCGACTAAGACTATCGATTCCCCTCCCAACCCCCAATCCCCACCTCTCCCGTAAGCATAATTCGCGCCGATTTCTTATTATCAAAAAAAAAAAAGAAAAGAAAAGAAAAGAAAATAAAGAAACAAAAAAATCGTCAAGATTTTCGTATCTCGACGAAGAAAAAATTGAATTCTTACGAGAGATAACCTCGAGGAAGTATTTTACGTTTATCCCTTTCGAGTCTCTAATAACTTTCCGTTTGAAGGGAGAAGAAAGGGAAAAGAAGAAACGAAGAAAAAGGAAAGAAAGAAGGAAAATACAATCGAACGTATTCGTCGATATCGCGATTTAAAATAACTCGCCCAAATGGCATATATATATATATACAATATAACTTTCCTCGGACGATAATTATCGATTTCGACGATCTCGAAATAAAGATTTCGATTACCCGTTATATATGGACCGTTTATTTTGAAAATGGTATGTCCTTTAAAAAAAAAAAAAAATAAATATGACATAATTTATGCTTAATTTAGTGTAAACCTTTTGTTTATAACTAATTAGTATTTAATATCTTAAAAGATGCCAATGCTTTGTTCAATGTAAAATTGGCCAATAAAAGAAATTGCGTAGCAAATGATCTGCTAACCTTTTAATTTTCTTGAAACAATAAAAAATTGACTTGAACCACTTTCAAAATAAACGGTCCATATATATATATATATATATATATATATATATATATATATATAGAGAGAGAGAGAGAGAGAGAGAGAAAGGTTATGTTCTCTCGTTTGAAACGCTATCCTGACGTTTTACATCATACTCCATGTTACATCGTCATTTTACACAGGTTGTTTGTCTGACAAACGCGATACTAGCGTTCCTTTTCGTGATTCGACAATCATCGATAAAACTCAACCGCCTGGTCGATGGATAGACAAGAACGTGTATTTGAGAGCAAGAAAAAAAAAGGGAAAAAAAAATACATAATATATGTAGTATCCGAGAAGTTTCAAGAAGGTTCTTAAACAAGAGTTTAATGTGAGCGTTTTCTTTTCGTTTCGAAATAATATTCTGTTTCAGAGCAAGTGCGTTAATTCCTCGTTTTGAGATTTTTGTTTTTTTTGTTTCAAACGAGAACATTTCGTCGATTATCGAAGCTATAAAACGTTCAAAGAGTTATAAGATATGTTCGTTCCTTTTGTTCACGTTTCATTAATAAATCTATATTTATCGTTACGTCTTCTTAGCTCAAACCTAATTAATTATATCTTAATATAATTTCTAATATATATATATATATATATATATATATATATATATATATACATATATTTTTTATCTTCTCGTTCAAGTAAAAAATAAAATTATCGCACATTCGTGTTGGATTAAGTACCGGTGTAACAAGAACAACAGCGACGACGACAGATATTCCACCTCTTCGAATATATCACCCTTTCAATTTTCTTTTATATATATATATATATAAAAGAAAAAATGAAAAAGGAAAGAGAACGAGTTCTAGAAAAGGGTAGGTGCGAAGGCTCGCGAAGAATCCCTGAGAAGGGCAACGTATGAGATATTCATATTCTTGGCATGGCCTCTGCCTTTGCGCTCGAAGGCATAAGAGAGCGCGGAGCAGCCTTTTCCTCCTGGAAAACGAAGGTGGTGGCTGGCTGGTGGGTGGGTGAGTGGGTTGGTGGGTGGTTGTGAGTCGGTGGAGGTTGCCGATGGAGGTTGCCGGTGGTTGGCAGAGCGTCGAAGCCAGTGGTGCAGACCAATGGCCCGATGGAGCCAGCCCTGGCATTCTAACTCCTATAGCCAACGGGAGCTTTCTCGGGATGCAGCCGTCGCACGCTATTGCCGTCTGCTGCTGGTAGTGGTGATGGTGATGGTGATGATGTTGGTGTGATGGTGTTGGTGACGGTGCTGGTGGTTCTTCTAGCGATGGGCTTGACTCGAGTATTGACTCATAATCTCCGATCAAATCGAATTGATTGACTGATTCTTTTCATTCAAATTTCCAACGGTACTTGCCCGTCCACCTCATCGATGAAACAATATTTATTATATCTATCTCGCATTTCTTCCCTCGATACGAATGGGGGGCAACCTTCCTTCCTTCCTTCGTTCGTTCGTTCCTTATTTTCTCCAACATTTTTTTTTTTTTTTTTTAGATACGAAGGACGTACGAATATTCGTATTTTACTTTGCCCTTTTTGGATACTCACTCTATCGATCTTTCGGAACAAATATTTTTTTTCGATCGAAAGAAAATTGATATATATATATATATATACAATACGACTTGTCAACGTTCATTTGAATTTGTTTTCCACTATCAGATCTCACGATCAAAGCGTAACCGTTCATCGATTACCAGATCGCAATTTTCGAGAGTACGAAGACGACGAGACGAGTTCCACGTTTCTTTTATTTTATTTTATTTCATTCTTTTATTATTATTTTTTTTTTTTTTTTTAATTTCATTTCATTTTCTTTTTTGAACGAGACGAACAAAAGCCTCGAATCTTAATCTGTTAATCTTTTTATTTTATGTTTTAACGCGAAACTATCCTATGGCCGACGAGAGATTCACGTATTATTGTGAAACGTTTTAGCGACGATAGGACATCGATACTTTTATTATACTTGATCCCATCACTAGTCTCGGATGTTTCTGATGTTATAGAGTCAAAAACATATATATATATACATATATATATATAATGAGAGAAAGAGAGAGGGAAGGAAGTATATGAGAGATAGAGATATAAAGATGTAGAGAGAAAAAGAGAAAGAGATAGGTGCCGAGAACACACGAACGCGGATAGAAACGACTTGAAAGACGTAGGAGGGGTGGATACCACTCTCTAGATATTTCTTATCCCAGCGCACGTAACCCTCTAACAAGCTAGCAAAGTTTACCAATAAATTGTATGACGGCAAGCGTTGGCGATGGGAGAGGAAGCCAGTGGAATATCATACCACCACCACCACCACCACCACCACCACCCTCCCCTCCTCCAGTCGTAGACTTTCCAAACGTTCTACAACACCCGCCCTCTCGCTTGCCACCCCCCGTCTATCTCTCTCTCTCTCTCTCTCGCTATCTTTTACCCCACCCCCGCTCCATACTCGTCTCTCCTTCTTATCCTTCCACTTCCTATCTTCCATCTTTCTTCAACTCTAAGTCACGCTTCTACGCGAAAAAAAGATCTTTTTTTTTTTTTTTCTTTTCTTTAGAGGCGAACTCTACGTGGCCTGGTTCTCTGAATACACGCACACACACACACACACACACACACACACACAAAAGGAAGAAATAAAAGGAAGAAAAATAAAAACACGGTTATCAATTTTGAAAGGGGAGAAAAGAAAAAGAAAAACAAATGGTCCGGATGATTTTTCGCTGTGCTCGCAAACGTGTATTACTCTTTTTGTCGTTTCTTTAACACTTTCGAAAAATTTGCAATGATTACGTGATAGAAATTGATAAAAATTTTTAATTGATAAAGATTATAATACGATAAGAAATTAAAATTGATAACAATTGTAAAATGATGAAAAGTTAAAATTGATAAAAATTTGCCACCCCGTCTATCTCTCTCTCTCTCTCTCTCTCTGTCCCTTTCTCTCATTCTCTCTAGCTATCTTTCTTTTTTTTTTTTTTTTTATTTTTTTTCTTTTCTTTTCTTCAGTGACGAACTATACGTGGCCTGGTTCTCTGAGTCCACAAACACACACATGCACACGCGCGTGCGAAAAAAAAAGGAAGAAAAATAAAAACACGGTTATCAATTTTAAAATGATAGAGAAAAAAAAGAAAAACGAATGATCCGGATGATATTTCGCTGTGCTCTCAAACGTGTATTACTCTTTTCGTCGTTTCTTTAATCCTTTCGGAAAATTTGTAATGTCTACGCGATAAAAAATTCTTTGTACGAATAGACTTCTACTCGATTTTTCTTTTTTTTTTCTTTTTTTTTTTTACTAATTTACGTATACCTATTCGAAATAGCGACGATTAATAATGAATCATGTAGTCGATTAAATCCCGGTTGCATCGTAACGAACAGAGGAGGAATGATCCTCCGATTGATCGATTTTCTATCGATCCTATTTATCATATTTACCATAATTTATGATATTATAATAATAATTAATTAAACATATTTATGTTAAATTAAATTTAATTAAAAAAATTACTTCTTTTATTTTTTTTTTTTTTATATTTAATTTTACTTATAAAAAATAAAATTAATTTATTATTAATTTATTATTAAATTAAACATATTTATCATAATTATCCATTTATAAATACACGCAAATTTCGGACTCGTCCGATATCGTCCGCGATTAACAATGAACGATATCCTCGATTAAAAAAAAAAAAAAAAAAAAAAAAAAAAAAACTGTTATCTTATTTATTATCTCGATCGACGATCTTCTATATTTAGCGACACACGTTGATCCTCTCGATCGGTGGTAATTGATAAAAATAAAATGATATCGACGTATCGATTATTCGTCGAACCGATATATATTTTCTCTCGACAATTATTAACAATAATCGTCGTTATTCGTAATAATGGAAAAATGGGGATGATGAACGATCGTTCTTTCGTTGATTCGTTCGTTGATTCGTTCGTTGATTCGTCGAGTAGAACAGTCAGGTTACTTTGCCTTCTGTCGAAATAGTGTCAAACGATTTTTCACACACACACACACAAACACACACGGACACATATATTTTTTTTCATTCTGACTGTCGTTTCCCTACTCTCGATCTCAATGAACGCCAAATGTTGGCACATATTGGTGACGATAAAGAGAACGAAAGGAAGGAGGGAGAGAGAGAAATATTTTATGGAAGGGAGAGAGAGAGAGAGAGAGAGAAAGAGAGAGAACCTACTGAATGGCATTTCGTAGAGACATAATGCGGAGCGCGCGCGCGCGCGAGCTTACTTCATAATGGAGTCACATCACATCGGTTACACAATCACAATACTAATCCGACATAATGGCCAGCTAGCTCTACGTTCTCCTGGTTAGGCACAGCCCCGCGACGCACGAGGCCAAAAAAAAGCGCGATTGGAAGAGGATCGCTCGCTCGCTCGCTCGCTCGCGCGCGCGCGCGCGCGTACAACGTCCTCGAGCCACGAGCCACGCACAAAACGGTTCTCGAAAGAAAGGAATCGTCCAATCGGAGGAACTCGCGCGCGCTCGTTGATCGTTAATAACAATCTAAAGGGGAGTCCTCGCAACGATCAACGATCGAATTATTAACACAATCGTAACGTCGAAAGTGATCCATACCGTCGTGGGTTACGTGGGCGAGCCGAGAAACGTAACGTGTAATACGTACGATGTCTTTGATTTGGTTTAGTTTTTTTCTTCTTTTCTTTTTTTTTTTTTTTTTTTTTTTTTTTATATTATTATAACACGGCGACGCAACTTTAAATACGAATAAAAACGAAAGATTTATATGTATATCCTCGAAAATTGTTTATCGTTAAAATCGATGGAGTAAAAATAAATATATATGGAATGAGATGAGAATATATTGGAATAAGAATATATCGTAATATCGAAGAATTCGTATAATTCGATCATTAGTTCTTGTCTCTTGTCGCAAACGAAAATTATTATTCGATCGAAGCAACGATGAAATTATTTGTTTGTTTGTTTATTTCTTCTTTTCTTTTGCATTCAATATTTCGTATATTCGTAATTGTTTCGTATCATAAGGGGGGAAAAGAGAACGAAGGAAGAGCAAAATATTGGTAAATAAAAGAAAAAAAGAAAGAAAAGAAAGAGAAGATAGGGAAGAAAACTCGTGACAAAGTCAAGACCGTAATCGTAGTAATAATAATAATAACGCGTAAACCCGTTTCTAATTCGATCTAATTCATCGTAGGAGTGGAGATCGAACGATCTCTACTTGAACGTCCGTTGTTACGCGAGTCGTTCGATCGAACAATTTTTAAGTGGAGGAGAAGGAGGAGGAGACTATCAACGGATCTTCGCGTTCCTGCGATAAATTCAAACTGGACGCGCGAACTCGCCTCAGAAAAGAAAAAATATCGTTCGTCCGTACGAGATCTATCGTGGCATCTATCAGTTAATTAATGTTTAGCATTATGGATTCTCTTTGCTTGCTCGACAACAATGGATATCCGTCGTTTTTTCTTCTTTTTTAATTTTCTCTTACCTATTTCTTCTCTTTCTCTCTCATAAAAAACCTACCTTAGAGATTTTTTCATTTACTTAAACTCAGTCGAATCCGTATAATAAATACATAACACGATTTCACGTATACTTATCTAAACGCGCGTATCTCGATCATCGATACGTACGTATCTACGTATATATATATATAAATATATCGATCCGTCGATCGATAAAATATTTTCCTTCAAGAATCTCGGAAATCGATGATCGACCATGGGAGAGAGGGAGGGAGGGAAGAAAATGTAAACGAGAGTACGAATCGCTCGTCCTCGTTGCACCTAACAAGAGGGAAACACTACTAACGCGGTCAGTTTGCAAAGTTATTATTTAGAGATTATTAACGGCACGTTCGTTTTCCGGAAGAAAGCTAGATGGACGTAACCGAGTAAATAAGTACAAGAGAAAGAGACAGAGAGACAGATGGACAGAGAGAAAGATAGAAAGAGAGAAAACGAGAGAGAAAGAGAAAGAGAATGAAGGAGAGAGAAAGAGAGAGAGAGAATGAAAGAAGGTCGGTGGGCACGAGTGGAAAAGGTTTAAACGTTTCTTCCTTCGGTCTCTTCGTGTGCAATCGATTCTTCCGCCATATCGCACGGACCACTTGAGGGGGGCAAGAAGGCACGCGTTAACGTCGCACCGCTGCTGTGCGAAGAGCGCGCGCGCGCGCGCACGGACAGCGAGAGAGAGAGAGAGAGAGAGAGAGAGAAAGAAAAGAACAAAAAAAAGGAACAAAAAAAGAGAGAGAAAGAGAGAGAAAGGAACGACGAAATATCCACCCCCTGTGGTCCTGGTACTACAATATTTACGGAATCGCAAACCGTCGAGTGATTTTTCACTCCAATCGATTCGCTTCGCCGACCATTCGAGATGCCCCGAAGGCTTCGTGACGCTTTCTTTTTGTCTCCGATCGAAAGTTCACTTCTCTTCAAATTGTTTCGAACAGTTCGACTTTCTATGTAAGAAACGGATATCGAAATTGCGTTTTTCTTTTTTTTTTTTTTTTCTTTTTGGTTTTAATTATCGTCATGTAACGACATGACTTTACGACGGGTGAAGGGTTTTCTTTTAACTCCTCCTCCTCCTCCTCCTCCTACTTGTCTTCTTCTTCCTCCTGATTCCTCATTCTCCTCATCTATCCGAACATCCCACGGTATTAGTTCGTACGTTTATACGAATTATTTTCAATTATAATATACGTCGCACGAGTTTGACGTTCTCGTTAATCGTTTGTCGTTTGGTCGTATCTGTTGTTTCTCTTCTTTTTCTTTTTTTCCTATTTTTTTTTTTTCTTTTTTCTTTCTTTTTCTTGTCACTCACAATTACCTCAACACTTGTTCGTTCGTTTGCGTACGTGAGGTGTTACGTAGAATTAATAAAAAATAAGAAAAGAAAATTGTATATCGCGTATAATAATCGTATATAATTATACATAATAAATTGTACGTAAATGTATATAATTGTGTACGTACCGACAAAAAAAAAAAAAAAAAAAGAAAAGAAAAAAGAATCGTAATAAATTTCCATCTTCCGCTCGATCAAAATGATCCCGAATGATTCCTTCTTCTCCTCCTCTCTCTCTCTCTCTCTCCCTCTCCCATCCCCCTCCCTTTATGACGACTCTATCTAAAAAAAAAAAAAAAAAAAAAAAATAGACAAAAAAGACGTAGACAAAATATGAAAAAAAAAAAAAGTGGAAAAAAAAATTAATTTCGATCGCCATAAAAATCTTCATCCTTCACCGTCGCTCGTGTACTCCGTCGTACCGTTCGAAATGGATAGAACTCTTTTGGGGGGTTATAAGAAAAAAAAAAAAAAAAAAAATTAAGGAAAAGAACAAAAATGAAGAAAAGGGAAAAAAAGAAGAATATTCCCACCGTTCGTTCTCGACGTAGGAGGCGTGAAACGTCCTTCGAAAGGACAAACTTTTCGTCGTGGCACTCGAATCGGGCCCCTCCTCCTCCTCCTCCTCCTCCTCCTCGCGGTCATTAATTTTTCGCGCTCGCTACGTGCCCCGTACTCGTCCCGTGCACGAGTTAGGAGACTTGTTAGGATCCCCCGGAGCAGCCAGCCAACCGGGCGAACTCGCGTGAACAAAAATCGCTCGCTCGCGCGAACAACCCCATAAATATTGTAGCGACGCGAGCCACGGGGTGGCACGCGAGGTGGTGGTGGCCTTCTCTCTCGTTCGGTACCGTTAATGCGAGCTCCTTTTTTCTTTCCTCTTTTTGGCATTAGCTTACGAGTTTTCCATTTTTTCTTTTTTTTCTTTTTTATTCCTCTCTCTTTTTCCTTCTCCTTCCTTTTTTGTCCCATCTTTTCCTTTTCTTCCTCCTCCTCCTCCTCCTCCTCCTCCTCCTCCTCCTC
>OU964961.1:24706265-24726265 GCA_918808275.2 Dolichovespula sylvestris | reverse complement strand
ACAACGATTTCGTTGGCGTTAATTAAGTAATTAATTAACATGAACATATCTACGTATAGACATTCAGGTGTATCCGAATAAATAAGTACAATATCTCTGACAATCTCTCTCTCTCTCTCTCTCTCTCGTAACACACACACACACACACACACACACAGAGAGAGACACATACCTCACACGAATGGTTCGCTTAGTAGTAGGAGGCATGAAAATAAAATGTGGCACAAGGTCTCCGGGGTATATTCCTACGAGGCTTCGGGCGTTCTCCGGGTTTAAAAGGGTGCCGGGACTAACGGGCCGTGCATAACGTAGCGAAAGCCGCGTAAAATTCGTGAGCGAATGCTCTTTAATTAGCACGGCGCAGTGGTCCCGCGGACGAAGGAAACGATGGATGGAAAAAGAAAGAGAAAGAGAGAGAGAGAGAATGGTAAAGAGGTAAAGAGGTGGAAAGGAAGGAAAGAAGGATGGAAAAGAGACGAGAAGAGGGACTTAAATAATTATCGTTGGTTCGAACCCACCACCACCACCACCACCACCACCACAGCCACCACCGACGCCACTTTAACGTGCCCAACCGAAGCCGCATCTGTTTCTGATTATTAATTAATATCAACCAACCCGAGGCCGCGTTTGCATGAGCGCATTCGTCTCTCTCTCTCTCTCTCTCTCTCTCTCTCTCTCTCTCTCTCTCTCTCCCTACGTACGCGAATATTGTATATTTTGTGTTATGTGTCGCGTGCAGAAAGAGAAAGATATAGAGAATACGAATGGTAGAGAAAGAGAGATAAAGAGAGAACGAGGGGGAGAGAGAGAGAGAGAGAGAGAGAGAGAGAGAGAGAGACGAAAGCCGCGCATTCATATGTTGCGCGGAAACGAACAGAATGGTCGGCGAGCATTAAAATTAATGAAACGGACGGAACGCGCGTTTTAACGAAAATGTATGTGAGCGATCAGGCGGAAGCGTGCGCTCTCTCGGACATGAAACTAGCAACGCGCAAACGCCGTTCAACAAACTCTCTCTCTCTCTCTCTCTCTCTCTCTCTCTTTCTCTTTCTCTTTCTCTTTCTCTGTTTCCACTCTCGTCCCTCTTCTCTGTCCTCCCACCGTTCTCTATGTATCCGTCTCTTTCTCTCTTTATCTATCTCTCTCTCTTTATTGCACGCGCGCAGTTCATCCCTTTGAATCGAAACTCTACAGGAGCGTACATCCGCGAACACCATAAGTACGTTCACTCCTCTTACTCTTAAGTATGTATATACATACTAACTTCTCGACTTAACGCTTGCTTAAATACTTACTTACTTACTTACTTACTTACTTACTTCTCTCTCTCTCTCTCTCTCTCTCTCTCTTTCTCTAGTGGACAAACTTGATAAAGAGAGAGATAGAGATAAAGATAGAGATGGATAAAGAAAGTTAATAGAACGTACGATATAAATTGACGTTAAATGTACTTAAACTTTGCATACGTATGCATTTATATATATATATATATACATATATTACATATGTATGTGTAAGCATATACGAAATGTATGATTCAATATACGTATAATAATAACAATGTATCCCTGATAATGTTGGTCCGATCGATCGACGTACACATTAATGTTATACGCGTTGATAATATTATAGTATTTGAAAATGGGAAAAAGGAATCCATATCCTTTGATACGATAGAAATTTATCCGCAATAATAGATTTTTTTTTTCTTTTTTTTTATTATTCCACATGATGTGTTTGATCTTGAATGTTTTCCACGTTAATCGAATATTAAAATATATATATATATATATATATATATATATATATATATGTTGCTATTTATTTATTAAAGTAAATGATAATAGATCGTGTTAATGGACACACAGAGATAAGTACATACGTGCGTATAAACGTTTAACGATCGAAAGGAATATCGAACATACAAATAAAAAAGAAAAAAAGAAAGGAAAATGATAGAAAAAAGAAGATAAAGGAAAAGGCGTAATGTCCTTCGCTGTAAAAAAAAAAAAAAAAAAAAAAAAAAAAGAAAGGATAAAAAAAAAAGCATTAAAACTCGTATCCATAATTAATGAATCGCAATTTTAATGAAAATTACGATTTTTTATTGCGTGAAACGTGACTCAACGACTTCGACCAACTTTGAATTTCCAGTTGTTTCTTTCTTTCTTTTCTCTTTGTTTTCTTTTTTTTTTTTTCTTTTTTTCCTTTTACTTCCTTTTTCACAAAACACAATTTACATCTTTAAGATATTAGAAAATAAAAGAGACAGAGAGAGAGAGAGAGAGAGAGAAATCTTTAATTGGACTTAACGCGCCTGAAGAAAAGAAAAGACAAAGAAAACGAATGGGAAAGGAAAGAAACGGGTGAGGAAAAAAAAAGTAATAAAAAAAGAAATTAAAGAAAAAAAAAGAAATTTCCAAAGTTGTCGGCCATTGTTTAAACGACCACCGTGTTTCCCCCTCCCCCTGCTATTCGTTCTTTGCTATCCCGACCGCACCCGTCCCCGCTCCCACCCCCACGACAATCACCACACAATCTCCCTCGTTCTCCATCGTCGTCGTCGTCGTCCTCGTCGTCGTCGTCGTAAAGGAAGAGAGGATGAAGGAACGAAGGGTTCTTAATTAAGAAACTTGACTTACCCGTGAACGATGTCGCGCAAAGATCGAAGCAGTGACAGGATGACGTTTAACCGTTGTCATGGCTCGAGCAAGAGCCGGCACGCGAATATAAATTCGTCCATTATCCGGTGATTAGTTCCAGAAACGGGATTACGAGGCAACGTGAAAACGACCGTGTTCGTTACCCCGCTCCCCTCTCTGTCACGGAGATTTCTCTTTAGACGACTAAACTTTCCTCGATCACGCGATTATTTCTAATTCTTATCTCTTATACGCACGTATGTATACAGGGTCTTTCAGTTAAAGGAGATCGCCTATAACATACATAACATTATACTATTTTATATATATATATATATATATATATATATATATATATATATATAAACTATTCATATTGTGTATATACATTTATTTATATATATATATATGTATAAACTAATCATAACATAGCTCTTTTTAAACCATTCAAAGTACGCCATAAAAGTTTGTCGCATTATAAAAAACAATAAGAAAATATTTAGGCGGCCTCCTTTGCCTGAAACACCCCGTATATTATACGAAACACTTATGTTCTTTCGATCGATTCCTTTTTTTCTCTCTATTTCTTCTTTATATATACTTTCTTTCTTTCTTTCTTTTTCCGATTACGCGACGCTAGCAGAATCACTCGCATAAACGAGAGAGTACGCGTGGCACTGATTTTCGCATCAACGAGCGAACGAGAAACGAAACGTTTATTTTGAGAGCGTTGTAAGGTCATTTTTTGAAAAAGAAAAAGAAAATAAAAAAGGAAAAAATTGAATATTGATATTTAATATTTTAAAAAATGTCAATGCTTCGTTCGATTTAACATTATCCGATGAAAGAAATTGCGTAGCCATTGTTATCGCCAACCTTTAATTTTTCCTCGGAACGACGAACAATGGACTTGCTATCAAAATAAACGATTCAAATCGCAAAACGTTACGTTACTCGTTACGCGTATTTTCGTTGTATCGAGGGCTTCGGGACAAAAGTTTTACGAGTGATTTAAAAAAAAAAAAAAAGAGGAAGAAGAAAAAAGAAAAATCACGAAAATCTTTTCCAGGCCAATTTTTCGCGCCCCTTCTTCGTATCGTAAAAAGCTACGAGCGTGAAAAGTTTCGAAAAAATAAAATTCATCCTTTAAGATCATCTCGATTTTGTAAAGATGGCGATAACGAACGGTCGTATGTATCCTTTTGATTTTTACCGATCGATCGATCGACCGACCGTCGATAACGAACATAGTTCAACAGTTAGAAAGATGTAATATCGCGATACTCGACTTCCAGGATTTTTATTTCATCGCCATCTGTCGTACGTTATTCGAAAAACTTTCATCGTTCAACGGTTAGAAAGATTTAATATCGGTACACTCGACTTCCAGGATTTTTATTTTATCGCCATCTGTCGTACATTGTTCGAGGCAAAATTTCATGAGAACACTTAACCTACAACTTACTATCGCGTATATTTTCCGTAACTGTGCCGAGATAAACACGTGTATTATATTGAAATAATTGTATGGGATTCTAACGTTAGTCAAAATGCAGCACGATGATGTGAGTAAATGAAACAGTATCGATTGTTTTTGTTTTTTTTTTTGGTTATACTCGATACAAAAATGCATAATTAATATCTTTATTTAACTTTTGCATTTCTTCTTACAGGTTGTGTGGAGTATAATCAATAAATCTTTCTGTTCGTTTAAAGTGAAGTAAGTAAAAAAAAAAGTTTAGTAGTTGTGTTAATTGTTACATTATGAACATTATTGTGATCGTTTTTCGTTACAAATTTATCTTTCTCTACGATAGCACCAAAACTCAGAGGTTTTGTAGAAATGAATACAATCTCACCGGATTGTGCAGCCGGGCATCGTGCCCTCTTGCGAATAGCCAATATGCCACCATTAGAGAGGAGAATGGTATTATTTATCTTTATATGAGAACCGCGGAAAGGTAAATGATCGATACTTCGTATACGTCAAATTAATTTTCATTTTACATGATATTTATATAAAGATTTGTATCTCTTTAGGGTACATTTTCCAAAGAATATGTGGGAGAAGGTAAAACTTTCTAGAAATTTTGAGAAGGCTATTTATCAAATCAATGAAAATTTGTTGTACTGGCCTGGTTTTATAAAGGCCAAATGCAAACAGAGATTTCTTAAGATAACGCAGTACCTTATACGTATGAGAAAACTTAAACTGAGGAGACAAAAAAAAATAGTGCCGCTTTCTAGAAAAATCGAAAGGCGAGAAAGACGTAGGGAGGAAAAGGCACTTGTCGCGGCGAGAGTGGAAAATGTTATCGAGAGGGAGCTCATGGAAAGATTGAAGCAAGGAGTGGTCAGCGAAAATATTTTATCAACTTGATTACGACGCCTCTCGTTTCGATACTTCCTTGCTAATTCTTTTCTTTTTTTTTTTTTTGTTATTTTTTTCAACAGTACAACGACATTTACAATTTCCCACAAAAAGTATTCGACAAAGCAGTGGAAGCTGTGGAAATGGAAAGCGAAGGTGAGAGCGAAGTGGAAAGCGAAAGGGAATACGAGGAGGATCAAAATATCGAGAAGGAAGTTGAAATGGAATTGGAAGCGGATGAGAGGGAGACCATTGCTAACGGACCACGATACGTAGAAGCGGAAAGCGAAGACGACGAGGACGATGAGGAAGAATACGAAATAGATGACGTAAATATACTAAAAACTGTTCGATTACAAAAATGGATATATATATATGTATATATGTATATATATATGGTGCAAGTCCACTTTTGTTGTCTCGAGAAAATTAACAAGTTAGCGATATCAAACGCTACGGAATTTGTTTTATCGGTCAATTTTAAATTGAACGAATCATCGGTATTTTTTAAAGATATTAAATATTAAGTAGTTGGTTATAAATAAAAAGTTTACACTAAATTAATCACAAATTGTACGATATCTCATTTTTCAATAAAAATGGACTTGCACCACGTTCAAAATAGACAATCCGTATATATATATATATATATCAATATCTGATCGTATCTTTTCTTTCTCATCTCACAGGATCAAGATAGCAACTCCGGCGAAAAGGAAGAAATCGAATTGTCCGATAGTTTTGAATCGGAAACCAGCGATATCGAGGTAATCGAGTTTTCAAACTTTAAACTATAAAACTTAATGCGATCGAAAAATTCATGTTTATTGAATAATAAACTAATTCTCTATTCGCTTTAGGACGTCGTGCCGTCAACGAGCAAGAAAAAATCGTCGAAAATTAAAAACGCAAAAAGTAAAACGAAGAAAAAATTGCGTCCAAGGGTCGAGATCGAATACGAGATCGAGGAGGAACCCGCTTTACGACAAAAATCGTAGAGCCATGTTAAATAAAGAAATCTATATTTTCAATAAACCAATTAAATTTATCGTTTCTCTCGCTGTTGTTATAAATAAATTGTTTTTTGATATCGTGCTTTCGACTTCAATAAAAAAAACAACGGTTATTCGATGTCCACCTTGATATCATTTATGTACTTTCTCTCTTAAAGCATCGTTATCTGATAATTAAAAAAAATATATATATATATATATATATATATATATATATATATATATATATTTTATCTACGCCATAAATATTGTTCGAGAAAGGAAGTAATCGCGATATCTGACGAATGGGGGGAGCGTTTCATCCAAATTCGAACGTTACGAGATTACAATAGAAAAAAAAAACAAAAGAAAGAAACGAAAAGAGAAGCGGAATCAATTCGAAAAGCGCGCCACATCGATCGTAAAGCGCTACGTAGATAACAAAGGCAGATGGCGAGACTGGTTGGATGAAGATTAGCGTATCTCATAAGTCTCTAGCAGACGATACACGCAGCTCACAAGTGAGGTAAGTGATCAATTATTCATTTACCATTTATTAACGTTTATTCCCATCTCTTCTTTTCTTTATTTATTTTTTAGGGAGGGAAGGGGTGGTTTCTATTGTTTTCTTTCTTCTGTCTTTTTCTTTTTTACTTTTTTTTTTATTTATTTTATATATATATATATATATATATATATATATATATATATATCATCGGCGAACACGCCCACTCGCGAAGAATATTTTATTACATATCCACGAGCATCTCTGCGCGTATATATTTTTCCCGTTGTCAACGAGAAATTTCTTTTTAACGAGAAAGATATATATATATATATATATGTATATATATACGACGGTACTCCGGTGCTTTCCGTTCGTCGATATTTTTGAATCGTCGATATTTTCGAGTATCCTTCCAAAAATAGATTGATTAGGTGGAAGTTGGTTTGATATTTGCACGTTCGTCGTTATTACACTAACGCATTTAATTACGCTCGTACGCCGGCTTTTTCTTCGTTTGTTCGTAGAAGGACGATGCACTTGCCCGTGGGCAAAATGTCACGAACGCGCCTCATCGCGCGACAGTATCCCTTTTGTTTGCTATTTATAGAAAAAGTAGGTTATCCACAAAATCAATTCCAAAAAAAAAAAGGAGAAAGAAAGAAGGAAGGAGGAAGGAAGGAAGGAAAATAGCCAGAATTGCATCCTCTCGTCGTTCGAACAATTATATGGCGCGAAAAAATCCATACCATTGTTAGGCTCTCTCAACACGTTTACGTTCATATTTATTTTTGCAATGCCGTGAAAAAGGATCTCTTTTTTCTTTTTTGTTTTTGTTTAATTCTCCTTTCCTTCTTCCCCTCTTTTCTTTTTCCATTAAATTTAGCTTTCGTATCATTAATATATCTCTCGAATATATATATATATATATATATATATATATATATATATATATATATATGTATATAAAATCAAAGATAAAATGCTATCATGCCTATGGGATATATAGATATTTTGAGATTTTATGTTTCATAATTTTTTTATTCTTATTTTAGGCATATCATCATGAAACACAGAACGGTTCTACGTGCTTCAAAATAGGATTAATATAATAGCTATCATGTATTATTATCTGGTGATAACATAAGTTTCTTTCCAACTTTGCTTATTCGCAAATGCCAAAATGATGAACAACGCCAGTATGGAGCTTAACAATGTAGGAGGCAGCAAAAGTTCTGTGTATTTAGTAATATCATTCAAAAAATTATGTATGAGCACCGTTTGCCTACCGTTGTTTTCTCTGGTATTTTGTTTTGTCACCGCATATATTTTCCAACAGGATGACATTCATGAAACGCATTGTAAGGTATGTACGACCGTATGATTATTTTTTTTTTTTTTTTATTATTATAAAACGTATATTATTTAATGCAAGTTCGTATCGTCGCTTCAGGTTTACAATGTCCTCCCGTCGATATCGGCTATTACTGGCGTATCTCCTCAACGATATTTGTGGCGTATAAGCATAGCATTACATATTGGACCTCGTTTAGTTATTGCCGGCGTATATCACTCGTATTATTATAAAATACTCAAAACCTTAGACGACGTGCCCAGCAGAATTATGGGATGCAGACTATTAAATTTATGTTATTGGTTAAACATCGCCGAGGTGGCCGCTTTAAGCGGCGTAACGTATATATCAAACAGAGAGAATTATCGTAAGTAAAAATATTCTATGCTTCCTAGCCTTTAATGAATGCAAGAGAATTCAATGGCGTTCTACTGCCTCTTCAAATTTAATTAACATACTTTTGTGTACAATTTATTAAGACGATGATAATGGAACGCTCGCCTTGTTGATAATAGCGCGAATATGCTTCTAATTAGAATCAAATGAAGTAAATTTTGAAATTAATTTTGAAATTATTTTTCAGCTGTGCACGAAAAAATTTTTATCGTGTTCATGTTCAGTTCTCTCTCGTACATGCTGACATCGGTAAGATTAGGTCGTCTTGTTACTCCTAATGCACAAAGTCTTCAGTACAAACAGGCATTGTTTGTTACAAGTGTGATCAGTACGGTTGGACTCATTATCTTCTTCTTAAAACATCGGCTGTTATGTCACGACTTGGGTAAGAACATATTCATTATAATTATTCATGATCCATAGCTTATGTAAGATGTTATTACTACTGAAGTGCCTTTTCATTATATCATGCATAGAATCTATTTTCTTGTACCAATACTTATCTTAATTAATCTTTTTTGCCCCCTTTTTCCCCTTACCCCTCCTAGCATTTAGTTGGTTCTCGCTATGCGAATACGTGATAGCCTCTGCAAACATGGGATTTCACTTTACCGTGGTCCT
Source organism: Dolichovespula sylvestris (assembly GCA_918808275.2). Classification (NCBI taxonomy): domain Eukaryota; kingdom Metazoa; phylum Arthropoda; class Insecta; order Hymenoptera; family Vespidae; genus Dolichovespula; species Dolichovespula sylvestris. The sequence continues at coordinate 24,717,381 of OU964961.1, read as the reverse complement.
AGACTTTCCGAAAGAACAGCTGGTCGTAGGTCATGGATTACCTGCCACGAAGGTGGATTAATTTTATAGAATAATTTATAATTTTGATTGTCATCATAAAGTACCTACTGTCGTTACCTGGAAGTGCCGATCTGTTAATTATATTTTTCATCCGAAAAAGTAACCGAGAATTTTGTTATTCTCTACGACGCATAAAGTGATTTTTTAAAAAGATCCTTAATTGACTAATTTCTATTAATTGAATCTAATATCAAATAATCTTATTTTTTTTAAACGACTCGAAGTAATACCATTAATCGTTACTTTGATTCTTGTATATAAATATATATATATATATTTACGCGTCTTTTAACCTATTTGAACGAATAAAATACGCATTATATAACACGAAGTTACAGAAGAATAATATTTATTAATATGAATGACGAAAGAAACGTAGCGCTTCCATAGTAAGGCACTGGTTACTCACACGATGAATCTTCTAATGGCCTTCCAATAACAATTATTAGTAAAAAGAAAAACATCGTAGTGACTATATAATTAAACAAGTGTATTACATATAAACCGCACATAGTATGTAGTATATAGTAAGGTCAGAAATTAGCACACTAAATTGAAATTTTTCACGAGATTATTAAGGTCCACTGTACGAGGGAATGGGGGAAGGAAAGTTCGTTCGAAAGAATTTAAAAAGTTTATCTTTCTAGGGATTTTTTGAAAGTGGGGATTCTAGTCGATCGCATAAAGTCTAGTCGCTACGTTTTTCAATCGCTTTATATAACGTAGAGAAAACATTATTTTGTATGTTCAAATTCCTTGTTATAAAAGCATATATATATATATATATATATATATATATATATATATATATAAAGGACACACATATATGTATATATATATGTATAGAGAGAGAGGGAGAAAGAGAGAAAGGAAAAAGAAATGCATTTACGTCGATGTAATTCGAGATCCATGAAAATTGACGTTCATAAAATGAACGTTTAATGAAATGAGATCAAAAATTTATTATCCTCAAAGTATCCTCTAATTAATATCTTGTTGACGAAGAATGATCATCGATGCTAGGAGGAATGTATGTATAGGAAACAGGGCTTATAAGTTTAGATTTTAAGATAACCGAAATGATTTCTGTGAGATCTAATTACGAGACTAATTATTATTAAAATACGACACGTAAATCTAATACGAGATGCTTAGGATGTAGTTCCTATGTTTTTAACATTAGCACATAAATATCTAGGATTCATATATATATATACACATGGACTTACATATGTATATGTGTATATACATGTGTGTATATATATATATATATATATATATATATATACACACATAGTATTCGATATTTCGATTATAATCGCGTCATTTTAAGGATGATTAACAAAAATTTGTTTGAAAGAAGTATGATCGAAGAGGAGTCGCGAAAGAAAGAAAGAAAATGAACCTGCGATCCCTCGTTGTATAATCTGACCAAGGGATGATATTTGAAACGACATTTGTAACGAACACGTGTGTGTGTGTGTGTGTGTGTGTGTGTGTGTGTGTGTGTGTGTGTGTGTGTGTGTGTGTGTTGAAATTTCGAACCAAAAAATCCTTATTAACACAGCATAAAAACACAACGTCCTTTTTCGATTCATGTAAGATATTCTTCGTATATTCCGCAAGCATGACAATTTTATAGAACGACGGTGTTATATACGTATTTGCCGAATTAAATAGAGTCAACTTATGTACACATACATACATACATACATACATAGATAGGTAGATAGATAGATTGATAAATAGATAGATAGATAGATATGTATTTCTTCGTCGTAATAATATGTGAAAGTTTTATGTTTTGAGATATTCGTATGTATGTACGATATATTATTATTATTATTATTATTATTATTATTATTATTATTATTATTATTATTATTATTATTATTATATATAATATACAACATATAATAGATCGTGTATATACATTACACGACGACTTAGAGGAACATCTGTTTTGCACATTTTTATACACACAAATACTATCTTACTATTCTATATATTTTAATACGAGAACCTCTTATTAGGTTACTTGTCAAAAAAATAAGCCACATCGACATGTTCGCCCGCGCATTTACTATATATACAATGAGACGACGATTATGAAAGTGGTTTGAGTTAAAAATTTACGAAAAAAAAGAAATGAAAAGATAAAAAATTCGTTTGTTGCGTAACTCGTATAATTAAATCATTACCATACGAATTAAGCAATGGACTGATCTTTTATTTATTCGTTTATTTTTATTTTTTTTTTTTATTTATTTATTTATTTATTTATTTTTTTTCAATTTTTAACTTACACCACGCTCTCATAATAGTATATATAATATATATACAATTAACGATTATATGAGCCGGTGATTATGAAAGTGGTCTAACGTTAATCAAGGATATAAAAAAAAAAAAAAAAAGAAAAATAATTAATTTATTGAGTAATTCGTATAATTGTAGATCATTGTCGTACGAATTACACAATGAACGAATTTTTTTGTTTGTTTGTTTTTGTTTACCATTTGTTGCTTCATAATCACCACCGAAATGAAAATGAAATATAAAATAAAGACAAAAGCGAAGAAAATAAAACAAAAGGCAAGTGAAAGAAAAGAAAAATACAAATAAAAAAAAAAAAAAAAAAAAGAAAGAATATGTCGAAACGCCGGCGAAAATGTCGTCGTCGTGGTTTATATCGTAATTCTCTGGGAATAATTTTTCTTTTTTACTCCTTCATCGTCATTAAGTGTTGAACAAACAATTGATCAATGGATCAATGGATCAATGAGAGATCGGCTTTTATTCGATGTTATCGAAACGTTCAAATCCGTGCCAAGTGATGCACTAAAGATAATAATAATACAAACAATTTTTCGCGTTTCTTATTGATATCCAATTGTATAATAAAATGCTTGGTAAACTATTATTATCATTCCACGGTGATAAGAATCTTTAATGAATCACTTGTTTCTCGTGCCTGATATCGAGCGCTACTACCATATCGATATTAATATATTTATACACATACCACGCCCAACATGCTACACGCACTTGCATATATATATATATATATATATATATATATATATATATATATGTTGTATATGCACGCGTATATACGTACGTACAGTACTTACGTACTTTTACTTACTTACGTACGTGAATACATAATTGCATATATATATATATATATAAAATACAAAATTTAGTTTGACCACACAGCGCTGCCTGCGTTTACATAGAACGAACGAATTTTTGAAAGCCTTTTTTTCGAGACGAGTAATAATGAGAAGAAAAGAAAAAACAAAAAGCGAAAAAAAAAACAAACAAAGCACGGAATGATCGATTCGTCCATATCGCAATGTCATTCGATTAGACGTCAGATCTCCTCTATCTTTGTTAAATGGTGTTAAAAAGTTTTAAACGAAAACAAAGAGAGAGAGAGAGAGAGAGAGAGAGAGAGAGAGAGAGAGAGAGAGAGAGAGAGAGAGAGAGAGAGAGAGAGAGAAAGAAAAAAGAAAAGAAAGAAGAAAAAGGAAAGAAATCAAAATTAAAAACAGGGTTGACGTACGATAGACGAACACTCTTTATCGTCGTCACGTAAGAATTTTTAAAGACATTTTTCTTTTTTTTTTTTCCCCCTTCGTTAGATCTATTATCACATCTATCGTTACTATTACTATTAATATTATTATTATTATTATTTTGATTATTATTATTATTATTATTATTATTATTATTATTATTATTATTATTATCGTCATGATCATTATGTAAAACACGACGCATAGTTCGCGCGTTATGATACTATGTTGCGATAGACAAGTAAGATGAATGGAAGAAATCTTTGGCACGATCGGGACGACGAAGAAAAAAAATAAACGAGTAGTGTCGGGTGCCAAGCAAGTAGTTTATCTAAAGACTAGATGATAGACGAGATTATATGGATCCTTGACACGAGTGTCAAAATCTTTATTTTAATCGATGTCACTTCACTTGGCACACCGACTCTGGCAGAAATTAGGCTGAATTTGTCAAGCATTAAAAGGAGAAATAAAGAGATTGCACGCGCGCGATATATATATATATATATATATATATATATATATATATATATGTATGTATGTATGTATGTATATATAAATCTATAACGAGTACGCGTAAAAAGAGAAAGATATTTCTAAGTAAGTATAAACGCGCTTGGACGCAAAATAATTGTCTAAATCTCTAATACGTTCGTCGTCCTTTTTCGACAAGTTAGAAACGATACACGCGTTAAAAATAAGGTAATTTTGAAAAATGAACCGCGTGTATAATAATATTTAATATCGTTCGTTTGAAAAGACATCGCGTTTCAATTACTTCAAGTATAATATAACAATTTTAACAAGTACACACAAGTATTTACGTTTGCACGCTATAATTTTCTTTTTCTTCTCTTCTTTTTTTCCTTCTTCTTCTTCTTCTTCTTCTTCCTCTTCTTTCTCTTCAACTCCACGTCGGAGTAAATAGAGTTATTAACCGAGAAACCGTTGTCATACTAATTTCAATCGGTTTAATGAATACGGAACGGCACTTATATTTGTCGGGGGGAAAAAAAAAACACACACACACAATCGTGTTTTCAATGAGAATTTCCTTAGGAAAGTTTTATAAATGAAAGCATGCTTATAGAATTACGTACGTAGAGAGAAATAAGGAGTGAGCACGGAAGGTAAAAAAAAAAAAGAAGAAAGAAAAAGCAGACTAAATAACTAAAAAAAAAAAAAAAAAAAAAAGGGAGAATCGAACGTACATGAACACTTACGCATATACACGCGCGCATACGCACACGCACACGCCCTTAAGAGTGATTTTTTAAAGTAACAGGACCGAAACGCATGAATTTTCATACGCGTGCGTTTAAAAATTCAACTTTACAATGAATACATGCATATATGTATATATTCATGTATTCATACTGTTAATTTCATATCACCCTTTTATCAAATTGCGGATCGTGCATTAAATATATATATATACACACATACACACACACACATATATATATATATATATGTATATGTATATGTATCGTTTAGTTTCTTCTACTTTTTTTTTCATATGGCGAACAATTCGGAAAAATTCCAAATGCCAAGTTGGTATGAAACAACCAAAAAAAAAAAAAAGAAAAAGAAAAGAAAAGAACAAAAAAATTATATTAAATACGAACGCATGCGCGCAGATAATTTTTGAAACGATGATCAAACGTCAAACATATCTATCTGTCTATAAAGGAAGACTCGATCGTCTATAGAGAGTCGAGAAATCGTGCCATAAATAAATAAATCCTTGCTGATCGAACAAAGGAGTCCGACAAAATCGAAAAAAAAGAACAAAGATAAAGAAAATATAAATAAATAAATAAAGGAAGAAAGGAAGAGAATGCAAGAGAAAAAAAAAAAGAAAATACGGAAAAGACACGATTTTCGTTAAAGACAAATTTTTATTCGACTTTGTAGACGCATATATGTGTGTGTATATATATATATATATGTATGTATGTTATACACACTCATTCTGAACCGAAAATTTGTTTTTTCTCTCAATTCGTTTCTTCGTTTTGGAAAAACTAATTACTTAAGCATGTATCGGCATTTTCCTCTTGGCAAAAAGAAATTAGTATCTTATTTATTATACTTGGCAACGGGATGAGAAATGGGATCGTAGACAAAAAAGATAGAAGATATTAACTTCAATGACGCACCGCAATCATTTTTATTCTTTCGACATTGGGATTATTAATTTTTTTCTTTCTTTCTTTCTTTTTTTTTTTTGTTCTTTTTCTTTTCTTTATTTCTTTCATTCGTTTTCATTCCAATTTTATTATATGCTTTCCTTAATTTCTTTAGACGAAGCTAACGATTCTGTGATAACGAGAACAAACGATGTTTTTGTCGCTTAAAAAAAAAAGAAAAAAAAAAGGAAAATGAAAAGAAAGAAAGAAAAAAAATAATATCGTTTTCGTGTAGCTTCTTAACCTCTCCCCCCTCCCCTTGATATTAATCCTTGTAATTCATTTATCCCGGTGTTATTTCTTTCTTTCTTTCTTTCTTCCTTTTTCTTTTTTTTCATTCCTTTTTTTTTTTTTTTGAATTTATTTTAATTCGTTCATCGTTTCATTCTCTATGGGCATGTTAGATCGATATATATATATATATATATATATATATATATATATATATATGTATATATATATATATATTACATCATCATCATTGATCAATATCTTGATCATTATTACTATCATATAAATAGAATTCTTCAAACACAGGGCACTTACTTTGCGACGATTGAATTGTAGTGATTAGTAGTCGACTAGTTTAAGTGATCTAATGGTATCGAATCTAAGAGAAAGAGAAAGAGAAATAGAGAGAGAGAGAAAGAGAGAGAGAAATAAATTTTCGATATACATATAAATATATGTATGTATATGTGTATGTATGTATGTATGTATGTATGTATGTATGTATGTATGTATGTATGTATGTATACTTTCTCCTATTCTCGCAACGCGTGCGTAATATAACCATTAGATAAGAAAAATGATACCGAGTATCGAATGTCGATGGAAGAAAGAAAGAGAGAAAGAGAGAGAGAGAGAGAGAGAGAAGAAAAAAAAAACATGTGCACAAGGGTTTATTAAAAGTTTTGAATCGAAGCTCTCATCCTCGCTCAAAAATCGCCAAATTCATAGATCTAACTTATATAGATGTTATTCCGATTAATAAATAAAGTCACGTTTGCGTGAATTAGTATTAGTAAAGATCGAATCGATATTAAATCGATCGACGACGAAGAAGTTAATAACGTAAAGAGAAGAAAAAGAGCGAGAAAGTATTGTAACGTTAGAATTTTGCTCCTACATATAAATATATATATATATATTTTTTTTTTTTTTTTTTTTTTTTGGAAAGAATATCTTCCTGACGAAAATATTTCATTTTATTGAAGTACATACAGGGTGAGTCTAAAATAAGTGTAATTGTTATTAATTCATATATATATATATATATATGTTTTAAGAAATTAAAAGAAAAGTATTAATAAACGTGACATTTATGAAAATAATAATAATAATAATAATTGTAATAATAATAATAGTAATAATAATAATAATTCCGTTGGTTCGCAAACGAACGCCCTAGAAAAATGTTAACGTTTATTATTAATCTTCTTTTAATTCTGCGACGTGAAAATATATCGATGTATTTTTTTTGTTTTTTGGAAATACCTTGAAAAAAAGAAATTCACCCTGTATTACGTAATACCCGATTGATCGTTCTTTTTTTTTTTTTTTTTTTCTTTTTCTTTTGGATTTAAGACGAGCGAAGCCGTCATCGTCGTCGTCGTCGTCGTTGTTGTATCATAGCTGTACAATATTCGTTCTATAGTTCGTAAGTGTAAGAAGGTGCCCTGTGCTGTGATTATTAGAGTACGTTCCACGAGCCGTGAGAGATCGTGTTTTTTTGTGATTTGCAAGGCAGCGAAGTACATATGTGTAAAACAATGAATGATTATTGTCGAATAAATGATCTTACCGCACACACACACACAGACACACATAAACAACACATCTCTGTCTCGATATTCTCGGACGCTACGTTCCCTTTTTGTTATATTTTAGTCGTACTGAAATTATAAAAAAAAAAAAAAAAAAAAGAAGAAAGAAAAAAGAACGAAAGAAAAAACAAGGAAACGAAAAGGAAAAGAAATTTCTTTCCCCGTCAACGACGCCGTTTGAATAATTTTTCACGTTCGTACATTTTGACGCAACGTTTTTTCTTCTCGACGTTCATCGATCTCGCGAATTTATTATTATTATTATTATTATTATTATTATTATTATTATTATTATTATTATTATTATTATTAATCGTAATCTTTTTATTAACGTCGACCTTTCTCCCCTCCTGCCCCTCCTCCTCGTCCTCGTCCTCCTCCAAGGTAATCTCGCAGGCGGAGGCCGTAGCTTCGGCGCATTTTCCACATCGCCAAACGAGTCTGGGATCGTAGACGTCGATATCGACTACCGCTGGATTATGGCAAAGGGGATGATAGATCTCTTGGCACTCTTGGCACTCGAGCAATATCAGTGGACCCAGCTTCGTGCCGTTGCATATCTTCGATTATTCGTTTAAATTAGTCAGTCGATTGTTTAACCGAGTCGACGTGTGTACGCGTTCGTCAAAATTAAATTTCCCTCCCACCCCCTCCACCTTCCGATTTTGATAAAAATCAATCCCGATTATCATTTAATTTTGTTGACCGTTATAATCTACGAACGATTCGAAATATCGATCGATCGATCTCTTTCGACATGTTTTTCGGTCGATTTTGTTTCTTTTTCGTTTTCATTATTTCTTTTTCTTTCGTTCGTTTTTCCTCCTCGAAATCTAAAGCTACGATGGTCTAGGAACTTTTTTTTTTTTCGAATCTATGAAAACAAAACAAAAAAATTAAGATAGAGAGAGAAAATCTACTGAAGGTATCCACGAGAAATGATCAATCGATTTTTCAAATCGCCCGAGGTAGGATCATGCAACGTATATATGTAAAATATATACGTATGTATATAGAAAAAATTCGAGACTCGAGCAATATCAGTGGACCAAGCTTCGTGTCGTTGCATATTTTCGATTATTCGTTTAAATTAGTCAGTCGATTGTTTAACCGAGTCGATGCCTGTACGCGTTCGTCGAAATTAAATTTCTCCTCCGCCTTCCGATTTTGACAAAATTCGTATTTAATTTTTTTGACCGTTCATTGTATAAACGATTCGAAATATCGATCGATCGATCTCGTTCGAAATTTTTTTCGGCCGATTTTGTTTCTTTTTCGTTTTTATTATTTTTTTTTTCTTTTGTTCGTTTTTACTCCTCGAAATCTAAAGCTACGATGGTCTAGGACCTTTTTTCGAATCTACGAAAACAAAAAAAAGAGAGAGAGAGAGAGAGAAAAGAATCGACTGAAGGTATCCTCGAAAAATGATCAATCGATTTTTCAAATCGCCCAAGGGAGGACCATACAACGTGTATATGTGTAAAATATATACGTATATACATATATACGTACGTATATAGAAAAAATTCGAGACTCGTGCAATATCAGTGTACCCAGCTTCGTGCCGTTGCATATCTTCGATTATTCGTTTAAATTAGTCAGTCGATTGTTTAACGATCGATCGATGTATATTCGCGTTTGTCAAAATTAAATTTTCCCCCTCCAACCTCTGATTTTAATAAAAATCGATAGCAATTATTAATTAATCTTTTCTACCTTTCATTCTACAAACGATTCGAAATATCGATCGATCGATCTCTTTCGAAATTTTTTTCAGCCGATCTCGTTTCTTTTTCGTTTTTATTTTTTTCTCCTTTCGTTCGTTTTTGCTCCACGAAATCTAAATCTACGATGGTCTGGGACCTTTTTTCGAATCTACTAAAAGAAAAAAAGGTATCCTCGAAAAATGATCAATCGATTTTTCGAATCGCCCGAGGTAGGACCATACAACGTATGTATGTATGTATGTATGTATGTAAAATATGTACATACGTATATATGCGTATGTAGGTATATATGTATATATATAAAAAAAATTCGAGACGTTTAACCTTGCAAAGTGCGCCATCGTTGGACGATGATACATCATCGGGAATGGAGATTCTCGGTACGTCGATCCTCTCAAATTCCTCATATTCCTCGTCTTGGATATTTTTCAAATTAACTTCAACTACGATCCCGACGGATTCTACGTCGTTTTTATCATCGTCGCCGGCGTTGTACACAACTCTGGTGGAATCGTCGTCGTCGTCGTCAACGTCGTCGTCGTCGTCGTCGTCGTCGTCGTCGTCGTCGTCGTCGTCGACGTCGTCGTCGTCGTCGTCGTCGTTCCTCCTCACTTGACTCCTCTTATCGTTCGCCGATTTAATCGAATTCCTCGAATAAGTCCTCCAAGATGTCCTCTCCCTTTGTATAAACTCTTTCGGCATTCTAAAGGCCAACGTCTTGCTCTTGCCGTATCTCTTCTCGATCTCATCGTCTAACATTTTTCTAAGCCTATCGGCACTGTCCTCCTCGTTCGAACGCAACAACGCCAAAGCATCGAATAATTCCACATCTAACTCCGCCGAATTATCCGCGTACATGATCGTTCGAACGATGGATAATCAATCCTTCTTACGAAGTGACGAGTACGAAGGGGTGGTGGGTAGGTTGGCTGTTATGGGAGAGGCTGGGGAAAAGTAAGAAAGGAAGGAAGAAGAAGAGGGGAAAAACTGAAAACGGATAAATCTCCTATTTCCGCCTAATATCGTATAAACGCGCGACGCGTTAACGACGTTAAATAATGCAAACGTTATATCACGGTTCGACGTGAATTAAGCCGTAATATACGATCCACGTGTGTGTGTGTATATATATATATATATATATATATATATATATATATATAAACGCGTAAAACGCGTCGGGGTCGACCAAGATTGGAATATCGATAGTCGCGTCGAAAACAATATTGTTCGCGTTATTTAAAATATCAAATATCTCGTTATTACGTTCTTATTCGGATAAACATATTATGGGTGTGAACAAAAGGAGAGTTCTCGTTGATATATATGTACACGTGTGTCACGTGGGTGGACGATCAAGATCAACGTGTGGAGAAGAAGTGAAAATGAATGGAAAGGAAGAGAAGGGAGAGAGGAAGGAGGAGGTGAAGGAGGTGGAGGTGGAGACGGAGGAGGAGGACTGAAGATGTAGGGATGGTAAAGAGTAAGGAGTAAGAAGGTGGCAAGGAGGTAAGGAGGCAAGGAAAAGGTTCTCCAATTATCGTTTCGCCAGGTTAGGTGCTTCTCACCCGGCACAAGCTCGGTAGCAGAATCGACTGGAATCCAGCTGGAAGCCGGGAGCGTAGACGTCGAACGAGTGGGATTATTCCGTGTTGGCCGGGGCCTGGGGAACAATGTCGGAAACGACGAGGACGGTATGCCGAGATATGCGGGATATCGCGCAGAACTGC
>OU964961.1:24696265-24701265 GCA_918808275.2 Dolichovespula sylvestris | reverse complement strand
ACATTTCGTTTATCGGAGTGTGAACAAAAATTTGGTTTCTTTTCTCCCAACGACGTTTCGCGATCGCATTGGATTATTATAATAACGCTTTGATGATTCAGAAAATCGTTAGGGAAAACTTACGAGGATTTTTCCGAGGACATTAACAGGAGGGAGCGCATTTTCACGCGCGGAGAAAATGCAGCACGCTGTTCGTTCGTTCGCGTGGCGTTTGTCGAGTACAATGGTTCGAGCGTACAAAAGGGAACCTGCCGCCACCTCCACCACCTCCACCACCTCCACCACCTCCACCGCCGCCTCCACCGTCGTTTCCACCGTCGCTGCCGCCGCCGTCGCCCCGTCACTGGAGTAACGCGTTTGAAAACGTTAATTACGAGGACTTTTGTACCTTTTCCATAAAAGCCTCTCTCACTCGTTACCTTCGATCCAGCGTGATTCAAGCGAGACTCGTGCCAACCCTCCCCTCCCTATCCCCCCACCCCTCCCACTCCAGCATCCACATCCATTTTTGTTTTTATTCGGCTCTTAGTTCATTTCCACGATTCATCATCCTACGGAAATCTCGTAAATGTGAGAATGAAAAGAGAATAGGGGAAAAGAGAGACATACACAGAGAGAGAGAGAGAGAGAGAGAGAGAGAGAGAGAGAGAGAAATTGGCTAAACAAAATGACACGAAAGTTACCTTTTACAGGGCTAACAAAAGTAATATTTCGTCCATTGACATTTGCGTGTGAATACTTTACTTGACTGGAGAAAAATAAAATGAAAAGAAGAAAAATATGATTTTCTCTCTCTCTCTCTCTCTCTCTCTCTCTTTCTCTCTTTCTCTCTCGGGAGATATTTCATACTGATACTTAATACCCGAGAATAATAGCGATACATTATAACATTTTAATAATTAATATTGTTTTCATATACGATACGATACGATATGTACGTATAATATATATATATATATATATATATATATATATATAAAATTAACGATGATAATTATACCGTTAATTAATTAATTAATTAATTAATTAATTAATCAATAAGTGTAATTATTAGTCGTATCGTATTTTCTTTTTTCTTTTTGTGTCTTTCTCGTTTTTTGTTTTCTCTCGGACGACGTTATCGCCGGATAATATAAAATTTGTACGTTCGTTTATACGAAAATATCTCGAACGTTCGTCGACCCGTAAAAAAACAAAACTCGAAGAACCCAAAGGATTACATGGAAATTACGTTACGAACGAGTAAAAGCTGCTCCGGTCGTTTCTCTTTCCGGTCAATTTATCTGTCATTTAATTTAAATACAGCCGAGCGATGACAAAGTGCCCGCGTAACGGGTGAAACGCGTCGATGTACTGCGCGCAAACACACAAACAAACACAAATAGAAACGGAAAGAGTAACAGAAACACACACGCATACGAAAAAAGAAATAGAGAGAGAGAGAGAGAGAGAGAGAGAGAGAGAGAGAGACATACGTGCCGAGAAGTAAAATTTACTTCTATCGAGGAAATAAATTCATCACTATATAAAACGATCCTACCAGCTTGTTGTTGTTTCTCGTTCGGTCAAATTAACCCCCTCTACCCCTTCTTACGACTCGTCGTTGCACCAACTCCCCCACCCTATACCAATTTGCACGCGGAGAACATAAAATTCAAAACGTTTTCGTTTTCGATAGAACCGACGATATAACGTATGATAGAAAACAGATTAATTTCTATCCATCGTTTTTCTGAGGAGCAATCAAATGTATCATAATAATATATTATCTATATATATATATATATATAAACTATATATATATAAACTATTCATAACATAGCTCTTTTTAAACCATTCAAAATATGCCATAAAAGTATGTCGCATCATAAAAAACAAAGAAAATATTTAGATGGCTTCCTTTAGCTAAAACACCCTGTATATATATATATATATATATATATATATATATATATATATATAAATATTGATTTCTTCAATAAAATAGAAATAAATTACCACGGTATCTGAAAGCGTACCTTTGATTTTCCCTCCCTCCCGCGCCCTCGATATTTCATTATCATTACGAACTTCGTGAAAATTAAGAAACTTACGTATTTTACAACGAACCATTACGTACTCGCTTGCATACTCGCTTATATACGTAAAAAAAAAAAAAAGAAAGAGAATAAGAACGTCCTTTGTAGAAATAAAAAATGTCTACCTTTCCAACGTGAAATATTCGAAACGAATAAATCTTCTTATGTCGTCGGAAAATAAGAGGAAAATACGAACGGTGGGTGCGTCAAAAGGGCGGTAAACTTTTTCACGTATCGTTTTTATAAATATAGGAAGACGAGGAAGGGAAAGAGGGAACGAAGATAAGAGAGAATATAAAAAGAAGAATAGACAGAGAGAGAGAGAGAGAGAGAGAGAGAGAGAGAGAGAGAGAGAGAATAACGAAAGTAAGAATAGGAAAAAAAAAGGAGGTAAAGAAAGGTCCAGGGTGGGAAAATAGTAGACGACGGGACCGAGGGTGTCGTTTACTTAACGACTGAGAGAACATAAACGTCGCTTCGTGATCTTAAGCTGACGCACTTGTCGTCCCAAAGTGGGTCACTTACACAACGTATAACCACCCGACGACTACGACTACGACTACGACGACCTGCCGCGAGCGTCGATCCCTCGGATCCATTAAAGAACACGGTTAGACCCTTTTACACGAGCGAAGTAAACGATACGAGGAAATAGGAAAGGAAAGGGCTAGCTAACGTATAGAAAGACTCCGAGACTCACGGAATCGTAAATGCGGCTGGGATGAGGAGGAGAGGATGAGGAGGAGAGGATGAGGAGGAGAGGATGAGGGTGAAAGCGAGGGTGAGTAGGAGGGGGTGGATTTTATAGGATCGTACGAAACGACGAAAGGACGAGGTCGAGAGGACAAATATCGGTTTCTCTATATATACACGTAATTTTGACGTCACTTATAGGTATCGAATTTTACTTTCTCTATCCTGTCACGATCGTTTCACGTATCATTTATATAGTTCTTCAAAATGACCGTGTGAATCGACCTACGAGAGCGATTCGTTTGCGAAGCGTATTATCCATTAAATCGTCGCGAACTATTTACCCCGTAATTATTTATCGATCGAATCGATCGATTCTGATTCAAAACGAGGATCTTTTCAGTGTTTCTAAAGGAAAATGAATAATATATACATATATATATACATATATATATATATATATATATATATATATATATATATTGTAAATATATAAGAAAAGTAGGATCGCGCGCAATGAGATCTAAGAGACTCGTCGAGGAAAAAGTTATTTATTCGCCGTGAGTTTTCCATCTCCAACTGAAAGAAAATATTTACAAACGGTAAACGAAGATTTAGTTTGTCCTTTAATCTCGTCAACGACTGAACACATTTATTATAACTTTCTCATACGACGATATTATTTTAATGATATAAAATTCCTTTCTTTCGACATGTGTATCGTAAGAACGTGATAAGTATTTTTTCGATTAATATATTTTATTGAAATTATCAGGAGTTATATATGGATATGTTACAAAATTTTTTTCTCTTGCGCGATACTTGGCGAAGCAGTGTATCTCGATAAAACGAACAATTCTCGTCTTCAGTCGGTAGTGTTAATAAATATATATATATATATATATATATCATGTGACGTGTAAATGACGAAACACGCAGAATAGATTCACGGTAGAAGCGTCGACTAATTCGATTGAAAATACGCCCGTAATCGGTGTTTAGTAATAAGAGAGAGATAGAGAGAGAGAGAGAGAGAAAGAGAGAGAGAGAGAGAGAGAGCGAGAAAGAGAGAGATAAATCATTAGCGTAATGATGACGTAAAATGAACTGCATTGGATGGAAAGGTACGTTTTCGTAAATGGCGCGCGGCACGCGGTCCGATTCCGCGTCGGTCGGTTAACGGCGAAGGCTAAAACGCAAGCTCCCTGAAATTCAACAAGTGCTTCTCTCGACTCCGTACTCGTCTCGACTCGACTCGACTCGACTCGACTCGACTCTACGGCCGGACGGCCGGATGGATGGAGGGACAGACGGACGGACGGACGATTGAACGAACGAACGAACGAACGAACGAACGAACGAACGAACGGACGAACGGACGAACGGACGGTCGGTTGGTTGGTTGGTTGGTTGGTTGGTTGGTTGGTTGGTTGGTCGGTCGGTTGGTTGGTTGGTCGGTCGGTCGGTCGGTCGGTCGGTCGGTCGGTCGGTCGGTCGAACACGGTGCTGAGCGCGCGCGTGCGGAAGCGAAGGAAAGAAGGAAGAAAGGAGTAAGGGAAGGGGCAGTGGATAGGGGTGGGGAGGGTAGAGGGTGGTGGAGGAGAAGAAGGAGAAGGAGTAGGAGTAGGAGTAGGAGTAAGAGGAGGAAGAGGAGGAGGAGAAGCGAGCGCATCCAAGCTCCATTACGTGCGTGACGCGACTGAACGGGGTGAGACGCGGGGAGTGGGGAGAGTTCGGCGTCGCTCGGTCCTATTGGTGGGGGTTAGGTTCGGGCGTTCTCGGGCTTCCTCGGCTTCTGGTTTCTCCCGCGGCCGCATAAGCGGTGTCAGCGTGTGCGCAGACCGGCTGCGCAGCAGGCGTGTGCGTTGTCCAGATTCTTTGTGCCATTCCTGGCATACCAAAAACAAGAGTGGTGACTGCGCTCGTATTTACCGGGGTGCAGCCCTGCGCGCTGATATAACCGTGCGAATTTAATCTGTCCGGATAAAGGGCTACGTCGCGCGCGCGCGCTCGACGCCACGTCAGCTCGGCCAGTGGTAAGTAAGACGAAAGAAAAGAGTGTCGAACGTGTCCGTGTCGCGCGAGTTACACCGCGTCTTACTCGCTGTCTCTCTCTCTCTCTCTCTCTCTCTCTCTCGCTCCGTCTGTCTTTCTCTCTCTCTCGGTCGGTCGGTCGGTCGTTCGGTCGGTCTCGCTCTTGTTCGTTCTCTCTCACTCGCTCCAGTCCAC
>OU964961.1:24661265-24693765 GCA_918808275.2 Dolichovespula sylvestris | reverse complement strand
TGTACGTAAGCGAATGCGTTGTGTTGCGTGTATGTGTGTGTGTGTGTGTGTGCACATATATACATATTTAAATGTATATATATATATATATATATATATATATATATATAT
This sequence comes from Dolichovespula sylvestris, assembly GCA_918808275.2. NCBI lineage: Eukaryota > Metazoa > Arthropoda > Insecta > Hymenoptera > Vespidae > Dolichovespula > Dolichovespula sylvestris. The sequence goes on along the minus strand of OU964961.1, from coordinate 24,693,654 downwards.
ACATATATATAAAAAATAACAAAAAGAAAGAGAAACGAAAGAGAAGAGAAGAGGAAGAAGAGAAAAGAAAAGAAAAGAAGAGAAAAGAGTAAAAACGAAAAACACAAAGCAGACAGACAGACGCAGGGACACACACAAATTAATAATAAAGCAATGGGTGTCGAGCTTGAAAATATGTGACCGAAGTACTTCGTGTACCGTGTACGTGTTAGAGGTGTACGTGTTTGCACATGTTCGTTCGATCGTTTATTTCGTGAATCGTCGATGATCAATAATATGGAAGAGGACTAGTTCATGATGATGATGATGATGATGATAGTGCGAGAGACGAAGTAATAACGAAAGGGATTGCTTCCGTTTCGAACGAAGGAAGGAAAGAAGAAGATAAAAAGAAAATAAGAGAGAGGAGAGGAGAGAAGAGAAGAGAAGAGAAGATGCGAGAACAATTTTTCGCGCGCATTTTGACGTAGAATAATAAAACTAAAGCACGAATAAAAAGTGTTCTGCGTCCGGGTTTTGGTGGCTTCTTTTTCCCTTTCTTCATTTATTTTTATTTCCATTTACTTTCTTATTTTTTTTTTTTTTTTTTTTTCTTATTATTTTTTGCATTCTCCCTCTCTATCTTCTTGCATTACGTCGAGTCCGTTGTTTTACCCCATCTTCCTATCTATCTATCCATCTCTCTCTCTCTCTCTCTCTCTCTCTCTATATATATATATATATATATATATATATATATATATATATATCTACCCCGTCGTTTTTCTTTCTTTTTCTTTCTTCCTTTATTACCCCCATCGTTCGTCGATCCTTGTCTCACATATTCTCTCTCTCTCTCTCTCTCTCTCTCTCTCTCTCTCTCTCTCTCTCTCTCTCTCTCCAGTTCCCCGCGATCGTTTGCCGCGTGTGCGTGGAACAAACTCGAAGGCGGGAACTCGCCAGCGCGAAAGCCGCGAAATTCGCGCGCCTCGCCGGTTGGTGGTGGATGTGGACGTGGAGGTGGAGGTTGTGTGAGAGAGAGAGAGAGATAGAGATAGATAAATAGATAGATAGATAGAGATAGATAGATAGATAGATAGAACGAGAAAGAAGGAGAGAGATAGAGTGAGAGAAGGGAGTCCAAGGGCGGCAGGGGCGGCTGTGTTCTCGGGGACGGGAAATCGCGTCGCGTTGTTATGTTCGCGACGCGAGGAAGCATGCCGCTCGCGACGGCTGACCTTTCGGAGAGGTGTTGAACGACCCAACGACCCAACGACCCAACGACCGATCGACCGTCGTCGCGTGTGTGAGAATCGTTCGATAATCGTCCGATATTATTAATATTCATTTGGAAAATGTCCCTTTAGTATTCTTCTGGCCCTGTATCATCGCACGTGAATAAAGTTTGCCACGGGTGTTTGATATTATTTAAACGGTGACCGGATAAGGACATACGAAAGTTACCGATAAGTAGTTACGACGATAAACAATATTTGAGAAGGTGGGAGAGTGTGGGAGAGACAGAGACAGGGAGAGAGAGAGAGAGAGAGAGAGAGAGAGAGAGAGAGAGAGAGAGAGTGAGAAAGAGAGATAGAGGAGGAAGAAGAAAAAAAAAGAAGAAATTAATAGAAGGAGGAAGAAAACCGAGTATCCGTCGTCGTCGTCGTCGTCGTCGTCGTCGTTATCGTCGTCGGTGATCAGCGTCGTTGTTTTATTATTATCATCAATATTATTTATTATTGAAAATTATTATTATTACCATTAATAATAATAATAATTATAATAATAATAGTAATAATAATAGTAATAGTAATAATAATAACAACAATAACAATATTCTTAACTTTGCCGTAATTGTCGCCGTCGTAGCCGTGGTCTACTGTCGTTATCGTTGTCGTAGTCGTCGTCGTTGTTGTTGTTGTTGTTGTTGTTGTTGTCGTCGTCGATCGAGCGACGACGACGACGACGACGACGGCGGCGTCGGAGGCGATTGAAGAGGAGGAAGAAGAAGTGTCGTCGACGACTACGAGGGAGGAGAACCCGACGGGCATCGTGGGACGCCTCGTTTCTACGTCTCCTGGACTCGAGGAGAACTATAAAGAGGAAAAAGGAAAGATAGAGAGAGAAAAAGCTAAAGCTAAAGCAAAAGAAGAAGAAGAAGAAGAAGAAGACGACGGTCTATCGTTCTTCCTCCGCCACCTCGAACTCCTCCTCCTCTTCTTCTATTTCCTCTCTCTATTCTCCCATAGCGAGAGACGAGGAGATATTAGAGAAGCTCCAGAAGAAGCACGAGCCTACCACCACCATCGCCGCCGCGGCTTGGATGGATACTGTGCATTATTTCTGGAGTGAGTTTCTTATTTTACACGTCGTCCGTCCGTCACTCTGTCTGTCAGTCCGTCGTCCATCCATTCGTCCGTTCGTTAGTACGTGTGCGTGCGTGCGTGTACGTGTGTATGTATGTCTCTAGTTTTTGCGTGTATGTGCGCGTGCGTATGTATATGTATTTATTGTACGCCTAACGATTATTCTCTCTCTCTCTCTCTCTCTCTCTCTTATTTCATTATCCTTTTTTTCGTCCTTCTTCTTTTCTTTATCTCTTCATCTTCTTCATCTTCTTCTTCTTCTTCTTCCTCTTCGTCTCTAAGCTCGCATACACACACTCTCTCTCTCTCTCTCTCCTGCGGTCACGCGACCATCCTCCTCGTCATCTTTTGTTCCTTCTCTTCCTCCTTCTTTTGTTACTTTACTTACTTTCTTTCTTTCTTTCTTTCTTTCTTTCTTTCTTTCTTTCATTTTCTATTAGACGCACCTTCGAGAAAGATCTATCTCTAGGGTATTTGAAAAAGCACCTTCTTTCCCGCCTTAATGACGCCTACCGTGAACGTAGTAACCCTCTTTTATATGCCTTCAGGTATGCCTTCCAACGAAGTGTGTTGTGTCCTACTCGTTTCTCCCGGCCACCTCGTGTATCGTTCATTTCATTTCTTTTCATTTCTTTCCTTTTCTTTTTTTGTTGTCGTTTTATTTTGTTTTGTTCCTTTTCTCTTCTTCTCCATCTCTCTCCATCTATCTATCTATCTATCTATCTATCTATCTATCTATCTCTTTATGCCACGCTTTCATGCGTTTGTTTACCACTTCGCCAATCATCTTTGTCCATCTCTCTCTCTCTCTCCCTCCTATTATTATTATTATTATCATTATTATTATTATTATTATTATTATTATTATTATTATCATCATCATCATCGTTATTATCGTTATTATTATATTACTTTGCTCGTCGTCCACGTTTCTCTGCGCCATCGGAGTGGGCCGAGGGAGGGGGCTGCATTTTATTTCGATTAACATTAACGCGCATCCGTGCGACTGTAAGGATCAAAGCGACCAAAGTAGCTTTACGTTCGATCGATGTTAATCGTCGTCCGGGGTCTCTATTTTATCGTTCGTCGCTTACTCGACTCATTTATTTACTCACTCGCACACTCACTCACTTACTTATTTATTTACCAACTTACTTACTTACTTACTTACTTACCGTAATACGCGATAACAATGACACGGAGCTACGTATTCCTTTTTTCCTCCTCTTTTTTCCCCTCTTTGTTCTTTTTTTTCTTTTTTTTTTTTTTTTCTATTTTTCTTTTCCTTTCATATGCCCGTTGTGCGCGGGTGTACATATACGTTCGCATGTGTCTGTCTGTCCATCTGTCTGACCGTTCTGTTCGTTTGTCTGTCTGTTTGTTTGTCTCTGTTTGTCTGTATGTCTGTGTCGGCGTGTAAAAAAAAAAGAAAAGGAAAGAAAAAAAACTTGTACGTATTTATAATAGATACGACGACGACGACGACGACGATGACGAGACGCACGGAGTTATTTTTAAGGAAGTTATGAAATTTTTAACGACTAGATCGTCCACGTGACTTCTTACACCTCCTGCGTACCGAAAAAGCTTCGGGAATCTGCGTTACGCAGCGTTGATCTCTCGATGCGTTTTATTTGTTTAGAAAAAAAAAAAAAAAAAAAAGGGAGAAAAGAAAAGAAACATAGTTGGCAAAAAAGGCATACGATTTCTAACTGGGTACTGGGCGTTGCATTTAATTATACTTTTACAAGATCGATAAGGACGAAGAGAACCAAAATCTCTGTCGTTCGAGATCGGACATTTATACTCTTCATCAATGTCGAATTTTATACAATTGATATGTACGTTTTATATTATCGATTTTATACAATCGATTAGATCGATCGATCGGTTAATCGATCGATCGATCGCATTTATTTTCTCTCTCTCTCTCTCTCTCTCTCTCTCTCTCTCTCTCTCTCTCTCTCTTTCTTCCATCGAAAACACTGATTTTTGGTAGGCATCGTTTGAGACAATGACTGACAATCGATATTTCGTCATGCCGAGTCGCTTAAAATCGTCAGAATTTTTTTTCTTTTTTTTTTCTTTTCTAACGCGGAACGTTTTCTCTCTCTCTCTCTCTCTCTTTCTCTCTCTTTTTCTCTTTTTCTCACGCGGACAAATATGTCTCGGTATTTTTGCCATTTGAATCGTACGAAAGGATAAAATCGTAGAATAATTTTGACGGGATATGCGAGCAATTTTTTAATTAACGGGGGCCACGTTCGTCATTTCTCACGAGAGAGAGAGAGAGAGAGAGAGAGTGAGAGAGAGTGAGAGAGAAGGATAACGTTGACGGGTTTACGTCTTTTCTTATACATATTTTTCTTTCTTTTTTCTTTTTTATATTATTTTTTATTTATCTTTCTCGTTTATTTTTTCTGTTTTTCTTTTTTTTTTCTTTTTTCTTTTTCTTTCCTTTTTAGGGAAGGATCGCTCGCACTTTATCGTTGTTGTCACGATCATCGCGGCAAGTTCGAGTTTCGGAGCTTATATCGCGCGAAACGTTTCGTGAAACTGTACGGTCTTTGGCACGTATCTCCAATCTTTTTCTACGAAATCGTCGAAAGTGCCGAGCTTTACGAATACTTTATTCTCACGGTACATTGATTTTCTATCGTTGAAAACGCGCGAACGTGTCGAGTACACTCTTTCTCTCTCTCTCTCTCTCTCTTTCTTTCTCTGTTCTTTTCTCTCTCACTCTCTCTCTCTCTCTCTCTCTTTTTCTCTCATCCTCCCCTTCTCTTTATCCTTGACCGTTATCATTTTCGAGTCGACGCGTCGTCGTCGTCGTCGCGATGGGAACAATCTTTCGAGTTTGATCATGCGATTTCAATGGGTTATTCCCTGGAAAATCTTATCGTTCTCTAAACTCTATTTCCTCTAAATCGATCGATCAATCGATCGATCGATGAATCGATCAGTCGAACTTTCCTACATCAAATTTGGCCGATAGTATGAGATTTAATTCAAATGACTCATTTCAAGTTCTCCTTTCGTTCCTTCTTCCTATATATATATATATCGATACATACACAAACATATATATTAATACGTATTTATATAAACGAGTTTTCATATAGTCGAATTAATGCCATACTTTCTTCTATGACAATATTTTTTTTTTTTTCAATTCTTTTATTTCGTTTTAAAAATGGTTCACGCGTGTGTGTGTGTGTGTGTGTATATATATATATATCGTGAGTAATAAGAGTTACTTATGACTCATTTGGTATAAAACGAGTTAACCGATAACGTACGTTTAGTAAACCCATAAGATACATCGGTTGTATCCGGTTTCGAGATTGGATGATCGAGAGACCGTTTCGACTGTTGTGTTTTACACTAAGCTATATATATATATATATATATATATATATATATATATATATATATATATATATAAAATTATACTGAGTGTCCAATTTTTATCGATTATAAATATAGATGTGTAGAGACAATTTTTATTCTACAAATAATATTACGTATGATATTACGTCTCGTTATCGATTCAAGATTATTTTTTTTTTTTTTTATCCGACCCTTCCTTCCTTCCTTCCCAACTCACCCTACCACCCTATCTAAACACCTATCAAATTTTGATCGAATTAACGTTGTTACTCGCCGACTTATAAAGTTAATGTAAATTCGCGAACGCGTTTAATATTCATCCGCGATATGACTTTGTGCACGAACGGGAGACACGATAGAGAGATAGTGATAGAGAGTGACAGAGAGAGAGAGAGAGAGAGAGAGAGAGAAAGAGAGAGAGAGAGAGAGATAAAAAGAGAGGAGGGGGGGCAGGGAGGGGAGACCGGTTATCGAGGGAATCGCGGAAAAATTTGAAGCGACATTTCGTACGGCTCTCTTGTGTTCCGCACAATGACGTTATCGCGGTGTTCTATCGAAAAATAATTCTAGCGGAGAATGCGGCAACGCGCGCCGTTACATAAATTCGATCGGGAACGACACCGCCGAACTAACAACCGAGCGAACGAACACGATCCCTGCCAAGCCGTTTGGAAACTATCGTTCGCAACTTTATTCACTGCGAGTCAACATTTTTCCCCGCGTTTGCTTCCCCCCTCCCCCCCCCCTCTCTCTTTCTTTCTCTTTCTTTCTATCTCTCTCTTTTTTTCTCTTTGTCTCTTTTTATCTCGTGCGGGAGTCCGAATTATAAACGTTTTCGAAGTCTAATTGGTTCTGAGAGAAAGGATGAAAAAAAGAAAGAGAAAGTAGGAAAGAAAAGAAAAAAAAAAACGAAAAAAAAATATATATCTATATACATGTGTATGTATATATATATATATATATATATATATATATATATACTTATATATATATTTGAAAAAGAATTCTCAACGTAATTGACAGAGTGCCGCGATAAGCGATAATGCATGGATACCGATCTCTCGAGGTACATTATCCTCATTGTGTTTACATTACGTATGCCGATAAGAGCGCGACGCCTATCGTTGCTACCGTTTTTATCATTGTCCTCGTTCACACGCGAAATCGCGCGCGCGCGCGCGCATCTTCGTTTATTTTCAAAAACGGCGATCACCGTCGACGCGACGTATATGGCTTGTTATATCGTCGTTTATTTGTTTATCCTTGTTTTTCGTTTAATCTTTTTATTATTATTATTTTTTTCTTTATTTTTTTTTTTTTTTTGATAAATATGTAAGAAAATTACTTATCCAGTTTACGTATTAGATTGAAGCGTTAGTGATAAATGTTTTAAAATATATTCCAGGATGTCATGAGTATCACGTTATACTTCGGTATATTTCATTGAATCTAATGATAAATTTTATTTAATCTTCCGGAGAATTATGATAATTCTCGAGTACCATTTCGTAATTATAAAACAACGATGACTGACTATGTCGTACTGCGTTTTGTCCATCCGATATATATATATATATATATATATATATATATATATATATATACTCGATTATTGTAAACTCAACAAAATTATTTTATCTCTTCGCGAGCAATGATAATTTCGAGTATATTTCGTAATTATATGAATACTATGATGAGTGATATATCTTACCACCTTGTCAGATCTTCCCGCATACTTAAACTCGATTATAGTAAATTCGAAAAATTTATTTAATCCTTCGAAGAGCCACGATAACCTCGAATATATTTCGTAATTATATATATGTATATATAAAAAATGAAAATAGTATAATGATGGTTAACATACGTCATACGATATTAAATCTATCCAATACCTATATCGGATTATTGATAATTCAACGAAATTATTTAATCTTTCCAAGAATATTGATAATCTCGAGTACGCTTCGTTATTGCAAACAATGACAATTAACATGTATCGCATTATATTTAATCAATGCAATATCTGAATCTCGATTATCGTAAATTCAACAAAATTATTTAATCTTTCGAATAATAATAATAATCTCGATTATATTTCATAATTATACATATATATAAAAGACGATATTGGCTAACATATACCGTGTTCAAAAAAAAGAAAAAAAAAAGAAAGAAAACACCTATACCTATAACTGTCGGGAACCAAACCAAAGGAAAAAGAAACAAAAATCTGACAATATAGAAATTATAAACAGAATGTTGACCAACGTTCCGACGTCAACAACTCCTTATCCCTTCGATATCTAAATCTGTTGTTATTGTAAGGAATGAAGAATGAAAATTAATTAACCCTTCGAACTCTTAAGGGATAATCTCGGATAATCTTTTTTCGCTAATAACGATGACGATGACGATGACGATGAACAAAGACGATTAACGACGTTTAACGACGTTTAACGACGATTAACGACGAGTAACGACGATTAATGACGATGAACAACGACGATCAACGACGATTAACGACGATCAACGACGATGAACGACGATTAATGGCGATGAACAACGACGATTAACGACGATTAATGACGATGTACAACGACGATTAACGAAGATGAACGACGATTAATGACGATGTACAACGACGATTAACGAAGATGAACGACGATTAATGACGATGTACAACGACGATTAACGACGATCAACGACATTTAACGACGATGAACAACGACGTGGCGGACATTGGAGGACACGACGACAATGGTGGAGTATAAGAGAGAGAGTATTCGAAGAGCGAGCGCGTGCCGTTGGTTCCGATGAATGGACAGTTTGTATACGTGGCCGTTGATTCTTTTGGTGCGACATTGCCTCGCTTTTATATCCGTTCTCGGTTCTCGGCCGATCGTATCTCACTAGCCACGACAGCACCTAGACTCATTAAGCGAAGCTTCTGCAAAGATATAAATAGGGATGCCTTGTGTCCCGTTCGTCCGCGAAAAGAGCAAACGAACTTTCGTACCCAACCCTCCGACTCGTCGACTTTACCTCCCTCTTTCTCTCTCTCTCTCTCTCTCTCTCTCCATTTCTCTTTCTTTCTCTCACTCTTAAACATTTCTTTTTCTCTTTTTTCTTCTTCCTTCCCCCACCATCTCTCTCTCTCTCTCTCTCTCTCTCTCTCTCTCTCTCTCTCTATCTATCTTTCTCACCCTCCCTTCCTTCGTGTCTTTTAAGAACAGCTCCGGCACTTGCTAACGTAGCTTTCTATTTGGCGTAGACGGTGCCAAATTGTCAAGTAACTAAAATTACTGTGGAAGTACACTCTTACTTTCTCTCTCTCTCTCTCTCTCTCTCTCTCTCTCTCTCTCTTTCTCTTTCTCTTTCTCTTTCTTTCTATTTTACTCGTCGCACTATCTTCTTTTTCCTAGCTATTTTTTATCTTCTCTGGCTCACGTTCTCTCTCTCTCTCTCTTTCTATTTCTCTCTATCTATCTATCTATCTATCTATCTCTTTCTTACTCTGACTTTCACTTTATCTATCTATCTCCCTCTTTCTACTTTACTCTTCGCACTCACCTTCTCCTAGCTATTTTTTATCTCTCATGCATCAACTCCCCCCATCTCTCTCTCTCTCTCTCTCTCACATCTTTTAGTATCTCTACTTCAGTCCTAAAGTGGATTTCGAAAATAAGAAGTTACCCTTCGATGTTCATCGTCGGTCTTTCTAAAATGAGAGGAGGGGTTGAAGCTTTGTTTATATCTCGCGTCGTACGCCACGCGCTTGCACGCGTGCACGAACGAACGCAAAGAGAATTTACCAGCGTTATGCAGCCATGACTCGCAGTTTGTTTCTCTTTCTCCCTCTCCCTCTCTCTCTCTCTCTCTCTCTCTCTCTCTCTCTCTCTCTCTCTCTCTCTCTATTTCTCTCTCTCCTTTCCTTTCCTTTCTCGGTTGTGCGTTCGTTCGATCGCCACGCACCTGCACGTGCGTTATAATGATATACATACATATATACCACACACACACACACACACACGCGCGCGCGCGCGCGCGCGCGCTAACTCTCAGGATATATCGTACGTGCCAATGATTTTCTAAGGCTTGTCTTATTGCTTAAAAATTTGTTCCCTTTTTATATAATATCAATTGTATTCTTACGAATTTGTAGAATTACTCGTACATATTTCTGTTAAAGTATTATGATCTACACTATTTCGCAAAAATAAATGATAATAATACTACTACTACTACTACTACTGCTATTACTAATAATAGTAATAATAATAATAATAATAATTTCCTCGTACAATTATTCGTTCTTTACGATTTCAATGTAATTGTTTCGCAATCGTCGAAAAAAAGAAAATCTTATACGATGCATAACAGAAATATATGCGTAAATAACAATAATAATAATAACAATAATAATCATAATAATATTATCCAAAAAATTATTTGTCAATACGACATTACGATTTAAATATAACGTTTACCCAATCGTTGAGAAACAACAATCCTATTGGTAGGCGATTTAATGAAGATAAACAACAACATTGTCACACAATTATGATCCGACGATTATTCGCGTATATTGGGTTGCAGATATAGAACGTAGAAACGAACAAAAAAAAAATATATATATATATATATATATATATATATATATGTAAAGTAAAAGATTAACGAGAAATTGTAAAAATAAAAAGGAACAATAAATTAATGAAATAAAACGTACGAAATGGGTCGCGAATGAACGAATAGGATCAAATCGTTCATATATACCTATCGCTAGGTGATTTCATTCTTATTTATAGATTCGATAATCGCCATCGGCTGTCAGAGTCTCTTTGATAAATCATCGTGCGTTGGATGAGTTCCTCGTCAACATTTGCATCGACATATAACTATTAAGAGAGATCTCGTTTCTCGTTGTTTTGTGTCTCTAAAGACTGAAAATACACGCGCGCGCACACACACACACACACACATATACTTAATGACATACTTAATTATTTACTTAGTTGGTTATTTAGTTACACCCGGTAGTTTGATATTTTACTTGAGCGTTCCGCTCGACGTGTAACTCTCTTTCCTATAATAAAAAGGTGCAAAACCCGAAAGGTCGACGTACGTCGTTCGATCTCTATGTATGTATGTATGCATGTATGTATGCATGTATATGAAAGGTCAAACGGCGCACGTCGAAGGACAGTGTTCTATCGGAATCGATTGGAACCGGCTGTTCGACTTTCGAAATTAAATTCGAGCTCGTGTCTAATTGCAAATACGTCTCGAAGATAATTGATAATCGTTTATGTACTGATCGTCACGTACGATCATTTATATATATATATATATATATATATATATATATATTATTTATTTATTAATTTTTTTCTTTTTGTACGGAACGAACAATCCAATTTGATCGATATTTTTACCTGTACTCAACGGAATTATGATAATTGACGTGGAAATATAACGTATGCGCGAATATGTGTCGTAAATGATACGTAGTTATTTGAATATATATTTCCTGTTTGTTAACCTTGACACACACACACACACACACACGCACACGCACACACACACAGCACGACGAAGAAACAACGCGGTTTCGATAATCCTTCGTTTACGATCACACGACGTCCAATTACTTTATTTTTCTATTCTATTTGTCTTCTGTTTTTTTTTTTTTTTAATCGGATCAACGAATGCACCTCTATCCAATTTTTTTTTTCCATTCATTATATATATATATATATATATATATATATATATATATATCTTTTCTCTATGCATTTTATCGAACGCAATCGCACTAATTTAATAACAATATTATATCGCATTGAATGCGTATTAATCGGATCGATTTAAATTCAAGAAGAACGTGAAACGTATTCGTACATATAATACAAAATTATTTGTTTATACTTTCGATGATCGATAACCTTGATCGACGAGTACGACTCTAGTGCGGGTGGGAGGGGTGGAGGGTAGGAGATGGGAGATGGGAGGTGGGAAGTAGGGGGATTAAGAATGTAGATAAAACGGATTTCAAGTTTAATTGATCGATATGCAACGTCGTCATTTCTATCGCACAATTACAACTATTTACTATAACACTCCGTCCATTTACTTTCTTCACTTTTTTTTTTTTTGCTTTCTTTACTTTATTTCAATCTTTCCTTCCTCCTCTCTCTCCCTCTCTCTCTCGTTTTTCTTGTTTTCTCTTTTTTTCTTTTTTTTCTCTCTCTCTCTTTCTCTCGTTAGATAAGATAAGTCTCTCTCTCTCTCTCTCTCTCTCTCTCTCTGCGAACCCCCACCCCACCTATGTACGAGGATCATTTCAATTAACATCGTGGAGAGGATGAATCGAATCATCTGCAGATAAGTCGTGTCGGTACTTCAATACAAAATCGATAACACTCGGGCATCGTCGTTAGCGCTTAGATCGATATGCGTTTACGTTTCGATATCGATAACGAAGCGCGAACGGCTAACGGCAAAACGGTGTGGGCCGGCCGGCCGTCCTTCGTTCTCGCAGCTGCGTAAGAGAGACTAGAACGTAAAGCGACCTATTGCATTGTACTAACACACACATATTTATAGACGTGTATGGGGTGTTCTATATAACCGATACCAAAACCGTGACCAAAAAAATATCTAAAAAAAAAAAAAAAGAAAAAAAGAAAAGAAGATCTCGTAGGAATCGAGACGAGGGAATATTCGAGACGAAACGTTAGCTTCAATCAGTTCCCCAAAAGGAAATATTATTGACAAAATATTCGTTTCTTAACGTCTCCACCCCTTCCCTCCCTCCCGTCCCGCCACGCATTTCTCGCGATGGTTGGGACGAAGGTTTTCGAACGATCTTAAATACAAGGAAAAAAAAAATAAATAAAAACAAAAGAAAACAAAAATCGATTACTCCCTCGCGATACTATTTTTTTTCTTTTCTTTTCTTTTCTTTTCTTTTCTTTCAGAAGTCGATTTCCGTATTTCTTTCCGGATCGTAAAACTGCGAGTACGATCTGAACCAAATAAATAAATAAAAAAAAAAAAAAAAAAAAAGAAAGAAACAGCTCGGAAGGGCCCTCGAATAGAAAAGAGTTTATTGATATTACAAATCGCTTATCGTTGAAGAAACTTTCGACCCTGGCTAAGATAGGAAGGTGGGGAGTGTGGGGAGGGGTGGTGGTAAAACTTTTTGCCCTTGAATCCGTACTCGATCCCGGTTGATTTTTCTTTCTTCTTCTTTTTTTTTTCTCTCTCTCTCTCTCTCTCTCTCTCTCTCTCTCTCTCTCTCTCTCTCTCTCTCTCTCCTCCGAGACCGTTTCTAACGACGTCAGTAAAGAGATCCGGAATCGTATTAACGTCGAATCTCACGTTTCGAATTTGCTCCGTACTAATACCACCATTCGAATTCACGTTTTCCGAGCTTCGGCCACTCGATCCTAACGATGATTTCACGTGATTTCGCTCTAGTTCTACGTATAAAGCTATATATATATATATATATATATATATATATATATATATATATGTATATACATTAGGTGTAGTAAAAAGAAATCCATTATTTTTGCATGAAATCTATTTGGAAAATAATGGATTTATTTTTACTACACCTAATATCTCTTTCTATTTATGTCTATATATCTCTGTCTCTCTTCTATCTCTCTGTCAATCTCGAAAATGGCTACATTTCTCGGGAACGTAAATTCACGTTCGAAGCGTTACGTTGGATCGTTAACGATTTTGATTGGACGCCAATCGCAGAAATACGATTACCAAACTGTACGAAAGTACGAATATCCGGAGTTACGCATATATATATATATATATATATACATACATATACACACACACACACACACAAATACAAAAACATATACACGCAATCGCAAAGAAAGAGAGAGAGAGAGAGAGAGAGAGAGATAGAGAAATAGATAGAGAGAAAGAAAGATACACAGATATATACACACACATACACGTACACGGTAGATTGAAAATTTCTCTTCCGAGTAATCGATAGGCAATATCGATAACAAAGCAATCGAGCGCCGTCTCGGTCTCATAGGACTACGATAGAGATAGGGTGGATCGTTTTCGTTACTTGTTAAAATCTATATCTATATGTAGTAATTCACATATGTGCATACATATCACAAAACATACATAAATACGTACGTACATATATAGCATAGAGATATCATATATAACCATAGCGATATCTCTAAACATACATACATACATACATACATACATACATTTTTATGATTTCGTATATATCTATGCCTATGTATGTATGTATGTATGATGTATGTATGTATGTATGTATCAATCTATACTAAGTTTCGATCGTCGGTGGTATTATATTCGAGGAGAAACGTGCGAGAGAGTATAGAGTCGCGTATTCTACCCTTCGTTCTTTTCTCTCTCTCCCTTTTCTCACTCCCCTCTCAGGTCTCCACCCTCCTCTCTCCCTTCATCTTTCTCTCTCTCTCTTTCCGTAGAGAAAGAAAGAGAGAGAGAGAGTGAGTTTCACGGACCAGAGAAATCGTAGGGTGCCTTTGCCACCTGGACGATCGACCTTCTCTCTCTCTCTCTCTCTCTCTCTCTCTCTCTCTCTCTCTCTCTCTCTCTCTCCCTCATACACTCCACTCACTCATTATTTGGCTTCTGTACGCTATCGACGAGCGTTACGAAGGCACATGGAACGAAGCTCTGTTCTCTTTCTATCCCTTCGTGTCAACCATCCCTCTCTCTCTCTCTCTATCTCTTTTCCTCCCCTTCTTCGGGCCTCTCTCTCTCTCTTTCTCTTTCTGCTTCCGACTGTAAAATAATGCAGCAGCACGCCAGCGCAATTCGTCTGCATACCAGTCGCAAAGCACGATCACGCGATCTCTTCGTATGGAAAAGTCAACACGCATAAGAGACAAATATACAAAGAAATATATATATATATATATAGAAGTGTGTGTGTGTGTGTGTGTGTGTGTGTTGTGTGTATATATATATGTCGGTCACAGACGCTCGCGAAAAACGGCTGTTTCTTTGATCGTTTGAAAACGCTCTTTCAACTTTGTTTCTTTTACTTTCTCGTTAAATTTCTTACTCTTCGACTACTCCGATAATTTTTAACGCATAACGATAATAACGTCATAGTATTGTACCTACCTAATATATATATACATACATATATATATATATATATATATATATATATATATATATCTGTAGTACGTATGTACATACGTATCCACGTTACGTATCTACGAGTATATCGAATCGTCGATTCGTCTCTCGTTATGCGAAACTCGCAGACGTTCTCCGATGACGTAATACCAGGGTGAGGAGTGGGAGGGGAAGGGGGACCTTCTCGATATACGACAACGATTCGAGGAATGTCGAAGTAGGCGACTTGCTAGTTAACAATATTGTAATGATCCTTTACAATCTAACGATTATAATACGTCCTCGTCTATACATAGATAGAATACAACAGATAATCCAATTTGTATAATAGGTATTATTTTCTATCGATCGTTTGGGAATAAATATAGGAGTCGATTATTTGTCTCTCCTGATTATATCGATTCCCGAATCGAATGTCGAATATACATGATAATTCGCGTGGAATTATAACGACTACGTGATTGTTTGTCGGTATTATCGTTGAATGTTTCTTTTTTTTTTTTTTTTTTTTTTTTCTTTTTACGTCTAAGCTCTCTTCATTTATTACAATTTACTTCAAGTAATTACGCCTATATCACGTGTACGTGTCCGTTTTTATATATACAGATATATATATATATTTATTTATTTATTTATTTATTTATTTATTTATTTATCGCGATAATACAATAAAAGGAAGAATTTTCTCTTACGATTTATCTCTCTTATTTCGACGATGGAATCGTTCGTAAAAAAAAAAAAAAAAAAAAAAGAAAAAGAAAAAAAAATAAAAAATAAAAAATTGTCCACTCGTGCGACAATTAGCGCGCTTTTCAGTTTCGCGTTAACAATTAATCCGAAGAATAATGATTCGACCGTGCGTATATTTTTCTCTTTCTTTCTCCAAGGAGTCCGTCGTATGAAGTTAAAAATCTTTCGAACTACTATCGAAAAAAAGATCCTTGCGATTTTAAACGTCCTTGGGTAACTATTTACTTATCGATACGTATGGACGTATGAAAAAATGTGTTTGTCAAAAATACGATATCTCGGTAATATAGAGAATTTGTTTTATCTTATAAACGAATGGACGTATTTAAGTCGGTTAATTAATTATTTTCTCACGTATTCCATACAAAGAATATACGTTATCACTGAATAATCGTTGCAATCGTATTAAACGTATTAGTCGCACGTATTTATCTAAGAGAAAGAAAGAAGAGAAAAAAAGAAACAAACAAAAAAAAAATACAAGAGAAAGAAAAGAAACACACTGTATTTATAATTCGAGTTCGCGTTAAATCGATCGATCGATCGATGATACTCTCTTAAGGTCCGGCTTAGGGAATTGCATTGTGGATTAGAAAACTAAAAGCGCGCGCGGATTCGAGCAAGCGGTTGTTGTTGGATAACGTTAGAGACCAGAGAGATTAGAAAGTCTCACTGAATGGTGGACTAGTAGGGAAAAGTCGCGGCGTTAGATTTCTCGCGTTTAGCGTGCTTACGGGGGTGGGGGTGGTGAGGTAGGGGGGGGGGGGTTGGGGGCTGGGGAGGGAAGGAGCAGCCAGAGCAATGCTTCTCTCTCGAGCGCCTAGCGCGCCGCGCGCGTTTGACCTCTCTTCGAGAGCGCGCAAATCTTGATATCTTCCGCGAGTTAATAATTATTCTTTGATATCTATGTATGTTGGGGTAATATGAAAAGAGTCGGTTAGAAAGTGTGTAATACGTCGGCGTATCTTAGAAATGTGAAAATCAATTTTTTCTTTCTCCCCCCTCTTTTCTTTTTATTTCTTTTTTTCTTTTCCTTTTTTTTTTTTTTCTTTTTTTTTTTTTTTTGTTCCTTCGAGTTCCGACGAGGAAAGAAGCGAGAAAGGAAAGGAAGGAAGGAAAGAAAGAAACGAGGGGGGGGGGATGATAATAATAATAATAATAATAATAATAATAATTAACGATGACGATGACGATGATGATGGTGATGATGATGATAAGTGGGACGATGATCGGGAATATCTCGTACCAACGAGTTTCATCGATAATATGATTTAAGGTTTACGATTTAACGAGGTAGTCGCGATAGTCCCGATCGAACTTGGACGGTTTAGAAAGTCGTGGAAAATTTAGCCAGGAAGTCGTATTTCAACGGACGATCTCTCGTTTAAATGAAATTCAGGTTTAATTTATTCCATTTACACGCGTATTGAGAATACGCCGAAAACGGGGATGGGGGGGGGGAGCGGCTAGGCTAGTTAGGTGACGGTAGTGGTGATGGTGGGAGGAGGAGGGTCGGAATATACGACGAGATGAGGTCGCGAAAAAATTCATCAAGGCGATCCAGAAATAAGTATTACAGTTTTGTACGCGTGATGATTCTTAAGTTTTTCGAGTTCTTTTCTCTCTCTTTCTTATCTCCCTATGATGACTAATCGCGTCAATTAGTTAGATCGTTAGGAACATTTTTTATTGAAACAAATATGTTTGGCCGATATTGCATTTTAAAATGCATCTACGTGTTAGCTCCGATCGTTTTACGTGAATACGTAGTGGTGTTGTGAAATAATTTTAAGTGACTCATATCTTTTATAAATGTATACATGTATACAAATATTTCTAACGATATATATATATATATATATATATATATATATATATAGAGAGAGAGAGAGAGACGTACATGTATGTATGTATGTATGTATGTATGTATGTATGTATATAAATATGTATCCCACGATCTTAAGACACTCTACTCGGATCGTCGGATCCTCGGATCGTCGTTAACTTCATTGCCTTCGTATCATTATAGAATTTATATCTAGGTAATACTATATATATATATATATATATATATATATATATATATATATATATATATATATACATACATAGAAATAACACTCGTACGTTGTTATCGATTTACTCGTCGATCGTTTCGCGCTCGCGTAATTGGATGCTCGCGAAAGCACCGTGTAGAAATCGATGGGAAAACTCGAACGTATATCGTAACTTCTCCGGGCTCTCCTTTTCGTAGCCTCATTGATTATTTATCACGATAAAATATTCGAAGGAAAACCGGACACGGACCGTTAACGAGGATCGATAGTATTTCGAATCGTTTTCAACGGGAGTTACATTTTGCGACTCGAGAAAGAGAGAGAGAGAGAGAGAGAGGGGCGGGAGGGGGAGAGTATAAGAAAAAGATTTCTTAGCCTTGACACTGTTTCGAATGGTCGGTCCATCGAGGGCGGTCATGAAAAGGGGTGAACGCCGAGTAGAGAAGTAATAAACCGCGAGCGGAATTCCATGCGGATATATGTAATCCGCGCACGCGGAAAAAGAGATTAAATTGCTTCGACTTCCACTATCTATCTTTTTTATTTTTTTATTTTTTTCTCTTCTCCTTCATCTTCGTCATCGTCTTCGTCTGCTTCTTTCGCACAGCTGACCTTCTTTGTTCTCACGTCTTTCACGAACTCACGATATGTTCCAATCTCTAGACTTTTATATCATTGTAGATGGATTTCGATCGACGATCGAGTACATTTCTTTATTCTTTTTCTTTTTTTTATTATTTTTCGTTTATAGTCACGATTATTAACGAGCACGTAATGTAGTCGTAACGTTTTTAACGTTAGATTTGTCACGATCATTATAACGTTTGGTCTCGATCGTTTTTATAAGAATGAAAAAAAGAAGAAAAAAAAAACAGTAATGTTTAGTTTAAAATTACATCGCATGTTTTCCTAATGCATTTCGTGTGTATTAGATATATATATATATATATATACGAGCCGATGATTACGAAAACGATCTGTGTAATATATATTTCGTTTCGAAAGATTTCGAGATCGGATTTGAATGATTAAAAAAAAAAGAATAAAAATACAAAAAGGAAAAGAGAAAGATTATATTATATTTCCATAACGTGACACTGTACTGAACGCGAGTTATACTTATTCCTTATAAATAATTCCTTTATTTATCTGATATAAAACTTTATAAAATAACCTGTATACATATATATATATATATATATATATATATATATATATATATATATATATATATATAGTGTGGCGTGACTCAAATCACTTATCTTATGACTGATATCGATCGAATTTGTAATATTCCACAATTTCTTTTTGTCACCTTTTTTCTGTTTTTTTCTTTTTTTTTTTTTTTTTTTTTAATATCAAATCAATCATTTTTAATTCATCACGCATTTAATTAAATTAATCGACGATAGAAATGGATAGACATGATATATATATACGTTGTAATTTTTTCTAACATGGTATTTAATGAAATATGATTGAACGTGGAGAAAAAAAAGAACGCAAAAAAAAAATAAAATAAAATATTTCCGAACGATAGTTACAACGATCGATTGTACTTCTAATACGATGATCGATGCACCCATATACCTGTCCGTACGATTATGGTTGTTCTCAATGCGTTTGATCCCACGATGTTTACCATATCTCGAACTTTCTCTCTTCCCCTCTTTCCTCTCTTTCTCCTCCTCCTCCTCCTCCTCCTCCTCCTCCTCCTGCTTCTCTCCTCATCCTCCGCCGTCTAATCTTGTCGTTGTTAGAAACGTTACCAGATCTCTCATCGTTTTCGACAACGACCATTTGGACGAATAGGATTAATACGATGACGAGGACAGGGGATTGGGGACAGGAACAAGAACAGGAATAGGGACAAGGGCAAGGGACAAGGGACATTACATTACATTACATTAGTCGAATAGAAATTGCAAGAGTGTCCTCCTTTTCTATTGGTCATCCCGACGTTTTCGTGGGCGCATTTACGACGTCGTTTTTATCGCATCTAATGAACGAAGACGACGACTATGATGACGGCTATGACGACGATGACGAGGACAGCTTAGAAATCAACGTACGAGCGTGTTCAACGTCTATCACATATCCTCGTCAACACCCCACCTCACCTTCGTTCGATCACCCTCAACCCCACACTCGTTCCTTCCTTTTTTCCCACCCCATATATAATTCTGCTCGTCTCGTACGTAGACGTAGACGTCGAAAGACGCTTACGCGTCGTGTATGTACTTAGGTACTTATTTTTAGTCATTTGTTATTATCACGGGTACCCTCCTATACCGTCGTAAATATCGTACAACGGATTATTTATTTGCGACCGTTTCGTGGGTGACGTTTGTAGCAACTAAATATTGTTTACGATTTTTCAATGTATCTAATGAGATGGCGCGAAGTTAATTTTTATCGTTTTTTTTTTTTCTTTTTTTAATGTCTTTTTTTTTTTTTTTTTTTTTTTTTTTTTTTTTTTCTTTAAATATTCTTACGCGCAGAGAATGTTTTTTGTTTTCCCACGCTTATTTGGGATTATTGTTTGTATTAGTATACTCTCTCTCTCTGTTCATTCGAAATAATTTCAGATTTTATTTTCCTTCTTCATGCGATTTCTTTTTTTCTGTTTCTTTTTTCATTCTTCATTTTTTTATCTTTTTATTTTTATTTTCACTTTTCTTTTTTTTTATTTATTTTCTTTCTCTTCTTTTTTATTATTTTTTTTTTTTTTTTTTTTTTTTTTTTTAAGCGACACGAACATATTAAATTCTTGGCAAGCTTATTTCTTTTATCCGTTGTTACGAACATTTTTAATTTAAAAAAAAAAAAAAAATAAAGAAAAGAGAGAAAAAAAGATAAAAAGAGTATCCAATTGACATTTATTATCAATAATAGATTATTGTTATTATTATTATTATTATTATTATTATTATTATTATTATTATTATTATTATTATTATTATTATTATTATTATTATTATTATTATCGGTATCGTCGGTAGGTAACTTTTCTTTTGTTCTTTTTCTCTTTAATTTCTCTCTTGTACGTAGGAATAACAACAAAGAAAGAAAAAAAAAAGAAATAAGAAGAACAAAAGAACAGAAAGAAAGTGGAATAACTAGACAGAGAGAAGAGAGAGAGAGAGAGTGAGAGAGTGAGAGAAAAAAAGGTAGTAAAATGTAGGGGAAAGGAAAGACGAGGCCTAACGGCTAACTAATTAGAGCGATTTGCACGGTGTGATTTGTACAATCGATAATGCGGTTAGCGAGACGTCGAGTTAATAAGGTTTCTGTCGCACGCAAGGCACACGATCTGTCGGTCGGTCGGTCGGTCGGTCGGTTGGTCGGTCGGTGTGTCGGTTGGTTGGTTGCTATCTATCTAGCTCTAGCTAGCTAACTAGCTACTAAGTATACATATACATATTATACATACGCATACGTACATACATAGATATTATATACGTACGTACGTAGGTGCGTGCGTGCGTGCGTGCATACGTAGGTACATAGGATAACATATACCTAACTGATTTAAAGAGCACGAAACGGACGCGATGATAGAACAAATTAACTACGACAATGTGTCGTCGTACGGCATATTGGCGAATTTCCAAAAGCGAGAGAGAGAGAGAGAGACCGTTTGGTATTACGTTGCTCTTTGCGATTGATACATATCGTCCTAATACTATTTCTCTTTCTATTTCTACTTATCGATTATACCTTGTGATGATAGTAATCGAGATCGTTTCAATCGATACGTGTGTATATATATATATATATATATTTTTTTTTTTTCTGAAGGAAACGGATTCCCCCCTCCCTATTCATCCCCTCTATTTTTATTCTTTTCTTTATTTATTTATTTATTTTCTTTTTTGATTTTTAAAAGTTAATCAAAAACGAGATCTAATACGTCTCTCTTCGATCGTATCGAAGGGGTTCCCTTCAGGAACAAAAGTAAAGAGTGACGCAAAAATTATTCGTTGAGAAAATGAGGAGGAGGATGAGGAAAGAGAAAAAAAAATGGATGGCGTAAGATTTTTAATATTTGACGTTCGACTACGAGTCAACGTTAACTAACGAGTAAATGGATCTTCCTCTTCGTCTTCGTCGTCGCTTACTTTCCAAGCTTTATTAATACTTATCGGAACAGAGATTAGATTAGCGATTACTAACGAGTAGCAATGGTAACGATGTATTTACTTACGTATGTTGCGTACTTTGGTGTATTTTCACATCGAGCCGCGTTTCTTATTGGTATATACTTTTATCTATTCCTTTAATAGCTTCTTCTACTCTCTCTCTTTTTCTCTCATCTCTCATCTCTCATCTCTGTCTGTGTATCTCTGTCACTCTATCTCTGTTTCTATATATATATATATATATATATATATATATATGTATGTATGTATCTTTTACTCTCTCTATCTCTCTCTCTCTCTCTCTATCTCTCTCTCTCTCTCTTTTTGCTTCAACCGAATCCTGTTGGCTCGCCTTACTCGATTCGGTTTGTCGTCGCCCCGTTCACGCACCTATTAGTATAGTTTGCCGTTACTCGAAGAGAGGTCATCAATATTTTAGTAGCATTGCCTAAACGGCCATAGGTATATATCGTTTTACGATTTTATTCTCGGTACTCGATAGAGAGAGAGAGAGAGAGAGAGAGAGAGAGAAAGAGATAAAGATAGAGATAGAGTGAGATAGAGTGATATATATATATATATATATATATATATATATATATATAGAGAGAGAGAGAGAGAGAGAGAGAGAGAGATAGATAGAAAAGAATCATCTCCACTCGAGTATACTCTCGAAACTCGATGGAAGTTTACCGATATGTTTTTAATACTTCGCGTATTGTATAGTCTAACCGAAGAAACACATAAGTGCTTCTCGTAGTTGCTTTTATGCCTGGCCATGAATAATATTTCGGTGTACATGCATACACACACACACACACACACACATATATATATATTTATATATATATATATATACGCATATACATATTTAGGGTGAGAGTATTTCAATCGGAACGCAGGAAAATGCGTTCTTGATTCGAACGCGCTACCGTAAGAACGAGAATGTTCAAACGAATTGTAGAATATTTTTCTTTTTTTCTTTTTTCTTTCTCCTCGACAAACTTTCCATCGACTTATTCATTAATATTTTCATATTTTTATTTATTTATTTTTTTATCGTTATTTAACAATTTTCTTTCCTTCTTTTTTTTTTTTTTTATTTATTCGAAATCTCTCCTCGGTATCTCTCATGTGCATATGCATACATACATATATACATACATACATACATACATACATACATACATACATACATACATACATATATATATATATTTATATATTTGTATAGATGTATAGATGTGCGTGCGCGCGTCTATGCGTATATGTATATAAGTATGTTGCCACACAGCGGCTCACTTCTCGTTCCAGTTTTATTTTTACGCGGGCCGATAGATTTATTTCCAGTGGTAACTGCGTTTCATGGTGTCTTTCGTGTGCACGAACGCGCTTGCCGTAAATTTATCGCTCTCGACTCGTTGAGCTCACTCTCTCTTTCTCTATCTCTCTCTCTCTCTCTCTCTCTCTCTCTCTCTCTCTCTCTCTCTCTCTCTCTCTCTCTCTCTCTCTCTCTCTCTCTCTCTCTCTGGCTCTCCCTATCGTTCCCTTTTACAGGTAAAATGCAAAAGGCACGCTTTTGTCTTTCTTCCTGCTTTCCTCGATTTGACGAACCTCGACCTTGTCCCGTTCGCTCTCTATTCTCATGATTTACGACAATTAACAATCGTTACATCTTCGATCGCTCTGCATTAGAATCTTTCGTTACTTTTTTTTTTTTGTCGTTATTAATTAAATTCATTTTGGAAACAAATACGACTCACGTGTTTACGATTTTGCAGAGATGAGGGGGAGTTTTAATCGAAATTTCTTCATTATGATCTATCTCATTATTATGTCCGTTGAAAAGTTCGATTGAATTCCGAGAATATTATTCCTAAGGATTCTTTTTTTTTTTCTTTTTTTTTTTTTCTTCTAACATCTACGATCGTTCGTAGAGGAGAAAGAGTTTTCTTTTTTTTCTTTTTTTTTTTTTTTTCCCCATTATAATCTTTACGATACGTTAAAAAGTTTGACCCGAGTCGTGCGGGTGAAGGAGAAAGAAAAAGGGATAAGAATAACAAAAACAAATGTATAAATAAAAGGAACAAATACGTTCCGAAAATTGTATTCCTCGAATGTTTCTCGTAGTATTCGTAATCGTTCTTAGAAGAATGTTAACACACACACACACACACAAAATGTATATACATATTTTTATTATTCTTTTTTCTACATTTTTTTCAATCCTTTTTATATATTATAAGGAACTTGACATAAATATTCTCGTTTGATGAGAAGAAATAAAAAAGAAAAGCATATATATATATATATCTATATATATATAAAAAAAAAATTCCTTCCAAAAATTGTATTCCTCGAAAGTTTCGTAGTATCCACAATCGTTCGTAGAAGTGACATACAGGAAAAGAGAGAGAGAGAGAGAGAGAGAGAGAGAGAGAGAGAGAGAGAGAGAGAGAGAGAGAGAGAGACACGCGTCTACTCGCTCGATTTCGTATACGAGCCCCGAGTAGCTTTCATTTGGAGTCGAGTTTGGCCGAGTGGATGGAGGAGTGTAGTTTCGTTGTTGGATCTTGGACGCGGACGGAGAGGGCCGTCTAAGTATATCCGCGTTATTTCTGGCGGGAGCTGACGCACCGTTTCTCTCCTCCCCTTTCTTAGCCCCCTTCTTCTTCTTCTTTTTCTTCTTCTTCTTCTTGTCGCTGTTCTCATCCGATTTCTTACCATCGAATTATATCTTCTTCTTCTTCTTCATCATCTTTCTCTTTCTCTCTCTCTCTCACACACACACACACACGCACCTTCTGTCTCATTCTCACTCTTTCATTCTTTCTCACTCTCTCTCTCTCTCTCTTTATCTCTCTTTTTCTCATTATCTCTCACTTTCACTCTTTCATTCTCTCCCCCCCCCTCTCTCTCTTACTCTCTTTCTCTCTCTTGTTCTCATTATACATTACCGAGAACATCTCGACGATAAAATTGTCGATATCCCGTTATCGTTCGAATCGACCAATCGACCGATCGACCTATCGACGTTTGCCACGTTTACCCGATAATCAAATGCGAACGTTCTTTTCGATTATCATTCGTCATTAAAACGTTAACGCATTAACAGTTACGGTAGTTACGTATCGTACGCTTTGACGGTCTTTTATATATATATATATATATATATATATATATATATATATATATATATATATATATATATATATAAACAGTACAGCTCGTCGAGAGCGCTGGCTTCGACGCGGCTCTTTGATACCACTTGGAATATTATGCATCGTCTCCACGTGCACACGTGCAGGATAGGACGACGGAATCGGAAAGAGAAGATTCGGTTACCGTCCGTATCACCTGTTACCCCCACCCGCCCCTGAAAGTCGAGTATGCGACCACGGTAATCTTTTACCGATCCCTTCCCTTTCAACGACGTGCTAAAACCTGTTGGACCCCTGTTCCTTCTATCCTTTTTCCTTTCTCCATCACTCCATCACTCCTTCCCTCCCTCCCCCCCCTCTCTCTCTCTCTCTCTTTCTCAATCTTTCTTTCTTTCTTTCCTTCTTTCCTTTTTTTTTTTTTCTTTTTCTTTCGATCTTATTCGATAAAGATCCTTCTTCTCAATCAGCGTCCATCGTTCGGTCAGACATTTTTTTGTTTACAAAATCAACATCCGTTGGGTCCAATACGTTCCATTCTCTCTCTCTCTCTCTCTCTCTCTCTCTCTCTCTCTCTTTATTAATCCTTCGAATGACGTCGAGTAGAAGAAGAAGAAGAAGAAGATAAAAGAAAAAGAAAAAGAATCTCGATAAATTCAGGAGGAAGTCGCGTCGTGTGTCCTTGATGGGTGCGTCGCCCGGCCGAATATTTCGGCACGAGGAGAGAATAATGAAAAGTGCGTAATGGGCACGCTTAAACGCACCACCATAAGCCATCATCACCACCACCACCACCACCATCACCGTCACAACCATTAACCACCGCACGGACACGTAGATACTTTTCTTCTTCGAGAGTTTCGTGATCGGCGTTTATCTGTGTGTTACTCTCTCTCTCTCTCTCTTTCTCTTTCTTTCTCTCTCTCTCTCTCTACCTGTGTGTTCAAAAGCGCGCGCGCACCTTCGTCGATGGGACCCCGTGGCTATACGAGCGACGACTTCGTCATGAATTATTCATTAGTATCGGAACCGTATAGCAGCCGTTGGGTCCTCAACTCTCTCTCTCTCTCTCTCTCTCTCTTTCTCTATCTCTCTCTCTCTTTCTTTCTCACGTCGTGTGTTCGTCGTTCCTTCAGCTCGTGCAGTCCATACATATGTAATTCCAAAGAGACGCACCTACGATTCCGTTCATTATATACACAGAAACCTTTCGATCTTTCTCTTTCTCTCTCTCTCTCTCTCTCTCTCTTTCTAATGTCGATATCGTCTCTCTCTCTCTCTCTCTCTCTCTCACTCACTCTTCTCCCGTCAAACCCTTCCTCTCCAAACCTTTTTCTTTGTACGTCGATACGATGTCCACCAGTTCATTCGAACAACTCGATACACTTGTCCCAAGCAACGTTTCCCGTCTCCATCCATTCATCCATCCATCCATCCATCCATCTATCGATCTATCGATCTATCGATCTATCGATTTATCGATCTATCGATTTATCGATCTATCGATCTATCGATCTATCTATTTATCTATCCGCCACCATTTGTTAATATATACAATCGCTTCGTGAAAATATTCTAATATTTCTAACGTACAATCTCTTTTAAGGCCGGAACATTCTTTTCTTTCTTCTTCTTCTTCTTCTTCTTCTTCTTATTTTTTTTTTCGTTCTGTTTTTTTTTTTTTTTTGATTTTGTTTTACATTATCGAGTCATATATAGTCAAATAATTTCTATATTTTCGATAAATATACTCGTGTGTTTGGCGACGGTAAAGTTGGCTGTATTCGTAGGGTAAATTAATCTGAAAAATTCGATGTTATAGTATCACGCTGTACGTATTATCATCGCGCTAACGTCGGCTATACGAATTTTTATTATTCGTTTCGCTCGATTATGCGAGGTATATGAAAGCAAAGAACGGACAAAACGAAGCATTTACATTATTTATTATATATATCTTTATTATAGAACATTATATATCTCTTTTTTTTTCTTTTTGGGATTATCTCCTCTCTCTCTCTCTCTCTCTCTCTCTCTCTCTCTCTCTCGCGTCACGAATTAATTCGTTGTAAATGGTCATTGTAACTCGTTAATGACGTAATCGAATGGAGGTTGACTTTAAAAGGTCGAAAGTCTCGTTGCATCGTACTATTGCGATAAATGTACAAAGACGGATAGAAGGACAGAAAGACAGAAAAACAGAGAGACAGAGACAGAAGCAAGGACACAGAGAGAGAGAGAGAGAGAGAGAGAGAGAAAGAGAGAGAGAGAGAGAGGGAGAGAGAGAAGATAAAAGATCTTAGAAGAAACGTATAGTTTTTACCTGACGTCTCACCCCCTCAGCCCTCATCTCTCTTCTCGTCTTCGTATCTTCTTCGTCTTCGTTTTCTTCTTCTTCTTTTTCTCCCTTGAATTCTCTTACATAACGTGAGACAAGCGGCCGATGAGGGGGGCTCGACAAAGAGTCACTTGCCAAAGGAACGATTAACCTCGAACTTGCCGCGACCTCCGGTCACCTTTTACGGTCTCTAACGGCCGCGTTACTCTCTGCGATTTCTCTGGAACTGATACCTCATCGTTCGAACGTTCGAAGGATTTTTTTCTCTCCTTTTTTCTTCTTCTTCTTCTTCTTCTGTTCGAAGGATCGATCGAGAAAGAGGAATGAATATAAAAAAAAAAAAAAAGAAAAAGTACAGAAAAAACGAATGAAAAATTAAAAGATGGGAGAAAAAGAAAGGATTATTCGCGCGCGATTTTCCATTGAAACGAGCTAGAAAAGAAATATAATAAAAAATAAAAATATAATATATATATATATATATATAAACGTATATAAAAAGGAAGATAAATTTTTTTTTCCGAATCGAAAAGTAATTCGCGAAACTTTTGCTACTATATCGTTTCGTCTATTGTTCCGACGAAAAATTGTTTTCAATGAAATTATAAACGCGATCGAGCGCGTTAGTTCGTCCGATTCGTTTTGGAAAAAAAGGAACTTCAACTTTAAACAATGCCGCGATATACTTTATCGTTCTTTTTTCTATCGAATTTATTTTCTCTCTCTCTCTCTCTCTCTCTCTCTCTCTCTCTCTCTCTCTTTTTCTTTTTTCTTTTCTTTTTTTTTTTTTTCGCGGCATTGAGCTATTAATTTGTAATTATTTCCCGATGTGTAATTCCGAACGATCCGCATTATAACAATCGACGATTTATATCGCAAACATTCTTTCACGATGCGGTAATGTCAATCAGTACGCGATACAAGATAAATGGAGAGTTCCGTTTTATTTTTTTCTTTCTTTTTTTTTTTTTTTTTAGTTTTTTTGTCCTCTCTCTCTCTCTCTCTGTTTTTTTTTTTTTTTTTTTAGAATCTCGAACTAAAGATAACGTCCGTAATGACCGGACGGCACGTTCGTGCAAGATCGTAGAACTTCGTCGGTTATAGGAATAAATTGAAAGTGTGATTTGCGTTCGATTGAAAAAAAGAAAGAAAATGAAAAAAAAAAAAAATTATACGCCTTTCAGTCCGTACCATATTCTTTCTATCTCCCCCTCTCCCTTGCACTCATTCCCTCGAATCCCCATAATAAAAAAAAAAGAAAAAAAAAAAAATTAAAAATTCCCTTTAGCTATCGCGTTATCCGACAGCGAGATGTAATTTTTCGTCGACTTCGTTGAAACGAAATGATCGATATCAATTAAAACAGATAAGGAGCGTCCTTTGATCGTGATCGTAACCTCGTTGACGACATAAAAGGGGGGGTGGGGATCGGCTTAACAGGGTTGGAATTAACAAATAAATTGAAAGTACGATGATTTGCGTTCGATTAAAAGAAAGAGAGAAAAAATGAATGAAAGGATAGAAGGAAGGACTATATTACCTTCTCGGATATACCTGTATTTCTTTTTCTTTTTTTTTATATTTTTTAATTACCATCGAAACGAATCGAAAAATTTCTTGGTCATATCGATTCCGTGAGGAAGGGTGGTAAAGTTTCTTTCGTCGCATTGTTATTGGCAAACGGCGATATGAATTAAAAGGGATGAGCGTTTTATTCGAGTGCGATCTTGTAACATAGCCCTAGGTATAAAGGGATAAATTGAAAGTTGTCATTGGTATACTCTCTCTGTTCGTTCGTTCGTTCGTTCGTTCGTTTGTTCGTTCGTTCGTACGTTCGAAGGTACGGGCGCGCTTGGGTTTGTGTGCGTGCGAATCTATTGACACGAACGAAGTAGCTTTTCGAGGAAAGCTCGAACAACTATTGGGATTCTCGAGCGGTAGAAGTAACAGCAGCTGCAGTAGCAAGGCAGGAATAGTAGTTGTGATAGTTGGTGGTAGTGATGGTAGTAGTGATGGCAGTGATAGTAGTAGTAGTAGTAGTAGTAGTAGTACCGAGGCCACGTGTTCGGTGCGGTCGACGTAATGGCAGCGGAGTGGAAAGGAGAGAGAAAGAGATAGAGAGAGATAGTTAGAGAGAGAGAGAGAGAGAGAGAGGGTGACGGTGGATGTGTAGCCTAGCTAGCTACGGACGCTACGGTGGCGTCATTGAAAGGTCAACACTACCGAGTGCACACTTGTCGCTTCTCGCTCGTTTACAATGCGCGATGCATCCCAACGACTACGACGACGACGACTACGACGACTACGACGACGACGACGATGAGGACGAGGACGGACCGACACGTTTGCTTGCTTTCCTTCGGTTCGTTCACCTCTCCCGTCAACCGAAATATATGTTTTCATTGTGAACGCCGTATATTCGTTATTCGTACTCGCCAACGGAAGGATCAAATTTTGACGACGCTGCTCCCCACACGACAAATATATATATATATATATATATGTGTGTGTGTGTGTGTGTGTGTGTGTGTGTGTGCATATTATATTTATATGTGCATGTGCACGTGTATATATAATAACAATAGGTACTTGTCATTTTTTTACCACTCATTTTTTATATTGTCTCGTATTTACCGCCATCGAACATTCACATTCATCGGCGAATAATTGAATATTAATTACGATAAATGCATATGTGACGGCCAAATATATAACTACGATCCTACCTACTTGGGATAAGAAAAAAAAAAAAAAAAGAAAAAGAAACAAACAGTACCTCCATTTACTTAGCAGGAATAGAAGGAGGAACGACAGATTCGTCTCGCTGTCCCATTTCTTCTCCTCCTCCTCCTCCTCCTCCTCCTCCTCCACTCTAGCGATCCTCGGAGCAACCAACGAGATCAAAAATTTAAGCTCGAGAGGTGCTGGTGAACAGGTCGTAGGAATCTCCGTTCGTTTCGTTCGATTCCATTCGTCATTTCGTGTCTGTGGACGTTCGAAGAAGTAACGTAGGAAAAATGCAAGAGAAACGTGGAAATGACGAGGAGTCAGACGTTAATCGTTCGATGTTAACTCGTTGCGATCTTTAGGGTCATTCGTTTTTCTTTTTGGGCGGCTGGAAAAATCGTGAATCTTATTCTACGAGATATAAATTGGATTTTTTCGTCTCGTCTTTCATCCTTCTCTCCGTCCCTCTCTCTCTCTATCTATCTATCTATCTATCTATCTATCTCTTCGAATCGTACGCGTTTCAATTAAACTGATCGATACACGTCAATTTCCGTAGGACGATTCTATTTGAACGAGTATGAAGGATACAGAGCTTACGTATAATATATATATATATATATACATGTATGTATGTATGTATGTATGTATGTATGTATGTATGTATATATGTATGTATGTATGTATGTATGTATGTATATATTCGTTGCGTTGTGTCTACGATTTGAGGCTTGAGCACACATAGAAAGAGAAAGAGAGAGAGAGAGAGAGAGAGATAGAATAGATAGATGGATGGATAGAGTAAGTGAGTGACTGAATGAGTGAGAGAAAGAGAAAGAGATATCCTTTCATCCAATCGCTGTTCTATCCGTCTATCCGTCCGTTCGTTCGTCTATTCGTCCATCTATCCGTTCGTCCATCCGTCCATTTTAACGTACGTTCGTTCGTACGTTGCTACGTTGGTACGTACCTACGTACGTACGTACGTACGTTCGTTCGTTCGTTCGTTCGTTCGTTCGTTCGTTCGTTCGTTCGTTCGTTCGTTCGTTTGGCGCCCAGCCAGACCGACTTACCCAATTAGGTTTCATCACTGGGTCGGCGGCAGCTTCCCTGGCTGCCAATATTTGCAATACCTAACTAAACTGATCCAATTATAATCAAACCACTGCTCCATCATTCGATCGACATATAACCGTCATGCGCCAGATAGGGGCCACATGGTCCATGAACCTGTCTCTTTCCCTCTCTCTCTCTATCTATCTATCTATCTATCTTGCTGTCTGTCTCTCTTTCTCTCTCTCTCTCTCTATATATATATATATATATATATATCTTTTCATCTCTATATTTCTCTCTACCTATCAACGTCACGTTCATTATCATTCTTCAACATTGAACTAGTACCCCGACTCACCCATCATTCCTTCTTCTACTAACATCACTACCTTCCTATAATATATCTATATACATACTTGTATAATAAGTTCCGTCGTTAATGTCCGAGAAAAGATTCTTCTTCACTTTCGCAAAGTCACGCGATCGGATCACGATCTCCCATCGTGTTGGTTTCGCTGACGCGAGATAACTCACTGCAATGCGACAAAATATATTGCGTCTACCTATATATGTATATATATATATATTATATATATACTTTCTTTTTTCATTTCTTTTCCTTTCTTCTCTCGTCTTTTCTTCCTTTTTTCTTTTCTCTCTCTCTCTTTTTTTTTTGCCATCTCCCTACCCTCCCCCCCTCCCTTTGCTTTTCGCATTTCAAACGTAGGTAGAATATTTTGCGGGTAGAACGAAAATCCACGTGTGTGCATATCTATATGCATATATGTATGTATGTATGTATGTATGTATGTAGATTTACGTGGGTATCCGTTCCGACCACTTTCTTTTTCAAAATCTACTTCTACCTACGGAAATTCTTTAAACCGACGTTTATTTTTCGTACAAAGTTTATTGTGGTTAACCATATACGAAAATAAAATTGCCACTACTACTACTCTACTACTGGTATTGCTAGTAACAGTGGTACCACCACCATCACTACTACTACTACTATTACACTCTCTTGCGCGCGTACTCTTCCTTGCTTTTCTGGTATTCCAAAGGATTTCAAAAAAAAAAAAAAAGGAAAGAAATAAATAGAAAATATGCCTTTCAAACTCGAACGACGGTAGATACCGTGACGAAAAATAGCGTACATATATATATATATATATTTGTATATGTAGCTAAGTTTACGTCAACTCGCTCGGGTGTTTCCGAATAAACT